>CM065808.1:29370031-29693902 GCA_033398695.1 Orobanche coerulescens | reverse complement strand
TGATACTCGTTATTAATGTCATTGTCGATAGCGGCTCGCGGCATCGATGTATCGATTGTTGTTAATATTGATGTCGATCTAAGACATCGTTCGGATCATCGTTATTCATGTTGGGAGTTGTTATTAAAACCATATTGGCGAATTAAGGCATTGGCTTATTCATTTCTCATCTTAAATCGTTGGTCACCGATTAAAGGTGCCGAGGCATCCTAAATATCATTGTCATCGATTGGCCGTTCTCGGGCAAATCGAAATGTTCAATTATTCACCGTCTCATTGTTATCGATTGACCGTTCTAAATGATCGAGGTATTCTAATCATTCATCGTATCATTCGTAGCGATTGGCCATTCTAATCCAATCGAAGTGCTTACTCATTCATGGATTCATCTGCTGCATCATTGTTATCGGTTGGCCATTCTAAGGCAATCGAGGTGTTAAATGGGGCTGTCAGGGCGGTGTCTATCCAGTGCTCTCGTCATCGTGTTGGCCGACTCAAGGCGGCACACTATCATTAATTGTGATACGGCCGTGGCGTGGCCGGCCCTAATTGTGATACGGTGGATGCGTGGATTCGCCCTTATTGTGATACGGCCGTGCCGTGGCCGCCCTAATTGTGATACGGCTTTGTGCCGTGGCCGGCCCTAATTGTGATACGGTGGATGCCGTGGCCGGCCCTTATTGTGATACGGTTTCGTGCCGTGGCCCGACCCTAATTGTCATATGGTGGATGCGTGGCCCGGCCCTTATTGTGATACGGCCGTGCGTGGCCGGCCCTCATTGATCTGACTTAATTTGTTTTGATTTCAGTGTTTGTGATATTTGTTAACTTCATTGAGCGACTTTCGGGCATTTTGTAATGTCTTGGTATTTTCATTGGAGCCTTTGGGCATGATGATTCATATTAAATTGATTTTGGTTTGGTTCATGTCTTTTAATTCATTGTGGTATTCAGTGATCATGATTCGCCGTTGGGCATTTATGTTCTAACCTCGAGCAGAGATATTAATAGTATGCCAGCGGGCATAGTGTTTCACGAATGCTCGGTTCTTACATTGGTTTGTGAGCATCTCGTATTATTATTATCATTGTACCATTTCATTACGCCTTGGATGCATATCATGTTATACATATATTTGATGTTCATTATCTGGATGACTAACCCAGTGGGCGGAACATGTTTTCATGTTTTAGGTGCTTGCGAGGAGAGAGTTGAGACACGGGGGCATGATGATGGCGGCGAGGCATTCGCGATACTAGTCCGAGTTGTTCATGTTGGTGATCGGTTGGAGTGTTCTTGATTTATCGATCATTGTCATTTTGTATTACGGCGGATGCTCGTGGATGTTGTATTTTTACTCTTGGCCATGTAGGCCCATCGTTGTCGTTTAAATTACTTCTCGGAATATTGTGCCGGATATCATGGTAGGGACTATGATTTTCCTTGTTGTTTAATTTAATGTATTTTAGTCATGTTACTTTGGTGGATCTCTGGCGTGGGGTCCACGACCTTTGTAATAACTTGATAGGATTTGGGGTGTTACGAAATGGTATCGAGAGATTTGGGTTGTGAAATACCCTGAGATGTGAGTTATGTGGTCTGCCGATGCGGTAGTAGTGGGATTGTCAGGTTATGACAATCTAGTCGATCGGAGTTTTGTGAGTCGTAATATTAGTGCGACTGCACGAGTCATTCATTCATCGAGTCGTCATCAGTGAAGACTAGTATCGCGAGACCTCGAAGCTTTGTATGACCTGTGTAAGGACTCGATTCTCTTTGTGTTCATACATCCATCATGTCATTAATTGTTCATGCTTTGCTGAAACCTATATGTGATATTAGTGTTATGATTGATTCATGACTAATTGTTTTGGAGCACGTGTGACTTGTGTAAGCATTTAGGATCAACTCATTTATCAGTTAATAATTCTCAATCATCATTTTGATCTCATCACTCAGTTAAGTCATTCATCACTCAGTCAATATCATCACTCAGATAATTCATCCATCACTCAGTTAATTCACTCCTCACTCAGTCAATAGCATTACTCAGATAATTCATTCATCAGTCAGTTAATTCATTCATCACTCAGTCAATATCATCACTCAGATAATTCATTCCTCACTCAGTCAATATCATTACTCAGATAATTCATTCATCAGTCAGTTAATTCATTCATCACTCAGTCAATATCATCACTCACATAATTCATTCATCACTCAGTCAATATCATCACTCAGATAATTCATTCATCACTCAGTCAATCTCATCGTTCAGTTAATTCATTCATCACTCAGTCGATCTCATTATTCAGTTAATTCATTAATCATTCATCCCATCTCATGGTTCAGTTGTTGATCTTGAGGATCGAATTTTCAACCTTGTTAACTTGTTCAAGGTAATCATTTCAGGAATTTCATCAGGCAATCATGTTACCTCATTTGATGTTTCATACGATCTTATCATACTCTGACGTAATGTCGACGATCATTTCATTAAATCATTAATGCATTCATTGTGCGAGAGCGTGTATGCTCATTATTGTCACTCTGTAACGTAATCATAATGCGATATTCATGCGGAATCTATAATCATCATGTGACTTTCCTACTTGGTATGGATAGAGGCATCGAGAGGACCGGGGAAGAGGCGCGGTGTGGGCGAAACCAGGATCTCGTGTGCATGCCCACGAGCGTGAGGGATATCATTAATTCATCAAATAGCGAGGCTACTCATTCATCAACGAGATAATCATTCAGCATGCGGGAGTCGTGCAGAGGCATCTCACTCGGAAGGTGTTCGGGTTGATCCATTCATATTTATGCAGGGCATGATGGCCCAGATGACTCAGATGACGCGGATAATGGATACCATGCAGACCTCGATGGTTCGTGGTCCACAGCAACAGGGATGCTAGGTGCCATTTCATGGACAGACTGGAGGAGTGAATCAGATTGTTGGCGATATCTCTCGTCAGATGCCGCCTACTTTTGAGGGTTCGTCGGAACCAGTGGATATTGTTTATTGGCTCGAGCATTTTGATAAACTCTTCGACATGGTTCAGTGTCCGGAAGAGAGTAAAGTGGCAGTAGCGGCTTATTACTTGAGTAAGGGCGCTTATTCGTGGTGGCTTTCTGTGAAACCCATCGATCGTGATTGTATTTGGAGCGAGTTCAAGACTCTCATGTTAGAGAGGTATTACCCGGCTCCACTTCGTGAAGCCAAGTTGTCAGAAGTTTTGAACCCCGAATCCATCGAGGACGAGGGTGTTATTGTCATTGCTGAGAAGTTTCAGGGACTACTTCAGTTTGGTTTGTCAATTATCCGTACGGAGGCGGATAAAATTAAATATTTTAGCAAGAGACTAAATCCATGATTGAGGATGCGAGATGTTCAATCACAATTGTAATTCACTTAGTGAGTTCATCGGGAAGGCTCTTGGAGCAGAGCTTTTGATCAAGGAGCTTACTCAGAAGCATCCTTCAGTTTCTTCAGGTGAAAGGACTAGAATGACGGCTCGTTCAGAGGGACATCGGGCTCAGGCGTCCAAGGGTCGTTTTCTAGTCGTATTCATCTGGGATAGCATCTTCCTCTCGGGCGACGAGTTACTTTGTTGTTTGCTTTAAGCGTGATTCACGAGTCACGTTAGTACCGGTGTATGGTGCCGGCTATTGTTTGTTTTACGTGTGGGAGCGGGGACACCGGCGAAATCTGCGAGGGTTCTAGCGCGAGAAATCTAAAGAGAGCTCAAGGGCCTCGAGAGACTTCGTTACTCCAGCCCATGCATCATCCAGGGACCCTATCGAGCTTCGAGCCCGAGGTAAGGACATTCATCACCGGTTTGAACAAGTTAATTCTTGTTCGTTAATAGTATAATCATTCATTTCGTTGTCGTTCATTCATTCATATAATTCATTCATCATACATCAATCATGTTGGGACTTGTCATCATGAAGCTAATCATTCAATTCACGAGGAACAACGGTTCCAATAATTTCACTTGATCTATCACTCATGGCGTTATTAATTCACCTTGGTGAGTCATTCTTAATCTGGTCGGATTTATAGTCATTTATCATTCATCATTCATTTTAGTCACTTTCATTCTAGTGACCTTACGAGATCATAGTTAGGCGAATTCATCATCGGATATACCTTTAATCGTTGAGATAGAGGAGATCGATGGCATGGAAGGATATCGATGTTGAGTACATTTGAGACGCAACCTTGTTTTTGGATGACTATGTAACTCAATCCGTAGTAATGTATCGTATTTGTGGATCATTGATTCTTGATCTATTTTATTATGATCATATTCGAGAATCTTGAGATTTGGGCCATTTGTTGAGAATTCGCCCCTTTGGAAATCGTTCCTTTGTGATTCTAGACGTCAAGTCTTGGGGACTTGGACGTGCGATTGATTTTGTCCCGAGGACTATTTGGGCGTTATTGTTTTCAGATCGTGATGGATAGTTCATATCCCGAGTTGTTACCCTTAGTTTCGGGGACGAAACTCTTTTAAGGGGGGGAGTATGTAATACCCGGTTGTAATTCAGTCATTATCATTCAGTAATTTCATTCGGTGATTGTCACTCAGTGGATTTTCACTCATTTATAATCATTCATCAATCATGTTCATTCACCGTGTTCACCGTTCGGAAAAACTTCGAGTTGTGTATCGTTATTGTCCATTGTTTCAACTTTCCGCATATGAGTTCGACTTTGTTAGATCACCATTAATTTTTGGTAACTCCAAAAATTCTGAATCTTGCAATATTATAGAGCATCGAGTTATCTTTCCAATGGTTCAAGCGGTGAGTCAATCGGAGTCGGACGAGACGATTATGGTCGTTTTAGCTCACCCGCTCATTTTTCGATTATTGGCGATCACTGCCGGCCGAACTCGGCCGTGTCATCCGACAAGGCCCGTGCCGTACTCGTCCGAAATGCGAAGTCTCGCCCACGATACTCGACCGTGTCGCTTGGCAGCGCGGCAGTCGAACTCTTCTGGATAAGCGAATCGATCGCCAGACGCCGGCCGTGTTCCGGACACGGTCGAGTCATGCCGAGTCGGTCGGACGGTCACTATCGGAAGGCCCTCGCGCGCGACCGTGTCAAGCGAGACACGGTCGAGTCCTCGCCGGCGATTGCGCGCCGCGACCATGCCGATCGGCACGGGCCGTGTCCGATGAGTGATCAACCCCTATAATTTCGTTTTTGAGCATTTCGGCTCATTTCTTTCCCTTTTCTTCACCTACAACCGAGAGAGAGAGCTTGAGGAGGGTTTTCCTTCACAAATCATTTGAGTGTTTGATTTTCTTCATCTCCTTTCGATCGTGAAGCTTGGATAATCGATCTAACGCGTGTTCTTCGGATTAAAGTACTTGGATCTTCAAAGGTAATATTCTTCAACACCTTGGATTTCGATTTTGTGTTGAGATATGATGTTTTGGACGTTATAATCATGTTATATGAAGGGATATGTATATGATTATGAGTTTGTATAAGGATTCATTGGATTATTGAGGGATTATTCAAGAACACTTTGAATATCGAGTTGGATTGGGTTTTCGATTAATTGTCGTTATAATCACGTTTCCGGATATTCATTTTGGATTATTGATAGTATTCATGAGGTTTTGTGGGTTTGAATCATTCATTGGAAGTTGGTTTCGGATGTAATTGAGTTTTGGTTGTAAACAATTGGAGATTGTTTACAACGCGTTTGTTTTAATGCCCCAATGAGTTTCGGGTATTGTTGTATCGACTTTTGAGTTGGTTGTGATCATGCTTGATTCGTGTATTAAGAGAATTGTTGGTATTTGTGTTGTTCAAGGTTGTTCGAGCGGCCGATAATTTCATTAAGGACGTTGATCGTGGAAGTACCTTCTCGCCTTCGGTTTGAGGCAATTTTTATACTTGTACTAGTCAATGAGATTAATGTCATCATATATGTGTATGAATGTGTGTATCATTCCGAGACTTAGTCTCTTCATGAATTCATTGATATCAAGAGATCGTTCGATACGATACCTTTCGGCAATTATGCCAAATGTTTATTGTTGTTCATTAACGGCCGATTCAAGGCATTGTGATACTCATTATTAATGTCATTGTCGATAGCCGGCTCGCGGCATCGATGTGTCCATTGTTGTTAATATTGATGTCGATCTAAGACATCGTTCAGATCATCGTTATTCATGTTGGGAGTTGTTATTAAAACCATATTGGCCGAATTAAGGCATTGGCTTATTCATTTCTCATCTTCGTCGTTGGTCACCGATTAAAGGTGCCGAGGCATCCTTCGTATCATTGTCATCGATTGGCCGTTCTCAGGCAAATCGAAATGTTCAATTATTCACCATCTCATTGTTATCTATTGACCGTTCTAAGGCAATCGAGGTATTCTAATCATTCATCGTATCATTCGTAGCGATTGGCCATTCTAATCCAATCGAAGTGCTTACTCATTCATGGATTCATCCGCTGCATCATTGTTATCGGTTGGCCATTCTAAGGCAATCGAGGTGTTAAATTGGGACTGTCAAGGACGGTGTCTATCCGTGTGCTACTGTCATCGTGTTGGCCGACTCAAGGCAGCACACTATCATTAATTGTGATACGGCTTCGTGCTGTGGCTTCGGCCCTAATTGTGATATGGCTGGATGCCGTGGCTTTGGCCCTTATTGTGATACGGATTCGTGCCGTGGCTTCGGCCCTAATTGTGATACGGCTGGATGCTGTGGCTTCGGCCCTTATTGTGATACGGCTTCGTGCCGTGGCTTCGGCCCTAATTGTGATACGGCTGGATGCCGTGGCTTCGGCCCTTATTGTGATACGGCTTCGTGCCGTGGCTTCGGCCCTAATTGTGATACGGCTAGATGCCTTGGCTTCGGCCCTTATTGTGATACGGCTTCGTGCCGTGGCTTCGGCCCTCATTGATACAGCTTCGGGCTGTTTTGATTTCAGGTGTTTGTGATATTTGTTAACTTCCGCTGAACGACTTTCAGGCATTTTGTAATGTCTTGGTATTTTCATTGGAGCCTTTGGGCATTATGATTCATATTAAATTCAGTTCTGGTTTGGTTCATGTCGTTTAATTCATTGTGGTATTCTGTGATCATGATTCGCCGTTGGGCATTTATGTTCTAACCTGTCGAACAGATATTAATAGTATGCCGCGGGCGTAGTGTTTCACGAATGCTCGGTTCTTACATTGGTTTGTGAGCATCTCGTATTATTATTATCATTGTACCATTTCATTCTGCCTTGGATGCATATCATGTTATACATATATTTGATGTTCATTATCTGGATGGTGACCGAAGTGGCGGAACATGTTTTCATGTTTTAGGTGCTTGCGAGGAGAGAGTTGAGACACAGGGGCATGATGATGGCGACGAGGCATTCTAGCGATACTAGTCCGAGTTGTTCATGTTGGTCAGTCGGTTGGAGTGTTCTTCAGTTGTCAGTCATTGTCATTTTGTATTACCCGAGCAGATGCTCGTGGATGTTGTATTTTTACTCTTGGCCATGTAGGCCCATCGTTGTCGTTGAAATTCCTTCTCGGAATATTGTGTCGGATATCATGGTAGGGACTATGATTTTCCCTTGTTGTTTAATTTAATGTATTTTAGTCATGTTCGCCTGGTGGATCTCCTGGCGTGGGGTCCACGGCACTGTAATAACCCAATAGGATTTGGGGGTGTTACACTAAGTATACAGAATACAGCTTGGAAAGTGTTTTAAGCAACAAGCTGTACGATTTACAAATAAGAGTTTGTCGCGGAAGTCTGTTAAGGTAAGTTGCTATAAATATAGCAACTAGGTTTTCTCCTGTTTGCTTGTGTATACTTGGAAAATAATCATAGTAATGAAAACAGTAAGTTGCAGAAGGTAAATGACACGATATTTAAAGTGGTTCGAGGTAAACCCCTCTACGTCCATTGGTCCTCCACACATGAGTGAAAATGTTTATTATAAACACTACATACACAACTACGTGTCTATAATCAAACCTATCCTTGTATCATTCACACAGATTGATACAAAGACTGTCGCTTTCAGCCGTTCACACAGATTGGTCAAAGCTCTTGACTAGCTTTATTACACACAGTTCCGAAGCTTTGTCTCTTCAATGCAGTTCAGGAAAAGAAAGGCTTTCTCAGTCTACACAGGGCTGATGGTTTTCTTCAAATGTAAGATCACGGGTTGAACAACAGCTTGACTTTCGTTGAGCTTTGAGCTGATGATGTGTTGTTCAATGATGAGCACTTGTATATTTCTTCTCTCAAGAGTGGCAGTATGCTTGAATAACTTTATTTGCTCTTGATATACTATTCTTGAGATGTTCACGAGTGTATCTCAGTATATCTCAGTTTGCTCACTTCTCAGATCTTGAAGATTCATATAAATTTGTGTATATTCTCTGATATATTCATGTGTCTATGATCTTCAAACTTCGGGGTATATATAGTCTTTGGAATAGATCCGTTGGGAATAGATCCGTTGAGCAAACAGTCCATTCCAACGGGATGATCGATTTGCGAAATACAAGATACGGATTTTGCTCCTTGTCTGAAGATCTCAGTCGGCTTGGTATTTAAATACTTTATCCAGTCAGTATTTAAATACTTGTTTTCGAACGGAGGTTTGACTTTAGCGTCTAAAGAAGATTTCGTTCCAACAGTCTTCAGTCCTGTTGGATAAGTGGTGAAGATCTCAACACTTACACCATGTATGCTGTATCCAACATGTTGCGTATCTGTAGGTTCCACGCTGTAGGCTATCTTAGGGTTGCTGTATGGAAAGGTGTTGTATGAATGTTTCATGACAGCTTCCATACTTGGTGTCATATAGACTTATGAGCTTCTTGCTATATGATGGCACTTTATACTTTTGCTGTATGTTGGCAATCGTGAAGACTTGCTGTATGTTGGCACTTTATCAAAGCACACATCTTGACTTGATTGACTTCGGGACAGCAGCTTGCTGTATGTTGGCACTTTATCAAAACTTGATACATGATTGTTTATCCCAACAATTTTCCCCTTTTTGATAATTGCCAAAACTTCTTGATGATGCCAAAACCTTGATGCCAAAACTTCTAAAACATCTTGACTTGAGAGGCTTTCTTTTTGATCTTCTGTCGAATGATCTGGCCTTCAGCAAATAAAATAATGAGAACTGCTCGCAGGCAAGTTCTAAAAATGATAGCATCTAACAGGAGAGTGTATTACACCTTAAACTTATGATTGGCGTGCAGGCACAATCTTACGGTGTAGTTTCGTGTTAAATACAACTTAACCTATAAACTGTTCGCATACGAGTTCTTACAGCTTTGTATTATACACGTTTTACTTGTTAGTTTGTAGCAAATAAATTAATTTCGTAATCACACAGTAACTGTTGGGATAACAATCCCTGTATCGAAAGATCTTGATAAGAGTGTTTTGGCAATGTGCCAAATCTAGCATACAACAATCTGTTGTATCGATAGTCCCATCGAAGGTTGCTGATCCTGTATCGAAGACTTCTCATAATGCCATCATACTACAATAGAGTCTAAAAAGCGTCTAGTATGGAAGTTGTCCCTTCATACAGCAACATTCTATACAGCGACTTCTTCTTTATAGCCTACAGCACAAATGGATACAACATTCAAGCTGTAAAGTATTGAGACATTCAACACATATCGAAATAGGACTAAATCCGTTTTAAAAGGAATCTTTGGTATTCGTTAAAGCCAAGTCCCATTTGATAAAGAAGTATTTAAATACTGAAAGGATAAAGTATTTAAATACTAAAGCCGACAGAGATCTTCAAACCACGCAAAATTCGGATCTTGGTTTATACAAGTCAACTATCTAGTTGTCACGGAATCTTGCTCAATGGATCTATTTCCAACGGATATATATCTCCAGAGTTTGAAGATCAGCACCCCGATCAACTACAACCAAGAAGCGCTTACACGAATATTCTGAGCAAACATATTTCTTCAAATATTCTGCATATTCTGAGAGAAGAAATATCCAAAGTTCTCAACCTTGAACAACACATCATCAGCTAAAGATCAAGAAATTCAAGCTGTTGTTCAAACCGTCATTCTATCATTGAACAAACCCATCAGCCCTGTGTGGACTGAGAAAGCAGTGCTTCTCCCGAACTATGTGTGACGGACTTGCATTGAAGAGACAAAGCTTCGGAACTGTGTGTGAAGAAGTTAGTCAAGTGAAAGCCTAAACCAATCTGTGTGAACGGTTGAAAGCTTCGATCATTGTATCAATCTGTGTGAACTATACATTGATATGTTTGATTATAAATACGTAGTTGTGTACGTAGTATTTATAATAAACATTTTAACTCCTGTGTGGAGGACCAGTGGACGTAGAGGGGTTTACCTCGAACCACTTTAATTACTGTGTCAATTACCTTCTACATTTACTGTCTTAATACTTGTGATTATTTTAAGTATACACTTCATATCTAGTTGTATTTCCAGCAACTTAATTTAACAAGACTTCCACTACGCACTCAGATTTGAAAATTGTACAGCTTGTTACTTAAAACACTTTCCAAGTTGTATTCTGTATACTTAGTGGCCAACAAGTGGTATCAGAGCGGTTGATTCTCAAAAGAATCAGTCGTATTTTTGATCGAATCAGATCCTTAAATCACTTATTTTTTTCTTCCCTACATTCTCATATGGATACATCAATGATCAATAAAGTCCCTATGTTTTCTATTAACGAATTTGACGATTGGAGAATTAGGATGGAGGCTCATCTTGCAGCAATGCACGAAGAGATGATTTTTGTTATACAGGATGGACCCATAAAGATCATAAAGGCAAATCTGCCCCCAAGGATTGAAGGCCAAGCTCATATAGAGATGCTCGAGAGAGAGCGCGAATAATGGTCTTTTGATGATAGAAAGCGCGACAACCTCGACAATATTGCAAAGAATGCACTATTTGACACTCTTGACAAAGGTACGTTCTCTAAGGTAAAGAGCTGCAAATCAGCCAAGGATATCTGGGATAAACTCAAGTTAATTTGTGAGGGAACTGAGCTCTCAAAAGAAAACAAGATTTCAAAATTAACTCAGCAATTCGAATCTTTTGAAATGAAACCAACTGAAACACTTGAGGAACTTGACCTCAGATTTACTGGCATTATTGGTGAAATTGAAGCATTAGGAAAGATTTATACCCAAATGGAGAAAAACCTAAAAATTTTCATATCTCTCCCTGCCCGATGGGACATTAAGACCACAACTATGCGTGTGTCATGCAATCTTAGTGAAATATATACTTTTGATCTCTTTTCTGACCTCAAAGCATTTGAGTACGATATAGATAGGAGAGAGAAAGCTGAAGAATCTCCTGCCAGGACTACAGCCTTAGCCGCTGTATCCAACCAAAGACACAGCATGACAAGTTCATCAAAGCCCATTCACAAGAATGCTGACAGCAACGACGACATCCTGTCACAAGATGAAATGGCGCTCCTCATGCATAAGTTCAAGAAGTTTATCAAGCAGTCGGGAAAGACTCCATACAGGCCCAAGCCTGTTCACAAGGTAAGTACCGAAACTTCTTCTGGTGATTCTAACCTGTGTTATAATTGCAGGAAACCAGGACATTACGCAAATAAATATCCTCATCCCAAAGTTCAAAGGTTGGCGGAAGCCGAGCAACAAGAAAACGATGAAAGAAGACGTGCATGGAAAAACAAGCTCAAGGCCCTGATTGGTGAATCAGAAGCCTCCTCCGCACCATCAAAATCCGAAGAATGTCTTCAGGTAGTCACTGACAGTGATTCATCTGATGATGATTTCGAAGATAAAGCCTATATGTGCTTTATGGCCAAGGACATTCCGGAAGATGAAGATAGCGATGATGAGGTAAGCTCAACCTAAGCTATTCATATCAATGCATCTCATACTTTTGAAAACATGACGAACGAGTTTAAGAACATTCAAAAGCCCATGAGACATTGAAAAATGAAAATATACAGCTCCAACTTTCTAACTTAGAGCTGAAAGAAGAAAACGACTTGCTGAAAGTAAACTATGAAAATATGTCTGTTGATTGTGAAAACAGCAAAGTCGATCATGAAAAACTCATGGAGAACAATCATCAACTTGCTCATGAACTAAGTTAGACTAAATCTCATAGTGAAAGCAAGACAAATGATTTTGTCCTGCTTCAAGCCAAAGTAAAAAATCTAGAAAAATGAGAAGAAGACCTTGAGACCATTCTGAAATCGTTCGAGAAATCATCCAAAAGAATGGAAGAAATTCTAAGTACTGGGCAACATGCTCATGATAAAAGTGGCTTAGGATACAGCTCATTTTCCAATAAAGGGAAAACTAGTAATGTGTTCGTCAGGGGTGTGGAACCCGTTCCTGTATCGGAAGAAATTCCGAGTCCTGTGAAGGAACCTGTTGAATTACGAACAGCAAAAGCTGCCATTCCACCACCAGTCATTGCAACGCCCCAACTCGGCAAGGGTAGAAGCGTCACTTTATGGTGACATATCAGATACAATAGATTCAAATCAAACAACAGAAGTCTTAAATAAAATTTATCAAAAGAGTATCAAAAGGGGACTAAAACAACACCAAGTGTCCCCGAAACCAACAAAAGAAAGTACGATACAAATGTCCGAAATCTGGAAATAACGATAAGGAAATAAAGTTCATTATTTAAATAAAGCTATAGGGTAATCCACTCTATCTCATCCCCAAGCTAATAACCCCGCTCCTAGCTTAAGTACCTGCCGCATGGAAAAGAAAAGCGGCTGAGCATAAAAAGCTCAGGGAACAGATATAAAGCAAATAACAAAACAGATCAAACGAGATAAGATAATCAATGGAATCCGAAGATACAATACATATGGTGTCTATGTATAATCAAAAGGATATCAAAGTTTAAGTATAAAGTGTATGAATGTGGATTGATATTTTATCCTGTGCCTAAACAAATATCCAAACAAATAGTAGCCCAATGGAGTGATCAACTCCCAAATGTGAAGGGACTGCATGCACGCATGCCCAATCACCAAACAAATATAATATATATCCATATCATCATAGTAGCCCAAACAAATAACAAACAAATCTGGAATGAATCCATACGCCCCTGCAAAGAATTCATAATCATAATAATGGCCATAGCAGATAGCAGATAAGGGACGGTGTGGTACATCTCTCCAACCACACTAGAGTCATAACATTGGTGCATCAATGCTACGGTTATGGACCCCCATAGCTGGGAGCAGATAATACAGGTAAATCGAAGGGTCAAAAAGTACAAGTCCAAATCAAAGTGTAGGTCTCATTCATATAGTCAAAGTTCAATATCAAATGTTCGAATAATCAAAGGACTAACATCAAAGGTTTAATTCACATGTATCAAATCAAAGATGCAATGTCAAAGGATCAAACGAAGAGTTAGAATATCAATAGTCCAAAATAAGATAGGCAAATAATATAGAAGAGAGAGAAAGTTCATTAGAGAGAAAGTAGTTGTACTCATGCTGAAAGAGTACGGAATATCTGTACGAACAATCAAAACAAACGAAACAACCAATAACAATGGTAGAGAGAAGGGGGTATCAAGAATATCCGTACCTCAAACCGCAAAATGCAAAACACATCAGAATATATAAAGATCAGAGGTTACTCCTTCTTCAGCGAATCTACACGAATTAGGTTCATTTTATGCTTATTAGCCATTTAATGTCATAACGGATTCTTAATTACTTAACACCATTCATTAATGTGATTAGGGTCTTGTTATTGGAATTATGTTAACATGTGACCAATAATATCATAATAAATGTTTTAGTGTATTTTAAGGGTTCATACTTATTAATGAATCTTAGATGATACAATATATACATGTTCTTCAAATAACTGGTTTTATAACAAAATTAGTTCCTCTTAACGAATTTTAATACCATATCAGAATTCAAATTAAAAATATACCAAAATCAGAAGATATAATGTCTTAGAAGTCTCCATGAATTTTCCCAGATTTTATTTTTGAGGAGAACTCCCTGTCAAAAATCGTTTATGCTAACATATTCAGATTCGGATCTGCAGATACACACAGAAGGTTTGTCTTAAATTAACCCATTTCAACACTTTATAAAAGTCAAAAAAATTCCAGGGAGTCACACATAACTTAAATATTATCCCTGAAAAAGGAAAGCTTCTAACTCCTTATGGTTTGTATATGAAAAATTATAAACCACAATTGAAATCAAATTCTGCAAACACAGTTTTGACATATCGTCTCATAAAATTCAAAAATAGGAACAAATCAAACTCAAATCCATCCAAACCAATTGAGAAACTTAGTAACCTCTTTAAAATTAGTTTTGGACTCAAGAAATTCAGAGAAACACGTTGTTATCATCAGTTTGGGACCCTTACCTTCTTGTGGCAGCAATAGAGAACCAAAAACCAAGGAAAATTACATAAAGAATTCGCCTCCAAAATCCTTGAAATCAAACCGTATAATCACCCTTGCTTGAGAACCTTCTTTGCCTTGTAATCACCACCACAAACCACCATCAACCTGGTCTTTTTATTCCTTTATGCCGTGTATAAGATGGAGAGGATAGGGAAAAGATTTTGTGTATGTGTAAATAATTATTTTGGAGTCGTATACATAGAGAGGTGTTATGGGTTTAAGTTAGGAAAGAAATAAGTGTGTTATAATTGCAATTTAGTTGTATTGATTGTGTCATGATTATCCAGGCGTGAAGAAGGGCTAAAAATGTGGGAATTCTTATCTCTAAATATGTTGCAAGACTTATAACGTGGACTAAGAATATGTGTGAGGTGATTTGAAGAGAATTAGGGATAGATTTAGTTTGTAACAATTTTATTTTACTTAGATATCATAGGTAAATTTTAGGGTTCTATCTTTTATAATACCAAACCATAAAAGTAACAAGTTATATATCCTCATTCATAAGAGTATAAGTTTTTGATACCAAAAGACATTAATACCCTTAAATTTATCACTAAAAGGTAAAAAAGGAAAGTTAACATCAACACATTTTTGGAGGACATTTTAGTCTTTTTAAGCAAAATGGTATCAATAACTTACACTCTTATGAATGAGGATATATAACTTATCAATTTTATGGTTTGGTATTAAAAAATTGATTCTCACTAAATTTTATTAATGTATTAATATTCATAACATATAGTTTAGGTAAGGTTTTAAATTATATCAAAACTTAGGTTAGGATTCGAATTAATCAGAAAATGTGGAATCCGAATTTTAGGGTTTTACAACTCTTCCCCTCTAAAAAGAAAATTTCGTCCGCAAAATTGTAATGAAAACGAAACGGAGACATACCAGACTACGAACAGAAATGATGGTAACTTGTTCGCATCGATTCCTCGGTTTCCCAGGTCGCCTCGCGTGCTGGGTGGTTCTTCCAAAGAATCTTAACAAAGCGAATGACCTTACTTCTCATGACTCTCTCCTGACTATCAAGAATGGCTTCCGGTTTTTCCGGAAGTGACATGTCTGATTGAATCTAGTCAAAAGGATATGACACCACATGTAGAGGATGATAGTTGTATCCCCCGCAAAAGAGATACGTGGAAAACGTTATGCACATGTGCTAGTTGAGGTGGAAGCGCCAAACGATAAGATACCTCGCCCACACATTCCAAAATCTCAAAAGGACCAATAAAACGAGGACTCAACTTGCCCTTAATGCCAAAACGTTTGACGCCGCGAAAAGGAAAAACCTTCAAAAATACTCGGTCACCAAACTGAAACTATAACTCACGTCGGTGCTTGTCGGCATAACTCTTTTGTCTGGACCTAGCTTCCTTAAGCCTCTCTCTAGAAACAGTCACTTTTTCGTTGGTGATCTCAATCATATCAGGACCCTCAATAATCCGTTCACCTACTTTGTCCCACACAGTAGGTGATCTACACTTACGCCCATATAACATCTCGTATGGTGCCATCCGAATACTAGCGTGCCAACTGTTGTTATACGCAAACTCGACTAAACACAAGTACTCATACTAACTACCAGTCCAATCAAGTGCACAAGCTCGTAACATGTCCTCTAATGTTTGGATAGTTCTCTCAGATTGACCATCCGTCTGTGGGTGAAAAGCAGTACTGAACTTAAGACGAGAGCCCCAAGCCTTATGTAACGCCTTCCAAAAACGTGAAGTAAACCTCGGATCTCTATCAGAAACAATCGCAACCGGAGTGCCGTGCAATCTAACAATATCATGCTGGAAGATTTATGCCAACTTCGCTACACCATAACCTTTCTTGATCGGTAATAAATGAGCTGACTTGGTTAGCCGATCGACGACTACCCAGATCACATCATGTCCTTTTAGTGTGACCGGTAAGCCCGTAACAAAATCCATCGTTATCTCTTCCCACTTCCACTGGGGAATCTCTAACGGCTGCAAAAGACCACTAGCTCTTTGGTGCTCAATCTTATCTGTTGGCAAGTCAAACACCTAGCAACATATGAAGCTACATCTTGCTTCATCCAATTCCACCAGAAATGCTGTTTCAAATCCCGATACATTTTAGTATATCCCGGATGTATGGTGAAAGGAGAACTGTGAGCTTCTAACATAAATGTCTCACGAAGTTCAGGATCGCTCGGAACACAAAGGAGATCTCCTAACCAAACAATGCCATCATCATCAACCCGAAATTCAAACTGTTTCCCCTCTTGCAGATTCTGAACAATGGCCCATAACTCACCATCGTCACGCTGAGGTTCCTTAATCTTCAAGATCAAGTTAGACTCAACCTTCAAGATAGCCCAATAACCGTCACACCCAGGCAGACAGAACTCCACCTCCATGAGCTCAAGATCATGCAAAATCTTAGGCTCAAATTTTAGACTAGCAATCATACCCGACTTACGACTAAGAGCATCGGCAACTACATTAGCCTTACCCGGGTGATATTGAATGTTAGTGTCGTAGTCCTTGAGTAACTCCAACCATTTATGATGTCTCATGTTCAACTCCTTTTGGGTAAATATGTACTTGAGACTCTTATGATCCGTGAAGATATCAACAAAATCCCCATACAGATAATGCCTCCAGATCTTAAGAGCAAAAACAACTGTAGCCAACTCTAGATCATGTGTAGGGTAGTTCTCCTCATAAGGTTTGAACTGGCGTAAGGCATACACAATAACCTTCCCGTGCTGCATTAAAACACAACCTAACCCTTTCTTAGAAGCATCACTATAAATCTGATATCCGCCTGTACCAGATGGAAGTGTCAAAATGGGAGCTGACACAAGTTTCTGCTTCAGAGTCTCAAAACTCTCTTCTTGTTCATCGGTCCAATCAAACTTCAATCCCTTCCTCATCAACTTAGTCAATGGTGAGGTGAGTTGTGAGAATCCCTCGACAAATCTCCAATAGTAACCTGCCAAACCAAGAAAACTCCGGACCTCGGTCATCGTAGTAGGTCTCGGCCATTTAGTGATAGCCTCAACCTTCGCCGGATCCATAGTGATACCACTAGCAGATACAACATAACCAAGGAAAGCAACTTGACTAAGCCAGAACTCACACTTGGAGAACTTCGCATACAACTTCTCCTGCCTCAAAATCTGCAAAACCGTACTAAGATGCTGATCTTGCTCCTCCTCAGACTTCGAATAAACCAAAATGTCGTCGATGAAAACAATAACAAACTTGTCGAGAAAAGAACGGAATACGCGGTTCATAAGATCCATAAACACTATCAGAGCATTAATCAGTCCGAAAGGTATAACCAAAAACTCATAGTGTCCATAGCGAGTTCGAAAAGCAGTCTTAGGGATATCCTGCTCCTTAACCCGAAGCTGATGATAACCGGACCTAAGATCGATCTTGGAGAAACATTTAGATCCTTGGAGCTGATCAAATAAATCATCAATACGAGGCAAATGATAATGGTTACGGATGGTAATACGATTCAACTCCCGGTAGTCTATACACAATCTCATACTACCGTCCTTCTTCTTCACAAATAGTACAGGTTCTCCCCAAGGAGATACACTCGGACGAATGAATCCATTCTCAAGGAGTTCCTGCAGTTGATCTTTCAACTCTTTCAGTTCCGCATGGGCCATACGGTAGGGGGCCTTAGAAATGGGTTCCGTACCCGGAATCAAATCAATGCCAAATTCTACGTCGCAATTAGGAGGAAGACCCGGAAGCTCTTCCAGAAATACATCGGCAAAATTACGGACAACTCGGTTACTGTCGATAGTAGGACTCTACTTCAAAGTGTCCTGAATAGAAGCGATAAAACCCGCACAACCGTGGGATATCAAAGTACGCGCCTTCAAAGCAGATATGATCTTAACAGATCGAAGTGGTTGGGAACCAGAGTACACAAATTCAGGTTTAAACAAATCTCCAAATATAACCTTCCGCGCATGACAATCAATAGTGGCTCGGTGAGAAGCCAACCAGTCCATACCAAGAATCATATCAAAATCAAACATGTCAAACGGAAGAAGATTAGCCAGACGTATGTGATCATCAAAACTTAGCGGACAATCAAGAAACTCATGATCATTGATAACGTTGTTTTTCATAGGCGTAGATATAGATAAGGGATCAATTAATGGTGTTGGGCTTAATTTCAGTTTCTTAGAGAATGTGACAGATATAATAGAATGAGTTGCGCCAGTATCAAATAAAACAAATGCGGTATGATCACCAATATGCAGAAAACCCGTAATGGTACCTGTAGATTTACCTGCCTGCTTGCGAGTAAGAGAGTAAACACGGACGGAGGAAGTAGAAGGTTGAGAAGAGTGTGCAGGAACAATGCTAGTCCTCTTCGGGCAATACTTCACCCGATGATCAGTGGCACCGCACTCGAAACAAGCTCCCGAAGCTCTGTGGCATGGCCCGGGATGTACCTTGCCACATGTAGGGCAAAGTGGTGGGGGTGGCAAAATCTCAGCATGCCTCTGCTGACCCGACGAGTTCCTAGAACGGTACTGCTGATGCGAAGACCCAGAACCCGAGTACCTGTTCTGTTGGTTGCCCCTCGAAAACTGCCTCTGGTTGGTGTTACCCGAACTGTCACCATGCCTACCCGACATGTGCTCAAATTGACGGTCCGAACGACCGTGGTGATCAAAACCCTGCTCAGAACGACCCCGATTGTCAAAACCCCGGTTCTGCTGCCCAGAAGACCCAGACTGTATCCTATCCCCATCATGATTCCTCTTGTTCGGCACTCCACCCTCATGTAACAGCTCAATATTACGTTCCGCATCACAAACCATCGACACATCAGCACACTTCGTGTTAACAATACGGTCAAGCACCCAATGCTTCAATCCCCACTTGTGGTGACGAGCCTATCTGTGTGCATCCCCAGTTACAGTAGGTCCCACGAAGCTAGCCAACCTAAGAAAACGCTCCATGTACTCCGACGAGTTCTCCCGTTCTAACTGGTGGATCGTACCGTACTCCCTTTCATATCTCTGCTATTCTGAGAAAGGGATGTACCTCTTATAAAAGGTTTCACGAAACACTGCCCAAGTACACGTCTCAGCATAATCATCGCCCTTCGCCTGAACATGCGCCTTCCACCAATTGAGGGCATCACCCTCAAGCTTGAAAGCGGCTAAACGTGCTTTCACCTCATCAGGACAACCCACTACCTGAAACAACTTCTCACTATGAGTAATCCAGTCCTCCGCCTCGGTAGGAGTAGCGGTGGACTTGAAAGAGATGGGCTTCAACTTGTTGAAACGCTCAATCCACACATGAATACCCTCATTGTTGTTCCTAGCCCCGTCAGTATTTTGTAGAGTCTCAAGAATCTGAGGGATAGCAGCAGCTACTGCTCGAGCAACCATACCATCATAATCGGGAGGGTTATCACCACCGGCACCATTGTGTGTGTTCACCATAAAAACGATACCAAGCGATAACGAAAGACAAACCAATGTAAGTACGAAAAAGAAAAGACGAAACGAAAGCCTAGCGTCTACCCAATCTCACAAGTCATGGCCTAAGCCACGAAGATTCAAACTCGGTCGCTCTGATACCATAAATTGTAACGCCCCAACCCGGCAAGGGTAGAAGCGTCACTTTATGGTGACATATCAAATACAACAGATCCAAATCAAACAGCGGAAGTCTTAAATAAAATTTATCATAAGAGTATCAAAAGGGGACTAAAACAACACCAAGTGTCCCCAAAACCAAAAAAAAGAAAGTATGATACAAATGTCCGAAATCCAAAAATAACGATAAGGAAATAAAGTTCATTATTTAAATAAAGCTATAGGGTAATCCACTCTCTATCATCCCCAAGCTAATAACCCCGCTCCTAGCTTAAGTACCTGCCGCATGGAAAAGAAAAGCGGCTGAGCATAAAAAGCTCAGTGAACAAATATAAAGCAAATAACAAAACAGATCAAATGAGATAAGATAATCAAAGGAATGCGAAGATAGAATACATATGGTGTCAATGGATAATCAAAAGGATATCAACGTTTAAGTATAAAGTGTATGAATGTGGATTCGTATTTTACCACAGCCCAAATAAATATCCAAACAAATAGTAGCCCAATGGAGTGATCAACTCCCAAATGTGAAGGGATTGCATGCACGCATGCCCAATCACCAAACAAATATAATATATATCCATATCATCATAGTAGCCCAAACAAATAACAAACAAATCTAGGATGCATCCATACGCCCGCAAAGAATTCATAATCATAATAATGGCCATAGCAGATAGCAGATAAGGGACGGTGTGGTACATCTCTCCAACCACACTAGAGTCATAACATTGGTGCATCAATGCTACGGTCATGGACCCCATAATCGGGAAGATAATACAGGTAAATCGAAGGGTCAAAAAGTACAAGTCCAAATCAAAGTGTAGGTCTCATTCATATAGTCAAAGTACAATATCAAACATTCGAATAATCAAAGGGCTAACATCAAAGGTTTAATTCACATGTATCAAATCAAAGATTCAATGTCAACGGTTCAAACGAAGAGTTCGAATATCAACAGTCCAAAATAAGATAGGCAAATAATATAGAAGAGAGAGAAAGGTCATGAGAGAGAAAGTAGTTATACTCTTGCTGAATGAGTACGGAATATCTATACGAATAATCAAAACAAACGAAACAACCGATAACAATGATAGAGAGAAGGAGGTATCAAGAATATCCGTACCTCAAACCGCAAAATGCAAAACACATCAGAAGATATAAAGATCAGAGGTTACTCCTTCAGCGAATCTACACGAATTAGGTTCATTTTATGCTTATTAGCCATTTAATGTCATAACGGATTCTTCATTATTTAACACCATTTATTAATGTGATTAGGGTCTCGTTATTGGAATTATGTTAACATGTGATTAATAATATCATAATAAATGTTTTAGTGTATTTTAAGGGTTCATGCTTATTAATGAATCTTAGATGATACAATACATACATGTTCTTCAAATGACTGGTTTTATAACAAAATTAGGTCCTTTTAATGAATTTTAATACCATACCAGAAATCAAAATAAAAATTTACCAAAATTCTCACAAAAGCTATAATGTCTTAGGAGTCTACATGAAATTTCCCAGATTTTATTTTTAAGTGGAACTCCCTGTCAAAAATCGTTTATGCTAACATGTTCAGATTCGGATCTGTAGATACACACACAAAGTTTGCCTTAAACTAACACATTTAAACACTTTAGAAAAGTCCACAAAAATTCCAGGGAGTCACACATAACTTATATATTACCCCTGAAAAAGTAGAGCGTCTAAATACTTATGGTTTGAACATGAAAAATCATAAACCACGATTGAAATCAAATTACGTATTTGACATATCGTCTCATAAAATTTAAAAATAGGACCAAATCAAACTCAAATCCATTCAAACCAATTGGGACATTTAGTAACCTCTTTAAACTTAGTTTTGGACTCAATAAATTTAGAGAAACAGGTTGGTATCATCAATTTGTACCCACTTCAATACGACACAAAATTTCTATCAGCTTGAAAACTCATAAGATTACCACTAAACCCTAATCCTTTAAACCCAAATCGACCCACAATAATTCCTAGGGTTTTATTCCAATATTCATACCATCATTAGTACCTTTTAATTACTAATTCAAGAGTGTTAAATTATGTTTGTAGCAATTCATATGGGTCTTTTTATTATTTTACAATCCGATTCTATAATATTAGGGTTTTTTTTTTATTTTTATTGAGAGCCGTATGGATATAGACTTAGAAATGATTTTTGGAGCATGAATAGATGAAGAGAAAGATAAATTAAACACATATGATGGACATGGGACCTCACCTTCTTGTGGCAGCAATAGAGAACCAAAAACCAAGGAAAATTACACAAAGAATTCGCCTCCAAAACCCTTGAAATCAAACTGTATAATCACCCTTGCTTGAGAACCTTCTTTACCTTGTAATCAGCACCACAAACCACCAACAACCTGGTCTTTTTCTTCCTTTATGCCGTGTATAAGATGGAGAGGAGAGGGAAAAGATTTTGTGTATGTGTAAATAATTATTTTCGAGTCGCATACATAGAGTGGTGTTATGGGTTTAAGTTAGGAAAGAAATAAGTGTGTTATAATTGCAATTTAATTGTATTGACTGTGTCTTGATTATCCAGGTGTGAAGAAGTGCTAAAAAGGTGGGAATTCTTATCTCTAAATATGTTGTAAGACTTATAACGCGGACTTAGAAAACGTGTGAGGTGATTTGAAGAGAATTAGGGAAAGATTTAGTTTGTAACAATTTTATTTTACTTAGATATCATAGGTAAATTTTACTAATGTATTAATATTCATAACATATAGTTCAGGTAAGGTTTTAAATTATATCAAAACTTAGGTTAGGATTCGAATTAATCAGAAAATGTGGAATCCGAATTTTAGGGTTTTACAGTCATATTCCGCATAAATGGAATTACCACCATTCGGACTGTAAGGCGTACTCAACAAAGATGCTCCCGAGTATATTAACGACCAACAAATTGCTCAGAAGAAGGTCAGATCCAAATATCAAAGGCCCGCATGGCAGTACTTTCAGTACAACACGCCTAGGTATTGGATACAGGAGCCGCATTATCCCTCGTGAAAGTAAGTTTCCACACAGTATCAACAAAAAATTTGGAAATCCAACCGGAGACCCAGAAAGCAAGCTGTAAGGCCGAAGAAAATGGCTCCACCTCCAAGACGGCATTCGTACTGGATTAATAATAATAACCCTGAAATTTACATGCATAATAATTATCATGGTTATAGCAACTATGTTCATGCTCCACGTAGAAATCGCAACTACGGACCTAAACCATCCTACAGTAAACCTATTGCTGTCAGGAAAATCTGGGTACCTAAAGGCACTACATTCATGGACCCAACAATCAAAGGGGTCCTAAATCTACTTAATTTGTTTGCATACAGGACATTTTAGAGGAGGACATCTGGTACTTCGACAATGGATGTTCTCGACACATGAGAGGAGATAAAAGCAAGATGTCATATTACGTAGAAGGTCGCGGTCCAAAAGTGCACTTCGGTGATAAATTTCAAGGAAGAACAAGAGGGAAACGAAACCTGCTTGTCGGAAAATTCAAAGTCACCAATGTAGCTTATGTTGAAGGCTTACAGTACAATCTACTTAGTATTAGTCATTTCTGTGACAAATGGTTCTCGGTGAAGTTTTATATAGATCACTATAGAGTCAAAAACATCCTAACCAAAGAAGTTGTGCTCACAGGAAGCAGATCAGGTAATATGTATATTGCTGACTGGATGCCTACGAGCTCCACAATTTATTATTTTGTTGCCAAAGGCACTGCATATTTAAGTTGGCTATGGCACAAGAGGATGTCTCACGTCAACTTCAAGACTATCAACAAGCTTTCCAGACAGGGAATGGTTAGAGGATTGCCAAATGTGTCATTCCAAAAAGACCGCGTTTGTGGACCCTGTCAGAAAGGCAAGCAAATCAAGACCACCCTGAAGAGCAAAACTTACCTTTCCACTCACAGAGTTTTGGAAATGCTACATATGGATCTCTATGGTCCTGTAGACACGGTAAGTTTGGGAGGTAAGAAATGCTATCTTGTTATTATTGATGATTATTCCAGGTATGCATGGACAATTTTCCTAAGCAAGAAGAAGGAAACAACATCAAAGCTGCCCGAGCACCTGAGAAAGCTTCAGAATGAAAAAGGGTTGAGTATCGTGTCTATTCGTTCCGACAGAGGTACATAATTCACTAACCACTTTATAGAGCAATACTGTTCGGAAAATGGGATACAGCATGAATACTCAGCTACCCGCACACCTCAACAAAATGGTGTTGCTGAGCGAAAGAACAGGATGCTGAAGGAAGCAACAAGGACCATGATTGCTTCAAGCAAATTACCACAGCGTTTCTGGGGCGAAGCCACCAATACAGCGTGCTATACGCAAAACTGATGTATCTGTAATACCCGTCCTTTTATTGACTCGTTGACCTTGCCGTTCTTCCTATTTCGTCGCTTTGTAAACACTTTGAAATGTTGTCATTGTTGATTTGGAGTTTCATACCTTTCAGATCATGATCTTGTTGATTGGACCTTGCAGTAGTGTTTTGGGACAGGCTGGTAGCATACGCTAGGCCTAGGCTAACGCACGCTAATTCTGCTTGAGTAGCGCACCCTAGCCTTGAGACTTAGCACACGCTAATGGTCCGAGCATAGCTGAGGCAGTGTTAATTCTGCTCTCTGGACTAGCAGTTAGCGCACGCTAGGAGTTCGCTAGCACACGATGTCCGTGGTCAGTAGCGTGCGCTATCATCGCCCGTAGTGCATGTTAACGTGCTGAGTCGGCAGAGGCAGTGAGGTATTTCTACTTTTTGGACTATTAGGTAACGTACGCTAAGAGTTAGCTAGCGCACACTAAAGGAAGGTGATTAGCGCACGCTACAGTATACCTAACGCATGCTAACGAGGCTGGCAGAAGCCACTGGACTACCGGGTGACCCCGTTAGCGCACGCTAATTTTGAGGTGTAGCGTGCGCTAGACTAGGCACAACATATAAGGGACAGTGGACCCTGCACTCGTCATTTTTCCTTCTTTTCTCACATTTCTGATCGGGAGAGCTCGGGAGAGGCGATTTGAGGCAATCCATGTTCAACAATCATCATCTTGAGTTGGATAACAAAGATTTCACAACATGTAATCCATTTCTATCTTCTAAATCATGGTAAAAATCCTAAGAACCCTAATTTTGGGAATTTTCGGGTTTGTCTTAGATTCGTTCGATTTATCTGTTTTGGAGCTTTAGAACCTTGAGATTATGAAGTATTTACCATGTGTACATGTTGTTCCTACTATTTTATGGATTGTTTTGTACCTTGTTCGGATGTGAGAGGGTTTGGGTGATTTCCAACCTCTAGATGTCTACCTTTGTAGTTTCGAGAATCGTAGGCGGGTTTCGGGAGTTTCTTCGTGTGATTTAAGTATGGATTATTGATTATCATATTCCTTGCGAATCGTTTAGGCGCCGAAAGTGGGTTCTCGGACCTACCGAACTTTTACTCTTTTCCTTCCAATTTCTCGATGTCTCAAAGGCAAGTATATATTTATGATTGTACGTTCTCGACTTTGAAAGTAAGGTATATGAATGGCATGATTATTTATATCCACTCTGGGATGGGCCAACGGGTCCTCTGAGGGTTTCGTAGCCTCTGGTGCGATTCCATGAATAATATGAGTTAACCACTCTAGGATGGACCGACGGGTCCTCAGAGGGTTCCATAGCCTCTGGTGCGGTTCCACAGTTGATCATGTATGTATTGATGTGATGCTATGAGATTTAATTATTTCGGAATACTAGTCTTGAAATGATGAATTGAGAGTTACATTTACTTTATTGTCGAGGAGTATTATGTTTCATATTCGATATACTTGCACTAGCTATTCGACGGCTAACCCCTTTATGGGGAAAATGCTTTTTATGTATTTCAGGTTCCCGGAGAGCGGACAGACATGTATCGGGTCGGCATGAAGATTATGGGTAAGCGTGATATTGTGTCTTGTCTCTGGATACATTTTGTGTTCCCTCTATTCAGTGTTGTTGTACTGGAATGGCTTTTGAATACTCGAGTATTGTTTCAGCTTCCTTGATCTTCCGACCTGTGCTGCCGAGGTATTGATTTGTGACGTGTTGTATTTGGATACATTGGTTATGGTTTGAATACCATTTGTATTGTCTTCATTTACATTGTATTTGGACCTTCTCGGTCAAATTTTTATAATTCCTCATATGTATAGCCTTGTGGGTCCCACAGCGGGGGTCACAGCGCTGTAATATACCCTGAATAACTTGGGGGTGTTACAGAATATGGTATTAGAGCTTTAGGTTTATGGATACCTAGGTTGTCGGTCTTTTGGGTCGATTGAGTCATTGTTTATCTACAATATCACTACTTTTCCATCATCACAGTGTGGCCGGTACTTGTAATTCCTATTACTCTTCTTGTGTTTTCTTGATCGTTTCGCTTTTAGTTTGATATTCTTGGGAATTGGTCACTTCGAGGACGTGCGATTTGAATTGTACTTACGTACTTTGTGTATCCTTTAGAATGTCTGCTGACAGGGGATAGAGATGAGAGCGTGGTCGAGGATGCGGACTTTTCGTTAAGATATTTTCAAAATTGCTAGTTGCGGTATTGGTGTGTGTTTGCATTATGTTGAGACTCCGTATGGGAGTCGGATGCTAGTATCATGAGAGATCATCGACTTCACACACATGTAAGTATACTGTTTTGGTTATTCGCTCGTGGCGACGATTGATTGCTCTTGTGATGAGTTTGGAAATTTTGGGTTGATATGTTGTTGGTGACAGGACTGCAAGTTTCGAGGACGAAACTTATCTTTAAGGGGGGGTAGTATGTAATACTTGGATTTTCAGTATAAATTTTTCGCGTTATTTTATCTGAGATATACTGGATAGTTTGGTGTCTATACACCATGGATAAAATAATTTGAGGACTGAGGCAGTTGTATTTGTACAATTGACGTGATTGGTTGACAGTTATAATTGAGGATATCGTGTATCAGACTGTTTTAATTGTGATATCGGGTATATCATGTGAGAATATTATTGGAATGAATATATGTATTCAGTATGTCGTATGTTCGTATTCTGTATGCCAAGACATTGGACAAGAATGGCTGAAAATGGCTAAGTACAGCCACGTTAGCGCACGCTACAATGTATGCCTAGCGCACGCTAAGTTGTATACTTAGCGCACGCTACTGTGCATACTTAGCGCACGCTAAGAGGTTTGAGTTACGTACGCTCAGGAGGACTCCTAACATACGTAAGGTATTCTGGATAAGGTCCGGAAGGTGGTCGACAGATAGGCCCAGGCTGTGTATTATCGGCATTTAGCGAACGCTAATGCATTTCGGTAGCGCATGCTAATTTCAGATCGATCAAACGGGAATCTTAGATTTCGGCGTGTGGACCCGGCCACTTTAGACGCATGTCCGGATAAGGTCAATGGATGTTTGTCATTTAGACCATTCGAACCTCATCAAGAGTCGGTTCCCGAATGGGCTAGCGCACGCTAAACCCTATGGTTAGCGCACGCTAATTCCAGATCGGGCAGAGAGAATCCCGGTAATTGTGGATGCTTTCGGCATGTGGTGGGGCACAAGCATCTTCTGGGTAGGTGCAGACTGTCGAGTCAACTATGATTAGCGCACGCTACGGGTGGATAATAGCGTACGCTAATGAGACTTTTACTATGGCAAGTCAACGCTATGTTACGTGCGCTATTGCAAGTAACACGCGCTATTTTGTGAGAGTATCGCACGCTAGTAGTGTGCAATTGAGCAATGTTATCCATTTCGGCCCGTTCCCTCTTTTCCACCGATAGAGAGAGTTCTTGGAGGATATTTTGAGGCTAGTAGTGTAATAATGGAGTTGATCATTTTTAACAACACTAAGCTTGGAATCGATTGGAAATGGATTCAACCTTGATAATCAACCCATTTTCTTTGAAGAGGTAATTAATATTCACTTTGGATTTCGTTTTGGATTGAATATCATTGTTCTTGAGTTGATAATCGTCATGTATATGAGTTGATAAGTATGATTATGGATGGATTACCGAGTTATGTTGATATTATTGTTGAAGTGCGGATATTGATATGATTCGTGTGGTTTTGAATGGTGTTGTTTATCTTCATGAGATATGTTGGTTAATATCTCCTGACATTTTGACTTTGACGTTGTAGTTAATGATTAGTTCGTATGATAATAGTTTATTAAGGCGTTATGATGATTCTTGGTATTCCACGAGAAATTTGTTAAGGAAGATGATGACATGATGAATGTTGGAATATGTTATGTTGTCATGAGCATGGTTAGGGAATCATAGTGTTCTTAGCAATATTGTTGCGATTCCTGATGTTATGATGATATATGCCTTATACTATGAGTTAGATGATGGCTTAGATGTTAGAACATCATATTTTGTCGTTTGGTCGATTGTGGCCGTGATTTCGGATTAATTCATGATTCTTGAGAGACTCTTGAATTATATGAGATGATGAACATTTATAAGAAGTGTGGGTGTTTTGGATATGAATATGGAATATTCATGTCAAGAGCGGAATTACGCGTTTTGGTATAATATTCGCATAGGAATACGAATATGATTACGAGTTTGATGAAATTATTATTCATCTCTGAGTTTGGAAGTATACATATTGAACGAGTGTTCAAGTCGAATGATTGTATTGGTTGATAACCTTAGAATATGATTATCTATAATGTTGAACTAATTGGATGGTACGAACTGTTGATGATCATCGGAAAATTTTAACTATGGATTTACAAGAAGGAACCTTGTTAATTCGTATTTAAAAATTTAGTTTGGAATCGATAACATTTAGACCCTTATTGGTTCGAATTGGTTGCTGACATGATCATCAGATTTTGGCTCCTATTGTGGATAGGGATTTGTAAGTGTCTGAGTTAGATTGTTCAGACTGTGTTTAATCAAGATATTGTGGAATTGTTGAGTTTGTGGTTTGGTGGTATTGATATCGATCGTTATTGAACTTGTTGATTGTTAATCCTTCTTTTTACAATAGGTTGTGATGTTTGCTCGTGGATTATGACCATTGTGTTGCAGTTGAGGTTGAAGAGTTCGTATATTTCTTTGGTCGCGGCTGAGGAACTCGTAGACGAAAGCAACTGAATTGGTAACAATTTCATTGTATTTGTATCGAGGCAAGTTATACTTGTTCGGTTTGTAACACTTAATGAATAGTTTCGGTTTCTATTCATTGGTAATTCATAAAGAAATTCATAAAGCATTGATATATAAATGTAAATTGTCGGGATGATGGTCCGTATATTTTGCCCTAGTTTGGATTAAATCATAATGTATACGATTTAATTGTGTGTGATTGGAGACGGAGATGTGAATTAGCCTTGGCTTGTGATATGGAATGTCGGGTATCGGAGATAGTTTATCGTATCGACATGGGTGTCAGGACGGTAGCTTATTGATATTAATGGACAGTACCTCATTCGAGATTATTCGAATAACTGTGTATTCGTTCAGGGATGTTTGTTTGTGGAAAGAATATTGTCTTTGTCATTGAGGTAATTTAAGTATTGTTCATTTATGAGGATAATTATTCTGGTAAATTGTTGTATATGTTATATGATGATGTTTCGTATGATGAGATTCATATTGATTGTTTCATTGAGGGATATCGATCCCAGGACGGTTTGTTTTGAGATCGTTGACCGTGTTGATCATTCATTGGCGATGATGATCCCAGGATTGTTGTTTTGGATATTGATTGGTTGTGTCGACTTTCCATTGTCAGTTCGTCATTGATCACTCCGGTGAGTCTTTTGATCCTTTTTGGATATGTGATTCTTTCAGTGTCGTTGTCATGTTGCATTGTGACATATCTGGAGTCATATCTGCGTGCCGATTGGTTGTGGTGTAGGATTTTTTTTTATCCGGGCACACTATGGTCGTGCGTGGATGTTTCCGCATTAGACCGTGCACACGAGATGTCAGTCCGTGAGGCTAATTAGGTACATGTCTCATGTATATCTAGGTTTTCCATACGAGGTGGACATGTGCACGGACATTTCCGGATCGGGCATACTGTGACGTCCATCTTTGAGCCATATGGATTGGTCGTTCATCCTCCATTTATGGTTGGGTATGTTCGATGGGTTTTTACTGGTTGTTCATATGTCCGAGAGGTATGTTCGACAGTTGGGGTTATTTCTTTGAGATCCATTATTATTGATTGTTTGGAGTTCACCTTGTTGATGGTACTCTCGATCGTTGTTGATTCTTTGTCGATCGTGTTGGAGTTTATCATGTCGATGATATTCTCGGTTGATTTATTGGTGGATCATTGTTATTGATCGTATGAGCATTCAGACTGTATGTCGATGTTTCAGGACTAGTTATCATTGTGTTGTGATAGTTGATCTACATATATATTATGTGATATTGGGTTTGACCCAGATTGAGAATTTACGGTGCAATCCGACGGTCAGGATTTGGCACAGATAGATCATTCCACATTTGTGAGTTGTGATAATGTTTTGGGGATTCTTGGTATTGTCTGAATACAGTACAGACGATTATAGTTGAGTTCATTTCGTGTTTTGAGAATGCCTTTCAACATATCGAATCGTATGCCGATACTCGACGTCTACCTTTGGAATTCGATTTTGGAGACCATCTACTCCAGGATTGGAGAATTACCTTATTGCTTGGCATTGCCCCCAGCTTTGAGTCACGTCCGTAGTGTTTTCATGTGTCTCAGTTGAGAAAGTATATGCCAGATCCAAGTCATGTTATTGACTATAGTGAGATTGACATAACCGAGGATGTTACCCTTCCGAGAAACCAGTGAAGATCCTTGAATGCTGAGAGAAGCAACTTCGGTACAAAACCATCCTGTTGGCTATAGTGCAATGGTCGAGACATGGAGTCGAGGAAGCGACTTGGGAGACGGAAGAGCAGATGCGATCAGATTCCCCGAGCTTTTTATTTCTTAAGTTTCGGGACGAAACTTCTTTTTAGAGGGGGAGAATGTAATACCCGTACTTTTATTGACTGTTTGACCTTGTCGTTCTTCCTATTTCGTCGCTTTGTAAACACTTTGAGATGTTGTCATTGTTGATTTGGAGTTTCGTACCTTTCGGATCATGATCTTGCTGATTGGACCTTGGGCAGTGTTTTGGGACAGGCTGGTAGTGTACGCTAGGCCTAGGCTAACGCACGCTAATTCTGCTTGAGTAGCGCCACGCTAGCCTTGAGACTTAGCGCACGCTAATGGTCCGAGCATAGCTGAGGCAGTGTTAATTCTACTCTCTGGACTAGCAGTTAGCACATGCTAGGAGTTCGCTAGCACACGCTGTTCGTGGTTAGTAGCACGCGCTAACATCGCCCGTAGCACACGCTAACGTGCTGAGTTGGCAGAAGCAGTGAGGTATTTCTACTTTTTGGACTATCAGGTAACGTACGCTAAGAGTTAGCTAGCGCACGCTAAAGGAAGGTGATTAGCGCACGCTACGGTATACCTAACACACGCTAACGAGGCTGGCAGAAGCCACTGGACTATCGGGTGACCCCATTAGCGCACGCTAATTTTGAGGTGTAGCGTGCGCTAGACTGGGCACAACGTATAAGGGACAGTTGACCCTGCACTCATCATTTTTCCTTCTTTTCTCACATTTCCGATCGGGAGAGCTCGGGAGAGGCGATTTGAGGCGATCCATCTTCAACAATCATCATCTTGAGTTGGATAACAAAGATTTCACAACATGTAATCCATTTCTATCTTCCAAATCAAGGTAAAAATCCTTAGAACCCTAATTTTGGGAATTTTGGGGTTTTTCTTAGATTCGTCCAATTTATACATTTTGGAGCTTGAGAACCTTGAGATTATGAAGTATTTACCCCGTGTACATGTTTTTCCTACAATTTTATAGATGGGTTTGTACCTTGTTCGGATGTGAGAGGGTTTGGGTGATATTCCAACCTCTAGATGTTTACCCTTGTAGTTTCGAGAATCGTAGGCGGGTTTTGGGAGCTTCTTCGTGTGATTTGAGTATGGATTATTGATTATCATATTCCTTGTGAATCGTTTAGGTGCCGGAAGTGCATTCTCATACCTACCGAACTTATACTCTTTTCCTTCCAATTTCTCGATGCCTCAAAGGAAAGTATATATTTATGATTGTACGTTCTCGACTTTGAAAGTAAGATATATGAATGGAATGATTATTTATATCTACTATGGGATGGGTTGACGGGTCCTCTGAGGGTTTCGTAGCCTCTGGTGCGATTCCACGGATAATATGAGTTAACCACTCTGGGATGGATCGACGGGTCCTCTGAGGGTTCCGTAGCCTCTGGTGCGGTTCCACGGTTGATCATGTATGTATTGATGTGATGATATGAGATTTATTTATTTCGGAATACTAGTCTTAAAATGATGAATTGACAGTTACATTTACTTTATTGTCGAGGAGTATTATGTTTCATATTCGATATACTTGCACTAGCTATTCGACGGCTAACCCCTTTACGGGGGAAATACTTTTTATGTATTTCAGGTTCCCAGAGAGCGGACAGGCATGTATCGGGTCTGCATGAAGATGATGGGTAAGCTTGATACTGTGTCTTGTCTCTGGATACATTTTGTGTTTCCTCCATTCAGTGTTGTTGTACTGGAATGGCTTTTGAATACTCGAGTATTGTTTCAGCTTCCTTGATGTTCCGACCTGTGCTGCAGAGGTATTGATTTGTGACGTGTTGTATTTGGATACATTGGTTATGGTTTGAATACCATTTGTATTGTCTTCTTTTACATTGTATTTGGACCTTCTCGGTCAAATTTTTATAATTCTGTGTATGTATAGCCGTGTGGGTCCCACAGCGGGGCTCACGGCGCTGTAATATACCCTGAATAACTTGAGGTTGTTATAGTATCATCAACAAGCACCACAACAAAACAGCATATGAGGTATGGAACAAGAAAACTCCATTAGTTTCGTACTTTCACAAATTTGGATGCAGGTGTTACGTTTTGAACAACAGGAAGGATCAACTTAGAACCTTCGATGAGAAATTGGATGAAGGGATATTTGTAGGATATTCCTCTGTTAGCAAAGCTTACAGGATCTTTAACAAAAGAAAGCTAACAATTGAGGAATCAGTTCATGTAGTGTTCAAAGAGCCTCACCATGATCCTACAGGAGTAGAAGATATTACTCAGAACATCCAACAACTTTCCATCATTGATCCACCAACTCCTATAAATCCTGTCGTTGACCTAGAAATCAACCCCGTAGCTGTAAGAACTTAAGTAGATGAAGCCGATGATGTACAAGCTGAAGCCGAAACTACAGCAACTCAAGATACAGTACGGGACGCCGAATTAGAACCCGACAGAAGATGGTTGATAGATCACCCACAAGAGTTGATCATAGGAAATATTGATGCTGGAGTATCAACCATAAGGATAATACAGAGTACACAAGGAAATATACTATGTGTGCAAGAAGAGCCTGAGTCTGAGATATCTCCATTTTCTAAATACAAATCTCAATCCGAGCTTAGAAGACTAAACATGTGCACTATTGCTGTATTCTTAGCCCAATCCGAACCTGTTTCTACCAAAAAAGCTCTCAACAACTCTCATTGGATTTCATCTATGGAAGAAGAGCTTAACGGTTTCGAAAGAAACAATGTATGGTATCTTGTACCCAGACCCACTCATCAATCCGTAATTAGAACCAAATGGGTATTTAGAAACAATAAGGATATAAATGGACTCACTATCAGGAACAAATCCCGACTGGTCGCTCAAGGCTACAGACAGGAAGAAGGCATAGACTACGATGAAACATTTGCCCCTGTAGCCAGACTAGAAGCCATTAGGATATTTTTAGCCTTTGGTGCCCATAAGAGCTTCATTGTATACCAAATGGACGTCAAAAGTGCATTCATGGATGGAGACCTTGCCGAAGAAGTATATGTTGAACAACCACCAGGGTTTGTCAATCCAGACGGAGGAGACCTAGTATACAGGCTAAGGAAAGCACTGTATGGACTTAAGCAAGCCCCTAGAGCATGGTATGAGACTCTGTCCCAGTATCTAACCAATAATGGATTCGAGAAAGGTGTTGTGGACAAGACCTTATTCAAAATACAGGAAGGTGATGACCTTCTGATGGTTCAAATATATGTCGATGATATAATATTTGGTTCAACTAACCTTGATTTGTGTCAAAGGTTCTCTCATCTCATGTAGAGTAAATTTGAAATGAGTATGATGGGAGAACTTAGTTAATTCCTAGGATTGCAGGTAAAGCAGTTGCCTACAGGGATTTTCATCAACCAGGAAAAATACAGCAAGGGGCTTCTCAACAAGTTTGGAATGAATACTTCCAAATCATCGTCAACCCCCATGAGCACTTCCGTGCAAATTAGTGTTGATGAAGCTGGAAAGCCGGTTGATCAATCACTCTACAGGAAGCTTATTGGCTCAATCCTGTACCTAACGTCTAGCAGGCCCGATATCCAGTTTTCTGCAGTAGTGTGTGCGCGATATGAAGTAGCACCTAAAGAATCACACTTCGCAATAGCCAAACGAATCCTGAAATATGCCAAAGGAACAGTCGATGTAGGACTGTGGTATCCTAAAGAAGGCGGATTCGATTTAGTTGGCTACAGCGACTCAGATCTAGGAGGTTGCAAGCTAGATAGGAAGAGTACAAGTGGAACTTGTCACTTTCTTGGACCTAGACTTGTGTCTTGGTTTAGCAAGAAACAATTGGCAAACTCGCTTTCAACAGCTGAATCAGAATACTATGCTGCTGGTAGTTGCTGTATGCAGATCCTTTGGATGCAAAAATAGCTGTCAGACTATGGAATTGAAGCCAAAGAAATGCCGATTAAGTGCGATAGCATGAGTGCAATTGCTATCACGCACAACCCTTTATTGCACTCGCGCACCAAACATATTCACATGAAGCATCACTTCATCAGGAATCATGTTGAGAATAAGGATGTTCGGTTGGAAAAAGTTCATATAGATATCCAGTTAGCCGACATCTTTACCAAACCTCTTGACATAGCAAGATTCTGCATGCTTCGACATGAATTGGAATTGCTACAGCCTGACTTCCTGTAAGTTTTTAAAGCTTTTACTCAGCAATTGAGGGGGAACGTTGTAAGACCCAAGAATACAGTATCCACCGTTAGTTATCTGTACACTCAGTCTATCAAAACAGCACTGTAGGAACAAAGAGACATGAATTATCCTACAGCTGACGTGTGCAATAATTAAGGGGGAATACAGTACGACCCAAAAATACAACATTAATCCGAAAGTTGCTGTATGGAATTGAAACCCGTATGTACCTTTTAAGGGGAACACTGTATTTTTGCGGATACAGCACATACTATGGGAAATCAATTATCATGTTATTTATTTTAAAATGATTTTTTCTCCACGTGCCCTGTTATAATTATAAAGTCTTTTGCATTAAATGCTTTACACGACATCTGGACATTGGTATCTTCGAAGTCGCGATGTTGCAAATTATTATATTAACTTTACACCGCCGTTTCGCGTAATAAGGGTAATTTGATAAGTCAGAAGTGGGACCCTCTCTTATTTTAAAATTAGATGGATAAGTTGTTCCGGTTACACTTAGTCCATCGTGATCGTCTATTTTAAACAACGGTTCCCATTCCTTAAATATGACCGTTCATTATCTGTAAACCATTCGCCTCTGCCCATTATAAAAGGACTGTAAATGCCTCTTCAGACTCTTTATGCTTTCTGCATATTGAACGAGTCCTTGAGCATACAGTCTACAAGTCTTTTTGTTTTTACTGCATTTCTCTTTGAATCTTCTTTACTTTTCTTCGAGAATCGTCAATGGAATCTTCTCATACCTCCCCTCTCTCTCAAGAAGTCCTCCAACATCATCGACAGATGGATCTTTTCTATATCTGTCGTGCTTGAACGTGTTCGTTCCGAATGTGATGACGTCGAATCGATGGAGTATGTCATTACTAGGATACATCATCAAGGCCTTTATTGCCTTGGAAGTCACATCGCTAAGCGTTTTGATGCTCACCTGGTTGAGGAATTCTACCTCAATGCTGCTGTCCGTTTCTTCTCGCTTGCTTAGGGAGGAAATATTGCTGACATCACTGCTGTCATTTGCGGAGTCGAGATCTGTGTTGACCAAGAGCTACTTTAGAATCTCTACAGGCTTCCTGCAGATGGCCTGACAATGGAAGATCTTGAGACCTTTGGGTCCCAAGAACTCCTGACCGAATATTATGGACTATTCACCGGTTCAGCATCGGTTGAAACGGTTCACACCTCTTGCGACAAGAAACTCTTTTGTTTACCTTTTGTTTATTTACACAATTTTTGTTTCCGTGTAATTAAGAATAGAACAGGTGCGTTCGAGATGTGCACTAATTTAAGATTTAGGATGATGGTTGAAATCATGACCTGTGAAAAGGTCAACTGGTATCAAATAATTCTCAAGCGGTTGCAGGAAGAAGTCTCTAAGCCTGCCTCGCAGAAGAAGTTTTTTGGTTTGCTTCTGAATTACATTCTGACGAAATGCAGAGTTCCGCAAGCCCAAGAATTAAAGAAGATCACTTCTCGGATATACATAGGAAGCGTCAGACCCTCTATTTTCAACAAAGGACCCCTTATTACAAACAGACCTTTCGTCCGAAAATTGCCCCTTTCTGCCGATCCGAGGGACGTGTCTTCGAAGTCTCAGAGCGAGGAGACTTAAAAGAAGAGAAGAAGATCTCACAACAAAACTTCCGTTGCTGGTGAGAAGCCGAAAAGGAAGCTAAGGAGGCTCACAAAAGTTAAAGCTATAGAAATCTCCGAGGATGATCCTTCAACAGCCCAACCCACTGTATCGAGCCCCCAGGGCGCAACCCCTGCGGAAGAGATGACTGCTACTGTCGTGATAGTAGATCCCGAGCCTTTGGCGGCTATGACGGATATTCAGACATCTGCCAACTTAAAAGACTCTGGCAAGTCAGCTGACTCTTTGGAGCCAATAGCCACATCTCCTATTCGGGATTCCACACCCGTTCAGGATCCTTCTCCCATCAGGGTACCAACCCCTGCTCGGGATCCAACTCCGACACAGGAACCCATGCCTGTCGAGGATCCTGTACATACAGCGGACCCAAGCGCTGTACGCAGCCCCTCCACAGACTCCATAATAAAAAAGACTTTTTTTCTGTGCAAATTGAGCGGGCATATGAATGCTTTGTCCAGTGGAAAGCCTACAGGCTATCTCCGTACAACACTCTGTACAACTGGAGCGATTGGTGCGAAGAAGAACGATTTGTCTTGGAAGTGACAGACTCTCAAGATATTAAGGCCCTGATTCAATGGGACAACCTGTGCTGTCAAGAGTTGATCACCATCCAACTGATGTACAAGGCAGACGCCCGCAAGAAAGGAAAAGCAAAATCCATTGGCTCTGATCCCCACAGTCCCAAATATGATCATGACTCAGACGACGATGACGCCCTCCAGGCAGGTCTGAGAATGAGTCATGAGGAAACCCGCCAGATCAAGGGACCTCTAGCCAAAATAATGTTCCCAACGGCGAGGATTCAGTCCCTCTTGTCGCGGAGGAACACCCAACCGAGGAACAGTAACCCACGCCTGTCACCACCGAAGACCAGACCAGCGCCATCCCCCACGAGGAATCAGTCCCTCTGCAGGAGAAGGCAGAATCATGTACCTATGTCTTCAGAACCTAATTCAGAATAGGAGAAAACAGCAACCCCTGTTGCCGAGCCCGTATCTGATGCTACCGTAACTTCAACTGTTTTAGAATCCAAAAACGGTATAATACCTGAGGATGTCCAACTCAATTCACGTCCCAATGTGAACTTGAGATAGTTGAATAAAGTTGAAGATTTTTCCAATCCAGACTCTCCTCGAACCGCCGAGAAGAAAAAGCAATTGCATGCTCTTGGCCGCCACACTGATTTCTTGCAGGATGCCGTAAATGCCCTGCATGCTATTGAAAAAGAGATTAATTGGTTAAATCAGTCAGCCGTTGAAGAAACGACTGGTATGAGGCATGAAGTTTCTCAAGTTGAGGAAGCCTTTCACATACTGCCTACTGTCTTCAAGCAAGCCCTTAGCCAATTACAGTAGCATCAGGAGCAAATCCTGCTGGAAGAACAATCAAAACTTCGTGTCTCTGAGGCCAATACAACATCCGCTCTCATTGAATCTGCTTCCCAACTTCGAGCCCACGATAAGAAAATTCAAGATATGTTGCAGGTGCTCACCTCCCTAGTGAATAAAATGACAAGTTTTGAGACCAAACAGGATGCTGCTATACATATCCTTGAATGTCTTGATGAAAAGGTGTCCTACCTTGATGATGCCAAAAAGTGGGAAGAAGCGAGGGAAGCCGCAAGGAGATCAAGGCTTGAGCAAGAGAAGGAAATGGTAGCTGCTTTTGAAGACAGCATTACTGCTGATATTGCCCGTCTATCATCTCCTACTCCCAACGTCAGGATACAAGGAGATCGCCCAGAATTCCAGGACCCTAAGTTTCCTTGGAAGAACCTCGTTCGAAAGTCGCAAGATATGAACCTCCCGGCCAACCGACAACCTACTGTAGAAAAAATCAAGAACTGGAGAAAGAATGAACTGCTAAGACACTTTGTTGTTCTTATCAGTGAATTTTAATAGTTGCATAATGGTACAAGAAGCCACAGAGGTATTTAAGAAAAGGTTGGACGAAGGAACGCTCCCGCTCCAGTAGAAAATGAAGTCCAAGCACAAGCAAGGTGACTTGGTTACCCATCCATATAATTGGATCCTAGTTTTTGATAAGTCCTATGAAGGTCAAGCTATATACCTTAATCGAAACAACGACGCACATCAGAACTGGTGGAAGGGTACCAATAATGACCCTAGATGGCCTTGGAGGCATTCTGACTATAGGAGCTAAGCTTTCTCCTGTATTCCTATTTCTGTATTCTTATCCTGTTTTCTCACACTCTTTTGTATTCTTATCTGCTGTGAGATAGCAAAAACACTGTAATCTTGCTCAATATCAATAAAATATTTTTCACTTGAAAGATTACAACTCGTAATCTACTGTGTGTTTGTATGATTACGTAATTCAATCCATTTGCTGAAATAATACAAGTATGAAAACATGTTAAATGTTAAGTTGTACGAACTTGTCTGTGAACAGTTCATAGATTGAGTTGTATGTATCTAGATTACACTGTAAGATTGTGCCTGCGCGCCAATCATAAGTTTAAAGATGTAATACTCTTTTAATAAATAGCTGAACTTGCCTGCGAGCGGTTCCTAGTGTTAGGCTAATTGCTAAAGGCCAGAACATTCGAACAGAAGACCAATAAGTCTGCCCTCCTTCAAGATGTTTAGTGTCAAAGTTTTGGCATCATCAAGGATGTTTGGATAACATCAAAAGGTTTTTAACGTAAGACTTGGCAAATTATCAAAAAGGGGGAAATTGTTGGGATAACAATCCCTGTATCGAAAGATCTTGATAAGAGTGTTTTGACAATGTGCCAAATACAGCATACAACAAGCCGCTGTATCGATAGTCCCATCGAAGGTTGCTGATCCTGTATCGAAGACTTCTCATAATGCCATCATACAGCAATAGAGTCTAAAAAGCGCCAAGTATAGAAGTTGTCCCTTCATACAGCAACACTCTATACAGCGACTTCTCCTTTATAGCCTACAGCACAAATGGATACAGCATTCAAGCTGTAAAGTATTGATACATTCAACACCTATCGAAACAGGACTGAAGAACATTTTAAAAGGAATCTTTGGTATTCGCTAAAGTCAAGTCCCGTTTGATAAAGAAGTATTTGTAGGTCACAAGTCGTCCAGGAACAAGTCTAGAGGGGGGTGAATAGACTTGTTGAAACACTTAAACTCTTTTTACAAAAAGTGAGTTTCTTCAGCTGATAGGTAAACAAATGACTTGGAGTCGTTTGTTCTTTAATATATATGCGGAAGTCAGCTGATGACGAATATAAAGCAACTAATGAAACTCGTAACAATGAATGCAACAGTTAAAGTATGATGCAATAAAATAGTAAAGAACGCAAGCACTTATAGTGGTCTCAGAGGTTGGGTAATCCTCTACTAATCCACTTTTCTCCAAACCAGTTGGAGATAAATTCAGTATAATTCTCAACCAGTGATAAATATTACAGTGATTCAAACAAACTACAACAGCTTCCAACCAGTGGAAATCCGTGCCGTTGTACCACACTTGACTGCCTTGCACCTCTTGATCCTCGATCCTTGGATGCCTTTATAGTCACTGACTTAAACCAGTGAAGTACCCCGAACTCAGGATTATAGACAAGAGTTTTTGTCTTCTCCAACTAAGAGCTTCTTTAAGAATGAACTTTTAGAACCGCTCTTTTCTCGATGCTGTATTTCGCTTTTTGATAGCTTGAATGCTTTGATCGCTTGAAAGTATGTTAGCACCGGTAGTTGTTATCGTAAAGGTGATCTCAGCTTTCAAATCTTTGGATATATATAGGTCACGATATCTGAGATTTTCCTTATATCCGTTGCACATATTTTGAACAAATCCGTCCGTTGGAGAGGTAGACTTCATTGTTTTCTTTCTGAACGTTGCAAGGCTGGATTCCCATATTTTAATCTATCTTCAGACCGTTGTGAAGACTCTGCATGTGATGCGTCGAATCTTTTGAATATAATATGATTAAAGTCTTCAAGGTGGGTCTGGATGATTAATTTAAATCATATCTCTTGCACGAATCACTCCAATTTGTCTCTTCACGTTGCATGTGCCTTTCCGTAATACTTGACTTTTCAACGCATGCTGACGTGGACTTGGAGTACTTGGCTGATCTCGACCAGGCTGATGAGTAGTTAACATCTCTATAGTCTGGACCTCTCTGATGTTCACTGTTTGTGACTTAACTGATCAGGTGACTTGTCTGAGGTACCTTGGCTGCAGTCTGGTCAAACATCCCTGATAATTTTTGTTGACCAGATCTACTCTGACTTGACTCGGCTGATCCTCTCTGATGGACTTAGCTATCCTTAGTACTTAGCCGATTTTTACCCTAACTTACTTTTGGCCTATAGAAGATACTCATTTGGTTCTTCTTTACATTTTGCCAAGTTTTATACTTAACATATTTGGCCTATGGAAGATACTCATTTGGTTCTTCCATACATTTTTGCCAAGTAATAAACATTTGACTTTATATTAATGACATCATCAAAATATAACAAGTATTTCTAACAAATTCCCCCTATTTTGATGATGGCAAAACTTTACACAAGTAATCAAATGATCAAGTCTGCACTTAAGTGCAAGACACAAACTAAAGTCAGTCTAATTTTTTAGACAACTGGGAATTGTCATTCAAAAAGACTGTTATTAATTTTACAAGTACGTGGCTGAATTTTACAAGAAAAGTTTCAAGTACATAAATCATTATAAGTACAAAATAAGTGAGGTTCATCTGCCTCTTCCTCTGCCTCTTCGAATAGGCTGTTTGGCAGGTCTGAAGGGTTTAGCTCCAATTGGTCTTGTCTTGACTGGGGCAAAACCATACTTCCTTTTCACGACAAGAGCTGCGAAGGCTTGCTCTTCTTGGGATGAAAATTTGTTCTCAAGACATAGTTTCTTGATTTTCCTTTGTAGCGCAAGTTCATCCAACGCACCTCCTCTTTCCAAAGTAGGAGGAACTTTGGCACTAAATGGAGGGATCATGGGATAAGCGTTTAGTTTCTCAGCATATTTCTTCAGAATAGCCCAGAGTTGCGGATGAGCTTCTTCCATGAAATTTATGAAGATCTGCTGTGGGGAGAGATTATCATCCTGGAGTATTTCCCAGATGTAGTAGTCTCTGATGAACTTCTTTCTTGCAGATCCCCACATTTCCAGAGCTTCATATGGAACAAAATCCTCCACAAACCACAACTCCTTTCCTTCCCACTCTAGAGTAGGCTCAAAACCTCCTCTAGTCCTCCTCTTCTTGCCTTCAGGCTGGTCAGCCTGTTCTTCTGATCCTCCCTTCCTCTTGGCTGAGGATGTCCCAGTAGTGATCATCTGGACATCCTGCCTTTTCTTCGATCTAAACTCCTTCCTTATCTCTTCTTGATCATTTCCTTCCCCCTGCATTCTCTCTTCCCCCTTTTTGCCAGCATCAACTAGGGTAGTCAATTGCTGCTCCATTCTGCTCATCCAATCAGACATGCCAAAAGGCATTCTGTTGTTGGTAGGGGGAGGAGGCTGAGGAACTTCTCTATGCAGCAAAGTATCAATCTTTGCATTGATGGTTTGGAGGTCAGGAGTGACCTGAGATGCCAGCAGCTCTCCAATCATATATTTCACTATCTGCCTGATCAGCTCAGTCACGGCAGTTGAGATCTGAGCTGGTGGAGAGTTCTCGCCTGAGCCTTCTGCAATTGAAGCACTGGACTGCAAGCTCCGATCTGCAGCTGGTACTCCAGATGGGGTCTTCTCTAGGGCCCCTGATCTGGAGTCCTCAGCTAACTCCGCGTCTAGGCTGGTGTACCGGGCAGGTACCACAGTCCTCTCTGCAGCCTCTTGTGTCGGCTCTGGCTCCGGCTCCTTTTCTCCTTCTTCTTTCTCTTGCTCTTTCTCCTGCTCTTCCTCCTTTTCTTCTTCAATATTTTCTTTTTCTTTTTCTTTTTCAGCTCCTTTATCTCCTCCTTCATCACCATCCTCATCATCATCATTACTGTCATCATTCTTCCCATCTTTTTCTCCTTCATCATCATTATCCTTTTCATCATCATCATCCTCCTTCTCTCCTTCATCTTTTTCCTGTTCTACTTCTTCTCCTTCTTCTTATTCTTCTTCATTCAACTCTTCTGTCTTCTCAACTTCCTCAGGTTGATTTTCAACTAAAATCTCTTCTTCTTTTCTTCTCTCTTCCTGCTCTTCTTATTTATCGTCTAAAACAACAACTTCTTTATTTTCTTCTCAATCTACCTCCTCAATCCTTATTTCCTTTACAACTTCCTCCTCAACAGCTTTCTCATAGGATCCATCAAAAATACTAAGCATAATGGAATGGATGAACTGGTCCATGTTGGTTTTAAAATTTGACATGAACCAGTCCTCCTGAAGGATCAAAATTGTGTCTCATGTTTTACAAAAATCTATCAGCACATCCTCCGTGGCTTGGGGATAGTCCCAACCACAAGTGTCAATGAAAGTCTGAAGTTTGACAAAAGATAGGGATTTCAAAAATTCCATTCTTCAAAAACTTCAAGGAACGATTGTTTTAAGGCTAGAGGTTTAACAAGTTGTCATTGTTCGATGGATAGATTGAAAATATTATTTTCCAAGAGGTTAAAGATATAGTTGGCTTCAGGGATAGAAATTATTAGACCTGCTTCTTCTTCCTCAGAGATCTAGGCTGGGGTGAAGACAGCCACAATTTGAGTCTCGAGGGTGCCTGGGGCAGGCTGGTCTTCCAGGTGAGTAGGTGACCTGGCTGCAGGGCTAGCATGATGATCTGACTGCTCTTCCTCACTAAACTGCAGTCTTCTGGGCCTCTTGGGAGAGGGTTCTGGTGATGACTGCATGATCGATGGCTCTCCAGGGGCTGGTCCCCTTCTCTTAAATCGGACTGCTATGGGAGTGTTATCGGACTCAGAGTCTGTCTCGACTGCAGTTGGGTTGTCGGCTGCAGGTAGGTCCGACTTGCCTGACGAATAATATCTCGCGTAGGGCCTTGTGTCAGGCAGCTCTTTCAACATCTGAGCTGCTCTCCTTGTGCCTCCCAATTTTCTCAGCGTCTCTTGGTCCAGATGACCAAGTCTTTTGTTGGGGTGGAAGGGGTCAGTGCTTCCCTTCGCCATGCCTGTCTTTTCCAGCATCCAACTCAGCTGCGTTCCAAACGCCAGCTTTGTTTTAAATCTCTTCTCATCAACAAGCCATTCGGCTTTGTTGACTTCTCGAACGAGTTGTCTAAATATGTAATCTGTCCAATCAATTTATTCATCTTGAATTAGTGCTCCCAGCACCATGAACTTCGCCGACGACAGTTGATCATAACTGTCGGCCATCCCCATGATGATTTTGTTGGTTATGTCCAACGCAAAACGATACACCTTTTTAATCTCACTCCTTTTGGCAGTGAGTTTCAGCTTTTCGGGCAAATTCTCCACCTTGATCTTCTTCCAGGTTTCGGCGGCGGACTTCTTGAGAGCTTCGATAGCTATACCGCGGTGCTTCATACCAAACACTATGCGAATCGAATCAAGCGATATGTCGACTTGATTTCCGCCGACTGTGCTCCGAATTCCATCTTGAATCAGATAGGCTTCGCGATAGAACGCGATAACATCCTCCTTGTACAGATGTTGAGGGTTGATGTCCAGGAATGGGTAGATCCCATTGAGCTTCATCGAGCGGATTAGGTTAAGCACGTCGTAATCCTCCAGATTTGCTTCCAATAATCCTTCGAAATCGACGACCAGCGAGAAAATAACCTGGTCCTTGACCGCCTTCAGGTTGACGCCTTCGAAGTACGATTCCATTTCTGCAAACAGAAGATTTCTTAGTGTATTTGGAGTTCAGTAATTTTTGCTCTGTAAATTTTTGCTCTGTAGATCTAGGGTAAGCGTAAAGGTAAGTGAAGGGGTTTCTTTCCTTATAAAGAAGATGAAAAGACGTATGGATTAAATTATTATATATTTGAAACGGTGGTACGCCTTTTGAGATTCTTTTGAATTTCAAATTTGAATCGGTGGTCCATTTTAAATTTTTACGGTTGGTTTTGATTGGCCACCGTGGAGGTCATTTTAATAAGCGATTGCCATGTGTATTTAAAATGCCACTTGTGATTTGAACATTAATATATTTAAATGTCATTTGTGAACCAAAATTAATATAGTAATATTATAAATATGGAAGATATTAATTAAATATTCAAAGGTCGGTTGAGTTTAGAAAACTTAGCTGGTCTGACTTGTTGACTGTTGATTGCTCTGCATCAGGTAAGTTGACTCCATGGACTTCTCGCCTGATATTCTGATCAGCTAGGTTCCTTTGTCTGCATCAGCTAGGATCTGATTTCTTTAATCAGGTGGGTCCGTCCTTCCTCTGAAATGCTTCAGCTTGCTTCAGTACAAGATTCCCAATCTAGTAACCCAAGATCTCTGCTAAGCTCCAAAAATCTTTCTTCTGGCAAGGGTTTGGTAAAGATGTCAGCTATCTGATAGTCTGTGCTGACTCTTTCAACTCTAACCCTTTTGTTAAGCACATGGTCTCTGATGAAGTGGTGCTTAACATCAATGTGCTTCGTCCTTGAATGCAAAACCGGATTGTTGGTTATTGCAATAGCACTATTGTTGTCACAGCAGATAGGAACTTCATTGGCAATGATATTATAATCCCTTAGCTGTTGTCTGATCCATAAAATCTGTGCACAATAGCTACCTGCAGCTAGGTATTCTGACACTGTGGTGGAGATAGAGTTAGAAACCTGCTTCTTGCTAAACCAGGATATCAGTCTGGTTCCTAGGAATTGACACGTTCCACTAGTGCTCTTCCTGTTGATTTTGCATCCTGCGAAATCTGCATCTAAATATCCTGACAGCTCGAAGTTATCATCCTTGGGATACCATAGTCCAACATTGATTGTAGACTTAAGGTACTTTATTATCCTCTTGGCTGCATCTAGGTGTGATTGATTCGGCTTGGACTTGAATCGTGCACAAACTCCTACGGCATAGGATATGTCTGGTCTGCTTGCAGTGAGGTACAGAAGAGATCCAATAAGTCCTCTGTAGTGGGTTGAGTCCACTGATATGCCTGCCTCGTCTGCATCCAGGTGAGTACTTGTGCTCATAGGAATTCTTGCTGGCTTGGCTGATTCCATTCCATATCTCTTAATCAGATCTTTGGTATACTTAGCTTGGTTGATGAAAATTCCTTTTTCCATCTGCTTAACTTGTAGTTCGAGAAAGAAGTTAAGCTTTACCATCATACTCATCTGAAATTCTCCTTGCATGAGATTGGAGAATTTCTCGCATAACTCTGGATTGGTTGATCCGAATATGATGTCATCCACATATATCTAGACTATTAATATGTGGCCTTCGTGCTCCACTCTGAATAGGGTTTTGTCCACCTTCCCTTTGCAAAAACCATTTTTCTCAAGAAACACAGGCAATGTTTCATACCACGCTCTAGGTGCTTGCTTAAGTCCATAGAGGGCCTTCAACAGCTTGTAGACTTTGTCTCCTTTGACAAAACCTGGGGGTTGCTCTACATAGACTTATTCTTCTAGGATTCCATTTAGAAAAGCACTCTTTACACCCATTTGATAGACTTCAAAATCTTTGAATGCAGCATATGCGAGGAATAGTCTGATGGCCTCTAATCTTGCAGCAAGTGCATAGGTTTCATCAAAGTCTATTCCCTCACACTGTGCATAACCTTTTGCTACAAGTCTGGCCTTATTCCTAACAACAGCTATGTCTTCATCACTCTTATTTTTGTACACCCATTTGGTGCCAATAACCTTCTTGTGATCAGGTCTGTCTGTTAGTTCCCAAACTTTGTTTCTTTCCATCTGCTCCAGTTCTTCTTGCATGGCATTTATCCAGGAATAATCTTCGAGGGCTTGTTCTGTAGTTTTAGGTTCTATTTGTGACATAAAGCATGAGAACATAGCCATTCCTGCTGGTAGGGTTGACTGTCTTGTCTTAACTCCATCAGTCAGCTTCCCAATGATTTGCTGGATTGGATGATCATTGAGCCACTTGGGGATGTCGTCTTCTTCTGGGTCTGTTCCCCCTGTTGAATTGCTCTGGTGGATTTCTGCATCAGCAGGGTTCTGGTCTGCAACTGGATCAGCTACCGTCTTGTCATCTGCAGGATGGGTCTGATCTGCAGGTGAGTCTTTATCAGCTACGGCTGGGTCTTCATCAGCAGCAACTGGATCAGATAGGTTTGGTGATCCTGTCTGATCTACAGTTTGGTCTTCAGTAGCTACAGTTGGATCTTTAGGCTGGTCTGCAGGTGAGTCTACCATTCCAGTGTCATGTATAATGACTTCTTCAAGGGTCGCTGATTTGAGCTTGTTCTCAATTAGCTCAACTTGCTTCCTGTACTCAACAGTAGATTCATCAAAAACAACATGGGGTGTTTCCTCCACAACTAAGGTTCTTTTGTTAAATACTCTATATGCCTTGCTTCTTTGTGAATATCCCATAAAGAGACCGTCATCAGTTTTAGCATCAAAGGCATTTAGTTGTGTTTTACCGTTGTTGTGGATGAAACACTTACAACCAAAAACATGAAAGTAAGCAACAGTAGGAGTTCTATTATTCCAAACCTCATAGGGAGTTTTGCCATGTCTCCCTACTATCATACTCCTGTTCTGTGTATGGCAAGCTGTGTTGACAGCTTCGGCCCAGAACCTCTTGGGCAGGTCCGCTTCTGCTATCATGGATCTCGCTGCTTCCTTCAGGGTTCTGTTCCTTCTTTCAGCAACACCATTCTGCTGGGGAGTCCTAGCTGCAGAGAGCTCATGCTGGATCCCATTCTGATCGCTGTAATCAGTTATCGCCTTGTTGAGAAACTCTCCTCCTCTATCTGATCTGATCTTGATGATGGATAGGTATTTCTCATTCTGGATCCTTCTCATCAGCTCAGGTAGCTTGGTCAAGGTTTCACTTTTCTTATACAAGAAGATAATCCAAGTGTACCTTGAATAATCATCGACTACAACAAGTGCATGCTTTCGGCCGCTCAAAGTCCTTGGCTTGATAGGACCAAATAGATCCATGTGGAGTAGATCTAAGATCCTTGTTGTGAGAGTTGTAGGCTGGACTGGCTTGAATGATGCTCTGGTCTGCTTTCCTTTCTGACATGCATCACAAAGCGCTTCCTTCTTGAATGATTCATTTGGAAGTCCTCTGACCAGCTTCTGAGAACTAATCTTGTTGATGGCTTTGAAGTTCAGGTGACATAATCTTTTGTGCCACAGCCATCCATTCTCAGCTACTGTCTTGGATAGAAAACAGGAGTTAGGTGTTCCTGTGTTCCAATCTATCATGTAGACATCTCTCCTTCTGAAACCTTGTAGCTTTACTTCTCCAGACAGGATATCTATCACCATACATTTCCATACGGTGAAGACTACTAGGTTCTTCTCGTCGCAAAACTGGCTTATGCTCAGGAGGTTGTACTTGAGCCCATTGACATAATGAACTTTGGATATCACAATATTTCCTTGCTGCAGCTCTCCAAAGCCCTTTGTTTGTCCTCTAGAGCTATCTCCAAAAGTTACATCGGGACCTCTTTCTTTGGTGTATTTGGACAGCATCTTCTTGTTCCCGGTCATGTGCCTCGAGCATCCAGAATCTACAAACCATTCTTCACCTCCAAAATTTGAGCTTGTGGAGATGTGGTTATAGTCCTTCCACCTTTTCTGCAATCAGACAAGCAAAGATTTAGGTACCCAAATCTGTGTGGGTCCTTTGGGGTTAGCTGGTTTCCTGAAGAATTGATTTCTCCTTGGATTGTAAAAATTGTGATTATTATAACCCTCATAAGGTGTGTAAGGTCGAGGTCTGAATCTCCTGTTGGGATTGTATACTGGATATTCCTCAAAATTTTGATAGTGTGGGCCATTTCTAAATCTTGGTTGAGACCATTTGTTAAATCTTTGAGGTCTCCACACTTGTTCATTTTGGAATTTGGGATAACCTTGAGGTTTCCATCTGTCCCTCCCATTTTGAAATCTGTTTTTAGGGAGTTGTTGATAATAGTGGGCATGTTATGCAATTTCTTGCTTTTGCACAGGCCATTGCCTAGTCGCCTGTCTAGGTGGCTGCCTTGTGTAACCTGACTGCAGTCTAGACACGTGACTTGGCTGTTGCCTGTTTTTAAATATCGGTTTATATGTAGGCTCAACAGTCGAGACAATTGTTTCTCCCTTGATAAATATTCTTTTAGAACTTGAGGGAGTGTGAGGATCATATCCAAGGCCTGATTTGGAATATAGTGGCCTTTTATTGGTACACAATTCTTCCAGAGTTGAAGACGCCTTCAGGGAGGTTATTTCCTGCGCCTGAGTCTTATTTATCTGAGTCAGCTTAGTAAACTCATCTTTGGCATGAGCAAGTGCAGCTGATTTTTCTTTAAGTAAAATAGTTAGTCGACTTATCTCAGCTGTATTAACATCAGCCTGGTCTTTAAAGTCAGCTGCAGTTATCTCAACCTTATTCAGATCTAGGCTGAGTTTTTCGAAATCATTTTTCAGCTGCCTATTCTCATCTTGCAGCTGAGTCTTCTCTGCTGATACAGTTTGGTGTGCACATTTGAGTGTTTCAAAATCTTTAAATAACTTATTTATCGATTCGTGCAGATCCATATCTTGTGACATGGCTGAACTATTATTTGAACCAGAGGGTTTAGAAGTTACCTCTTCATCAGCTAAGTTGGCCATCAGGCAGTCATACTCTTCATCATCATCAGAAAAGAATCCGCTGCTTGATTCTACATGCTCCTGGTCTTCTCCGATAAGGGCCTTTCTTCTATCTTCTTTTCTGCCCACCTCCTTCTTGCTTTCGTCCTTCTTGAGCTCAGGACAGTCCATTTGGATGTGTCCTGTCTTGTGACAATTGTAGCACTCTACTTTCCAGCTTCCAGCTTTCTGGTTCCTTCTTGGATTCTCCTTATAATTTTTATTGTATTTGGAGTAGTTCTTTCTAAAGTTGCTGAACCTTTGCATTATAAACGCCATTTCTTCCTCAAAATCTAATGGATTTGGAGGCTTTACATCAGATAGGCTCTTAGCAGGGGACTCGGCTGCAAAGGCTATTCCCTTCTCTGCAGGCTCAGTTGAGGATGAACTTGGAAGCTCGAACTCATAAGCCTTCAGATCAGAGAACAGCTCTTGGATCTTTATCTTATTCATGTCCTTGGACTCTCTCATGGCCACAGCCTTCATGCTCCATTCAGGGTTGAGAGATCTGAGAACCTTCAGTGCCATTTCCCTGTTGCCATAGGTTTTGCCGAGGGAGTTGATTTCATTGATAATCTCAGTGAACCTTGTGTCCACTTGATCTATGGATTCGCCGTTCTTCATTTTGAAATTGTCAAACTTTTGAATAGTGATTGACACTTTATTTTCTTTGATTAGCTCTGTTCCCTCACACATTAAAGCTAATGTGTCCCAGATTTCCTTGGCATTCTTGCAGTTCTTTATCTTGACCATGGTGGATTTGTCAAGAGTTTGATATAACACATCTCTAGCCCGGTTATCAAGAATGGCCAGCTTTCTTTCTTCGGGAGTCAGCTCTGTCCTCTTCTTAGGAATCTTCTCTGGCTTCCCTGCTGCGATCTCCTCTGCAGTGTTGTCCTTCTCGAAGATGAATGGACCGTCCTCGATGATGCACCACATGTCATCATGGATCGAAGATAAGTGTGCCTGCATCCTTATCTTCCAAAGATCATACTCGTCAACTGAAAACACAGGGAGTCTAGAATGCATGTGTTCCATTATAAACTGAGAGTAAAAATATATCTCTGATATAGATCTGGTTCGTGAAACAAATGAACCAACCTCTCCGATACCACTTGTAGGTCACAAGTCGTCCAGGAACAAGTCTAGAGGGGGGGTGAATAGACTTGTTGAAACTCCTAAACTCTTTTACGAAAAGTGAGTTTCTTCAGCTGATAGGTAAACAAATGACTTGGAGTCGTTTGTTCTTTAATATATATGCGGAAGTCAGCTGATGACGAATATAAAGCAACTAATGAAACACGTAACAATGAATGCAGCAGTTAAAGTATGATGCAATAAAACAGTAAAGAACGCAAGCACTTATAGTGGTCTCAGAGGTGGGGTAATCCTCTACTAATCCACTTTTCTCCAAACCAGTTGGAGATGAATTCACTATAATTCTCAACCAGTGATAAATATTACAGTGATTCAAACAAACTACAATAGCTTCCAACCAGTGGAAATCCGTGCCGTTGTACCACACTTGACTGCCTTGCACCTCTTGATCCTCGATCCTTGGATGCCTTTACAGTCACTGACTTCAACCAGTGAAGTACCCCGAACTCAGGATTATAGACAAGAGTTTTTGTCTTCTCCAACTAAGAGCTTCTTTAAGTATGAACTTTTAGAACCGCTCTTTTCTCGATGCTGTATTTCGCTTTTTGATAGCTTGAATGCTTTGATCGCTTGAAAGTATGTTAGCACTGGTAGTTGTTATCGTAGAGGTGATCTCAGCTTTCAAATCTTCGGATATATATAGGTCACGATCTCTGAGCTTTTCCTTATAGCCGTTGCACATCTTTTGAACAAATCCGTCCGTTGGAGAGGTAGACTTCATTGTTTTCTTTCTGAACGTTGCAAGGCTGGATTCCCATATTTAATCTATCTTCCGACCGTTGTGAAGACTCTGCATGTGATGCGCCGAATCTTTTGAATATAATATGATTAAAGTCTTCAAGGTGGGTCTGGATGATTTATTTAAATCATATCTCTTGCGGGAATCACTCCAATTTGTCTCTTCACGTTGCATGTGCCTTTCCGTAATACTTGACTTTTCAACGCATGCTGGCGTGGACTTGGAGTACTTGGCTGATCTCGACCAGGCTGATGAGCAGTTAACATCTCTGTAGTCTGGACCTCTTTGATGTTCACTGTTTGTGACTTAACTGATCAGGTGACTTGTCTGAGGTACCTTGGCTGCAGTCTGGTCAAACACCCCTGATAATTTTTGTTGACCAGAACTACTCTGACTTGACTCGGCTGATCCTCTCTGATGGACTTAGCTGTACTTAGTACTTAGCCGATTTTTAGCCTAACTTATTTTTGGCCTATAGAAGATACTCATTTGCTTCTTCTTTACATTTTGCCAAGTTTTATACTTAACATATTTGGCCTATGGAAGATACTCATTTGGTTCTTCCTTACATTTTTGCCAAGTAATAAACATTTGACTTTATATTAATAACATCATCAAAATCTAACAAGTATTCCTAACAGTATTTAAATACTGAAAGGATAAAGTATTTAAATACTAAAGCCGACAGAGATCTTCAAACCACGCAAATCCGGATCTTGGTTTATACAAGTCAACTATCTAGTTATCACAGAATCTTGCTCAATGGATCTATTTTCTACGGATCCATTCAGAAGCTATATATATATATATATATATATATATATATATCTCCAGAGTTTGAAGATCAGCGCCCCGATCAACTACAACCAAGAAGCCCTTACATGAATATTCTGAGCAAACATATTTCTTCAAATATACTGCATATTCTGAGAGAAGAAATATCTAAAGAGCTCAACCTTGAACAACACATCATCAGCTAAAGATTAAAAAAGTCAAGCTCTTGTTCAAACCATCATTCTATCATTGAACAAACCCATCAGCCCTGTGTGGACTGAGAAAGCATTGCTTCTCCCGAACTGTGTGTGACGGACTTGCATTGAAGAGACAGAGCTTCGGAACTGTGTGTGAAGAAGTTCAAGTGAAAGCCTAAACCAATCTGTGTGAACGGTTGAAAGTTTCGATCATTGTATTAATCTGTGTGAACGATACATTGATAGGTTTGATTACAAAATACGTAGTTGTGTACGTAGTATTTATAATAAACATTTTAACTCCTTTGTGGAGGACCAATGGACGTAGAGGGGTTTACCTCGAACCACTTTAATTACTGTGTCAATTACCTTCTACATTTACTGTCTTAATATTTGTGATTATTTTAAGTATACACTTCATATCTAGTTGCTGTATTTCCAGCAACTTACTTTAACAAGACTTCCGCTACGCACTCAGATTTGAAAATTGTACAGCTTGTTGCTTAAAACACTTTCGAAGTTGTATTTTGTATACTTAGTGGCCAACAGTAACATAGTAGTAGATTACGAGTTTATATCTTTCAAGATAAAAATGAATTTTATTGATATTAAGTAAAGATTACAAGGAAAGTGAAAGATACAGAGTTTATGCTGTCAAAATAATGATACATGAAGGATCCTCCATTGCTAGCTCTTGTAGTGAGCGTGTCTCCAAGGCCTTCTTGTATCATTCTCGGTTCCCTTCCACCAATTTTGCAGGGCATCATTGTTTTGACTTAAGAAGATTGCTTGACCTTCATATGATTTGTTGAAAGCAAGGATCTAATCTTCTGGGTGGGTAACCGGATCGCCTTTCCTATGCTTAGATATCATCTGGAGCTGTAGGGGGAGCTTTCCGTCATCCAACCTCATTGTAAATTCCTCGACAGCGTCCTTCAGCGTTTTACAATTGTTAAATATGGTGGATTCCATGATAAGAACTATAAAGTATCTTAACAGTTCGTTTTTCCTCCAATCCTTTATTTCATCAGCTGTAGGCTGTCGGTTGGCCAGGAGATTCACTAGTGGTGGCTTTTGCACAAGGGACGTTATGATCATGGAATTCAGGGAGAGCACTCTGTATCCTAACAGAATGAAAAGGAGCTGACAATTGAGTAATTACAGCAATAACGTTGTCTTCTAATATAGCGTCAAACTCCTTTTCATGTGTCAGTCTCCATTGCCTTCCATCTTCTCTAGTTTCTTCCCCATTTTTGGCCTCATCAAGATAAGAGACCTTTGTATCAAGGCATTCCAGGATTTTCATTACATCATCCTACTTGGTCTCCATACTTGACATCTTATCAACAAGGGATTGAAGCACTAGCGACATATCTTCTATCTTTTTATCATGTCCTATTAGCTGGGAGGCAGTTTCCTGTAGGGCTGATACAGTTTTGGCTTCAGAGATGCGGAGCTTTGCTTGTTCCTCCATGAGAATCTGCTCCTGATGCTGTTGGACTTGGTGGAGAGATTGCCTTAAGACGGAGGGCAAAATGCAGAATGCTTCTTCTACTTTGGAGACTTCTATTTTTACCCCCATCATTTCATCAATGGCAGTCTTGTGCAACCAGTTGATCTCCTTTTCAACAGTGTGCAGAGCATTCATAGTGTCCTGTAGGAAGGCAGTTTGGCGACTGAGAGCATAAAGTTGCTCGTGCCTAGATGGAGAGATTGGCTTTTCTTCATCAGCTCCATTGAGCTGTCTAACGACCACATGAGAGCGTGGCCGATGCGGTTCATCCTCAGGTAAGAAACCGTCGTCGGATTCCACTGTTGGAGATGCGGGGGCATCAGTTGTTGGTGCTGGTGGCTGTTCGGTCTCACTGGTCTCGGTGACAGGGGGACTGATTCCTCCTGTTCCGGATGAGTGTCTGTAGACAAAGGTACAGAAGGGACTAATTCCTCTTGTTGTCTCTCAGCGTCCGCCTGCTTCGGCAGAGGGACTGATTCCTCGTGCGGGATGGCACGGGCTTGGTCGTCTGGTTCGGCGGCGATAGGCTCGGGTGCCTGTTGTGAAACTGTCGGGGCTTCAGCAGTAACACCCCTAGAGCCATCCAGAAATATTACAGCGCCGTGGGCCCCGAGATGGAACCCACAAGGCTAAAGGAAATTTTCACAAACATTTACAAACGCCCAAGAGGCTAACCACGGTACTATCTTTTAAAAACATTAGAAGACTTTATAAAACTCATTTATCAAAACCGTCGTAAAATATCATTTGAAAGGACAAGGCCAAACAGCCGAAACTCAATAGTTTAGGAATCGATTTTCCAAAGTAACTTAAGTTACCAGATAACGAAAAGTCATTTAAAAACAATCACGCAGCGGATAAAGACAAATAATTAAAATACTCTAGCAACGGAATATAAAAACTGATCAGGAAACTCAATACACAAATACATGCCCTAGCCAGTATCCTCCGAGAAGCTCATCTCTCCACGACCGCTGCAAGCTTGATAATCCAAGAACCTAAAAAGAAAGCCCACGATGCGGTCAGCCATAATATCCAACAATGATAACCATCACATCACGTCAATAATTACATACCAATGAAAATACTAAGTAAGAATACGACCAATGTAATCTTACCATCGTAACTTTACTTACTCGAATAAGTCTCATCAGAATAACCATTATCATATCGTACATCTCGTAATCTCGATTAACCAATAAACTCAAACATATCATCTGTATTGTTCCTCAAACAATACTCAAGATTATCAGAATATCATCACTAACTCACGATACGGAAAAATACCAGCTCTGACCAATTCGATCCATCGGATAACATCATCAAATCCCAACACGATAATTGATTGTCAATCAAAAGACAAATACCAAAAGAAATACGGAACGTACCTCAAGATATGAAAAGCCACGACAAAATCATGTCAGTCTAATCCAAGATCAGATCAACACAACATACGGACACGGTCCTAACACAAGACCTACAAATGCATACTCATATGACAACGTCAATATGCTCACATCAATAACAACATTGTATACATATGGCAAACCCACAATATACATATGCACAATAACAACACATGGTATTCCGATGATCCCGCATTCACTGCCTAGATCCCACGATGATCCCGTCAAACCAACCGTGGTGGAAAAAACCTTTCTGATGATCCAGCGCACGCTAGCATAGATCCCCCGATGATCCCGTCGGACCAACACTAGGTGGACATATGACAACAATGCACAAATGCATATAACAATGATACATAATGCATGACAACAACGATACACGAATGTATCAAAACATGATCGACACGAAATGACAAAAATGATTAGAGTACTTGCCCCGAGTCTTTCGAGAGCGATCTCGATGTCCAAACCATCACGAACCATTATCCTCAATACTCGACGGTCCAAAATATCATGGACGGTAGATAATTCACGTCTACGACTATAACATAATGTATCCTCTATACCGAGAATACCAACAACAAATATAAATCATATACATTATGATTTAATTCCCAAAACTCAAATACAACTTATAATCTCAAATCTCCTGTGATTACGATTATAAACATTGCTATACGAATCATAAATGAATGAAATTGAAATCATTCATTAAATATAATAACTGTGCAAGTAATAACTTGCCTCGATACCGATGAAGCCGTTACCAATTCCTTGCCGTTGTCTACGAACTCCTCAGTCCCGACCAAAGCAATCTACGAACATTCTCGAGTACGACCGCAAAGCATGGTTCTAATCACCGATCAATAATCTCAACCTATTACAATAATTGATAAACAACAAGTTCGATAACAATCAAAAAATCGATATAACCAATTCACAAACCCAATGGCTCAGCAATATCTCGATTAACCACTAGTCTAATCAATCCAACTTAAACGATCATGAATTCATAACCGAAACAGGATATACGACACTGTTTGTTGACTTAGCGGATGTTAATCACATAACATAGCGTGCGCTAAGTCGCTTCTGTTAGCGTGCGCTAGCCAGTAACACTAACATGCGCTAATGACATGCAGTTGCATGCATTTCAGATACCTATCAACATATGGTAATTATCAAGAACACTAAGTCATTTCGAAACCATGTTCATAGCTATCAAAACAACGAAGTCCGATATCCTTTGACATATAAACAATCATCCAACTCATAAACCAAGTCATATATTCATATATCATCTTTTTCCTCGATATCAACATCATGAACACCAAGAATTCATATTCACCGCCATGTTCACCATCATATGAAGAAACCAACAACAACATCAAAGACCCGAATGGAAGGAAGACATTATCCAACATATCTCTTTGAAGATAAACAACACAATTTGAAACCATTCGAATCATATCAATACCCGTATATCAATAATAACATCAACATAACTCGGTAACCAATCTCATAATCATACTTGTTAACTCATATATGTGACAATTATCAACTCAAGGACATCATATACAATCCAAAACGAAATCCCAAATTGAAGAGTAATTACCTCTTTGAAGGAATGGATTGATTTCCAAGGTTGAATCCATTCTCAATCACTTCCAAGCTTCAAATGTTATTAGGAACAATTAACTCAAGTGTTTGGAACCTCAACTTCTCTCTAAGAACTCTCTCTATCGGTTCACATGAAGAAATGGACAGAAATGACGAATAATAGCCAACTACTCATATATATTGTACATTATTAACGTACTCTAACATCTTCATTTAACGTACGTTACATGTTTAGTGTGTGCTAACTGTCTTTGTTAGCGTATGCTATCGCAGCAGTCCAGAGGCTACTGCCTTACTTCATACAATGATTTACGTACGCAATGCCCATGCAATAGCGTACGTAATTGCCTCTATTTAGCGTACGCTAGTGTCCGATCATAGCATGCGCTACTCATAGTTGGCTCGTTTGTCTGTATACTCCGAAGAGTGGTCCACATGCCGACAGCTCTAACAAGAATAAGATTCTCTTTGGACCGATCTGATGTTAGCGTGCGCTAACAATATGCATTAGCGTGTGCTAATCCTTCACAACAAACATCCGTTGACCTTGTAGGCACATGCGCCGAAAGTGGCCGGGTCCACACATAGATTCCTTCTGATCTGGTCTGTACAAGCGTCTGCTATCCTTTACCTTTAGCGTGCGCTAACCCTGCACGATAGCGTGCGCTATGCCTGAATATTAGCATGTGCAAATCAGGCTATACTTGCCATTTTCAGCTATTCTTGTCTAATGTCTCAACATACAGAACACGAACATATGGCAACCGAATACATATACTCCTTCCAACATTATTCTCATATGTTACGCCCAACACATAATATTTTCAAATACAACTGTCAACTAAATGCAGTAATTTTACCAATACAGATGTCTCAATCCTTCAATTAGTTTACCCATACTGTACAGATTCCACGCTGTACAACATAACTTGGATAAAATAACATTAAACAATAGTAGTAAAATTCCAGATATTACATACTACACTACTTAAAATAAGTTTCGTCCTCGAAACTTGCAATCCGTCATAAAGAAACAAACAAACTGTTCAACCAAAATATTCTGAAACCATCACGACAATGATCAATCATCATCATTAACGAATAACCAATACAGTATACTTACATATGCACCAGGTCGACGATCTCCTGAGATACTAGCAAGTGACTTCACTATAAAGCCTTAGCACGCTTACAATCACAATTCCATTAGTCTTAACAAAATATATCTTCTTCGGATGAAATAATCTATCCGTGTCAAATCCTGTTTGCCTGATTACACAATCAAGTCCCAATCTGCTAAAAACCAATAATGCACGATATATATGTGAAACAACTGCTCAACACAATGGCTACGAATCCCAAAACATTGACATAAAATCTGAATGCTCAGATGATCACCAGCAATGATCAACCAATAAATTAACCGAGAATATCATCGACATGATAAACTCTAATACGACCAAACTAAAGGTCAAAACGCAGCCGAGAATATCATCAACATGATAAACTCACCAATGAAGGAGCAACAATAATCTAGAATACCCTCACATGGTAAGCTCCAACACGATCAACACAGAACTACAGAAACCAATATACGAACTAATAAAGTTCTCAAAACGACACACCAATCACATACAGTGGATCTCAATAAACATAACCAACTGGTGAAAATAATCCTCGGCATACGAACAACCAATCACAAACCGCCGAATATATCCAATCATACATGGAGTGGGAACGACCAATCAATATCCAAAACAACCATTCTGGGGTCACCATCCCCAAATCTACACTTACAAAGGAATCATTCAAAATTCACTATGGTAAATCCGCGCTGCTACCATACCAATGGAATCACATAGCACATATGTCCCGGTTTCACAAAATCCAAAGTTCTAAAATTGCATCCTGTGCATGAATCTACAACACGCAGCATATTTCATTTATCCGATAAATCAACCGATCATCCCTGGATAACCAAACTGTCATACTAAAGTTCGAATCTCTTTTCCTTGCACCATCGATATGATATCCAGTTTGTGAGTCACACTCATAACTTCACCATGATATGCATTATGAGCTAAATGCGTATGTATATCTTTCATATTTTCAAAACCAGTTTGAAATCATATAGTATCGTCATGAAGACAAATTTTCGAAAGTTCTTTCAAAAATTTCAAAGCTCAAAACATAAATTTTGGTAAGACCACAAAATAATTTTTCGAAAAATAAAATCGGCTCGCTGGTGCCAAGTATTCGATAACAGTTTCCTTCGAATCCACACGATTTCGAAGTTTTCAAATGAAAACTATGCAAATGATTGACCACATCCATACTCCTGTATACCAATTCGGTTCGTCACCAATATCCACTGATATTCCATCGGAAAACCACACGATAGAGTTCCAAAATCTTAATGTATAAATTCCAATAAAAACTCCTTTCTCCACATATGGCTCGCAACGTCGACCATTATCCCATCCTGAATCACCTCAACTATGTTATGACAAAACATTGAATAATCAACAAATCAACACAGTGAAAGACTTCCCGAGAAGTTTTATTTGAAGAAGTAAACCAAAACTCCGAAAGGTAGAAACGAAATAGATAAACGATTGATAAAGTGTTTCACAAATCTCGAGAGTTTTAAGAAAACAGAAAAGCCTTTTGAAATATTAGGGTCTCAGCCCGAATCCCTTTCCGCATTACAAGAAGTTTAAAAAGTAGAAAAACCCTTTTCGGACCTCAAGTCCTGAGTTATAAAACTATTTCAAAATCGATTGGGTCTGGGCCCAAAATCATTTTCTGTAAAACATTCATTTTGAAAAGTATCATTTTCAAATGCTCAAAAACAGTTCATATATCTCAAAATGTATTAACATGACTACATGTTCTTCTCAACCATTCGCAACATCTTTCCCAAAAACACAACTCCGTTCCAAAGTTTAACCAACATATTGATTTCCAAAATCATAACTTCTCAAGATCGTCAATCCCGTCCCAACTCTGTCACCTTATACTATAATGTATAATATTCTGCTGAATCTCAAAACATATCAACTTAGAATGGAAACAAATCTCAATGCAATTCAAAAATCCAAATACTTACAGATCGTGAAGCCGACGAATCCCCATGATACTGGTACATATCTCAACTCTAGAAAATACTCGACACATATATTTTCAAAATACACATTTTGAAAACTCAGTTCAACTCGAGAACACAACACGGATCTATCCAAAGAAACACATTAGTATCATTTGGAAAAGTTTACAACAACCCCAGTACCACACTGGTAAATCACATAACGCACAAGCCCGAGTGAACAACAAAAACCCAGAGCTCAAACACTTGTCAACCAACAACTCGAATGACACGACAAAAGCACGACCCAACTCGACCCGACTGCCTAGGTTTTTCACAACCTAAGCTCCGATACCATATTCTGTAACACCCCCAGAGCCATCCAGGAATATTACAACGTCGTGGGCCCCGAGATGGAACCCACAAGGCTAAAGGAAAATTTCACAAACATTTACAAATGCCCAAGAGGCTAACGACGGTACTATCTTTTAAAAACATTCGAATAGTTTATAAAACTCGTTTATCAAAACCGTCGTAAAATCTCATTTAAAAGGACAAGGCCAAACAACCGATACTCAATAGTTTAGGAATCGATTTTCCAAAGTAACTTAAGTTACTAGATAACGAAAGGTCATTTAAAAATACTCACGCAACGGATAAAGACAAACAATTAAAATACTCAAGCAACGGAATACAAAAACTGATCAGGAAACTCAATACACAAATACATGCCCTAGCCAGTATCCTCCGGGAAGCTCATCTCTCCGCGACCACTACAAGCTTGATAATCCAAGAACCTAAAAAGAAAACCCACGACGGGGTCAGTCATAATATCCAACAATGATAACCATCACATCACGTCAATAATTACATACCAATGAAAATACTAAGTTAGAATACGACCAATGTAATCTTACCATCGTAACTTTACTTGCTCGATTATTCTCATCAGAATAACCATTATCATATTGTACATCTCGTAATCTCGATTAACCAATAAACTCAAACATAACATATGTATTGTTCCTCAAACAATACTCTAGATTATTAGAATATCATCACTAACTCACGATATGGAAAAATAACAGCTCTGACCAATTGGATCCATCGGATATCATCATCAAATCCCAACACGATAATCGATTGTCAATCAAAAGACAAATACCAAAGGAAATACGGAACGTACCTCAAGATATGAAAAGCCACGACGAAATCACATCAGTCTAATCCAAGATCAGATCAACACAACATACGGACACGGTCCTAACACAAGACCTACAAATGCATACTCATATGACAACGTCAATATGCTCACATCAATAACAACAATGTATACTTATGGCAAACCCACAATATACATATGCACAATAACAACACATGGTATTCCGATGATCCAGCGTTCACTGTCTAGATCCCACGATGATCCCTTCAGACCAACCGTGGTGGAGAAAACCTATCTGATGATCCAGCGCACGCTAGCATAGAACCCCCGATGATCCCGTCGGACCAACACGAGGTGGACATATGACAACAATGCCCAAATGCATATAACAATGATACACAATGCATGACAACAGCGATACACGAATGTATCACAACATGATTGACATGAAATGACAAAAATGATTAGAGTACTTGCCCCGAGTCCTTCGAGAGCGATCTCGATGCCCAAACCATCATGAACCATTATCCTCAATACTCGATGGTCCAAAATATCACGGATGGTAGATAATTCACGTCTACGACAATAACACTATGTATCCTCGATACCCAGTATATCAACAACAAATATAAATCATATACATTATGATTTAATTCCCAAAACTCAAATACATCTTATAATCCCAAATCTCTTGTGATTACAATTATAAATATTGTTATACGAATTACAAACGAATGGAATTGAAGTCATTCAATAAATATAATAATTGTGCAAGTAATAACTTGCCTCAATACCGATGAAGCCTTTACCAATTCCTTGTCGTCATCTACGAACTCCTCAGCCCCGACCAAAGCAATCTACGAACATTCTCGAGTACGACCGAAAAGCATGGTTCTAATCACCGATCAATAATCTCAACCTATTACGATAATTGATAAACAACAAGTTCGATAACAATCAACAATCGATATAACCAATTCACAAACCCAACGGCTCAACAATATCTCGATTAATCAGTAATATGATCAATCCAACTTAAACGATCACGAATTCATAACCGAAACAGGATATACTACACTGTCTGTTGACTTAGTGCACGTTAATCACTTAACGTAGCATACGCTAAGTCGCTTCCGTTAGCGTGCGCTAGCCAGTAACACTAGCGTGCGCTAATGATATGCAGTTGCATGCATTTCAGATACCGATCAACATATGGCGATTATCAAGAACACTAAGTGATTTCGAAACCATGTACATAGCTATCAAAACACCGAAATCCGATATCCTTGGACATATAAACAATCATCCAACTCAGAATCCAAGTCATATATTCATATATCATCTTTTTCCTCAATATCAACATCACGAACACCAAGAATTCATAATCACCACCATGTTCACCATCATATGAAGAAACCAACAACAACAACATCAAAGATCCGAATTGAAGGAAGACATTAGCCAACATATTTCTTTGAAGATAAACAACACAATTCGAAACCATTCGAATCATATCAATACCCGTATATCAATAATAACATCAACATAACTCGGTTACCAATATCATAATCATACTTGTTAACTCATATACATGATGATTATTAACTCAAGGACATCATATACAATCTAAAACGAAATCCCAAAGTGAAGGGTAATTACCTCTTTGAAGGAATGGATTGATTTCGGAGGTTGAATCCATTCTCAATCACTTCCAAGCTTCAAATGTTGTTAGGAACGATCAACTCAAGTATTTGGAACCTCAACTTTTCTCTACGAAATCTCTCTATCGGTTCACATGAAGAAATGGACGGAAATGACGAATAACAGCCAACTACTCATATATATATATATATATATATATATATAATGTACATTATCAACGTACGCTAACATCTTCATTTAATGTACGTTACATGTTTAGCGTGCGCTAACTGTCTTTGTTAGCATGTACTATTGCAGTCCAGAGGCTACTGCCTTACTTCATACAATGACTTACGTACGCAATGCCCATGCAATAGCATACGTAATTTCCTCTATTTAGCATATGCTATTGTCCGATCATAGCGTGCGCTACTCATAGTTGACTCGTTTATTTGTATACTCCAAAGAGGGGTCCACGTGCCGACAGCTCTGACAAGGATAAGATTCCCTTGGACCGATCTGATGTTAGCATTCGCTAACAATATGCATTAGCGTGCGCTAATCTTTCACAACAAACATCCATTGACCTTGTTGGCACATGCGCCGAAAGTGGCCGGGTCCACACATAGATTCCTTCTGATCTGGTATGTACTAGCGTGCGCTATCCTTTACCTTTAGCATGCGCTAACCCTGCACGATAGCGTGCGCTATGCCAGACTATTAGCGTGCGCTAAACAGGCTATAGTTAGCCATTTTCAGCTATTCTTGTCTAACGTCTCAACATACAAAACACGAACATACGACAATCGAATACATATACTCCTTCCAACATTATTCTCATATATTACGCCAGACATACAATATCTTCAAATATAACTTTCAACCAAATGCAGTAATTATACCAATACAGATGTCTCAGTCCTTCAATTATTTTATCCATACTGTACAGATTCCATGCTGTACAACATAACTTGGATAAAATAACATTAAACAATTGTAGTAGAAATTCTGGATATTACATCAGCGATAGGAGGGACTGGTTCCTCGTTGTCTTGAGCAGTTTCTTGTTATTGGGGAGGGGACTGTTGTTGTCGAGAGGTCCCTTCACCCTGTTTTTGTTGCATTCTGGAGAACTCCTGTTCCCTGGTTTCCTCACGGCTCATTCTTAGACCGGTTTGAAAGGCTTCGTCATCATCGTCTGAGTCGTGGTCTGTTTTGGGACTAACAGGAATTGTATCTTCGGATACAGATTTTCCTTTCAAACGAGCGTCAGCTTTATCCTTGAAATAGCTCGAAATCAGCTCTTTGCAGAAGACATTGTCCCATTAGATTAGGACTTCAATTGGAGAATCTGTTATTTCTAGAACAAATAATTCTTCTTCTCTCCACTCGCTCCAGTTATACTAAGTGTCGTAAGGAGCGACCCTCTAGTTTTTCCTTCGTAAGCCTATTCAATTTGAACTGACAACAAGGTTTTGTTAATTATGGTGTCGGGAGAGGGGCTGCGTATAGTGCATGGGTCCACTGTAGGCATGGGTTCCACTACAGGTGTGGGAACCTATATTAGAGAGGGATCCCGTACATGGATTGGTACCCTGTGGGGAAATGGATCCCTTACGGGTGTGGGTTCCCGTACAGGAGATGTGGCTGTTGGCTCCAAAGGGGCAGCCGTCTCGCCAGAGACTTCAACGTTGGCAGATAGCTGTTCATCCATCGTTGCCGCCAAAGGTTCGGGATCTACTGTTTGAATAGTAGCAGCTATCTCTTCCACAGGGGTTGCGCCATGAGGGTTTGATACAGTGGGTTGTGTCGCTGTCTTCGATTTGGAAAGCCTCATTAGCTTCCTTTTCGGCTTCTTAGTGGCAAGGGGAGTTTTGCTATGAGATCTCTTCCTTTTCCTCGAAGTCTCCTCGCTTCCGGTCTTCGAAGTTATGTCCATGGGATCAGTGGAAAGGGGAAGAGTTCTAATAAAGGGTATCGACCCAATCAGATGATCTTTGTTGAATACAGAGGGCCTGGTTCCTCCAATATATTTTTGTTGATTGATCTTCTTTGCTTCCTTTGATTGCGGAACACCGCACTTGGTCAGAATATTATTAAGAATGAGACCAAAGGATTTCTTCTGAGTAGCAGGTTAATAGACTTCTTCCTCAAGCCGTTTGAGGACAATTTGACACCAATTTACCTTTTCGCCAGACATGATGGCGGCCATCATTCTGAATCTCAGATTGGTGCACATATCAAAAGCACCAGTCTTGTTCTCTATAACACGGCAACAAAAATCATGTAAATAAACGAATGGTAAGCAAAAACTTTTCTTTTGGCAGGAAGCATGAACAGTCACGTTCGATGTCGAGCCAGTAAATAATCCTCAGTATTTGGTGAGGACCTCTTGGGACCCAAAGGTCTCAAGTTCCTCCATAGACAGGCCATCAGCAGGTAGCCTGTACAAATTCTGCAGCAAATCTTGGTCAACGCAGATCTCGACTCCGCGAACGGTGGCAGTGACGTCAGAGATGTTTCCTCCTTGTGCAAGAGAGAAGAAACAAACAGACACATTGAGATAGAATTCCTCAACCATGTGCTCATCATATAGCTCAGCAGTGTTTCTACCAAGGCGATAGAGGACTTGTTGACGAATCCTTGAGACGATGAAATCCATGGAGTCAATGTCGTCGGTTTCAGTGCGGACATGTTCAACGACAACAGATCTAGCGAAGATTCGCCCATCGATGATGGTGGTGGTCTTCTTGAGAGATGGAGATGAAGTTTGTGAAGATGCCATTGTAATTTCTTGAAAAGAAAGTGAGTGAGATTCAAAGAAAGTGCAGAAAAATGTAGTAAATCTTGTAGGTTGTTTGCTCAAGAACTCTTTTAATTTTGCAGAAAGCGTAAAGAGTCGAAGGGAGCAATAAACAGTCCTTTTATAGTGGGCGGGGGAAGATTAGGGTTTCTAGACAGTGAACGGTCAAATTTAAAGGATGGGAACCGTCGTTTTTAAATGAACGAATGGGGTAGATTAAGCATAACTGGTACATCTTATCTATCCGATTTTGAAATGATAATTGGTCCCACATCTGACATTTCGACTTCCCTTATTGCTCGGAACGGCGGTTTGAAATTATTAAATAATTTGAAAAATCGCGGCGTTTGAGATAAAATAGTCAAGATGTCGTGCAAAGCATTTAGTGCAAAAGACGTTTGATTTAAAACAGGGCACATGGACTCAAATTTTTTTTAAATGAATAAAATATTATAATAACATTAATTGAATTCCATAGTATGTGTTGTATCCGCGAAAACAGCGTTCCCCCTTAAAAGGTACATACGGGATTCAATTCTTACAGCAATTTTAGGATTAATACTGTATACATGGGCCATACTGTATTCCCCCTTAATTATTGCACACTTCAGCTGTCAGATGAATTGATGTATTTTTATTCCTACAGTGCTGTCGGATAGTCTGAGTGTATAGATAATTAACAGTGGATACAGTATTCTTGGATCTTACAGCATTCCCCCTCAATTGTTGAGTAAAAGCATTAAGACTTACAGGGAGTCAGGATGTAGCAATCCCAATTCTTGTTGAAGCATACAGAATCTGGCTATCCTGAGAGGCTTGGTAAAGATGTCGGCTAACTAGATATCTGTATGAACTTTCTCGAGCCGAACATCCTTGTTCTCAACATGATTCCTAATGAAGTGATGCTTCATATGAATGTGCTTAGTACGCGAGTGCAATACAAGATTGTGCGTTATTGCAATTGCACTCGTGCTATCGCACATGATCGATGTGTCCTTGACAGTGATTCCATAATCTGATAGTTGTTGTTGCATCTAAAGGATCTGCATGCAGCAACTACCAGCAGCATAGTATTCTGATTCAGTTGTGGAAAGCGAGTTCGCCAATTGCTTCTTACTAAACCAAGACACAAGTTTAGGTCCAAGAAAGTGACAAGTACCGCTTGTACTCTTCCTATCTAGCTTGCAGCCTCCGAGATCCGAGTCGCTGTAGCCAACCAAATCGAATCCGCCTTCTTTAGGATACCATAGTCCTACATATACTGTTCCTTTGACATACTTCATGATTCGTTTGGCTGTTGTGAAGTGTCATTCTTTAGGTGCTACTTGATACCGAGCACACACTCCTACAGCAAACTGGATATGAGGCATGCTAGCTGTTAGGTATAGGAGTGAGCCAATAAGCTTCCTGCAGAGTGATTGATCAACTGGCTTTCCAGCTTCGTCAGCACTAATTTTCACGGAAGTCCTCATGGGGTTGACGATGATTTGGAGTTGTTCATCCCAAATTTGTTGAGAAGCTCATTCCTATACTTTTCCTGGTTGATGAAGATTCCTGTAGGCAACTGCTTTACCTGCAATCTTAGGAAATAACTAAGTTCTCCCATCATACTCATTTCAAATTTACTTTGCATGAGATGAGAGAACCTTTGACATAGAGCAAGATTAGTTGAACCAAATATAATATCGTCTACGTATATTTGAACCATCAGGAGGTCATCACCTTCTTGTATTTTAAATAGGGTCTTGTCCACAGCACCTTTCTCGAATCCATTATTGGTTAGGTACAGGGTCAGGGTCTTATAACATGCTCTAGGTGCTTGCTTAAGTCCATACAGTGCTTTCCGTAGCTTGTATACAAGGTCTCCGCCTTCTTTGTTGACAAACCCTGGTGGTTGTTCAACATAGACTTCTTCCTCAAAGTCTCCATTTAAGAATGCGCTCTTGAAGTCCATTAGATATACAATAAAGCTCTTATGGGCGGCAAAGTCTAGAAATATCCTAATGGCTTCTAGTCTGGCAACAGAGGAAAATGTTTCATCGTAGTCTATGCCTTCTTCCTGTTTGTAGCCTTGTTCGACTAGACGCGATTTGTTTATGATAACAAGTCCATTTGCATCCTTCTTGTTTATAAATACCCATTTTGTTCCAATTATGGCTTGATGCTCAGGTCTGGGTACTAGATACCATACATAGTTTCTTTTGAAACCATTAAGCTCTTCTTCCATAGATGAAATCCAGTGAGAATTGTCTAAAGCTTCTTTGATAGAAATAGGTTCGGATTGAGATAAGAATACAATTATAGTGTACATATGAAGTCTTCTAAGTTCATCTTGAGACTTCCATACAGGAAATGGAGATATCTCAGATTCGGGTTCTTCTTGCGCATATAGTACATTTCCTTGTGTACTCTGTATTCTCCTACGGGTAGATACACCAGCATCAATGTTTCCTATGATCAACTCCTGTGGGTGATCTTTCAACCATATTCTGTCTAGTTCTAATTCGGTGTCCCGTACTGTATTTTGAGTTGCTGTAGTTTCAGCTTTAGCTTGTACAGCATCAGCTTCATCTACTTCTATTCTTACAGCTGCGGGGTTGATTTCTAAGTCAACGACAGGCTCTATAGAAGTTGTAGGGTCATCAATGGTGAGTTGTTGGATATTCTGAGTAACATCTTCTACTCCTGTAGGATCATGGTGAGGTTCGTGGAACACTAAATATACTGATTCCTCAATTGTCAGCTTCCGTTTATTAAAGATCATGTAAGCTTTGATGACAGAGGAATATCCTACAAATATCCCTTCATTCGACTTCTCATCTGAATATGTGAAAGTATGAAACTAATGGAGTTTTGTTGTTCTATACCTCGTTTGCTATTTTGTTGTGGTGTTTGTTGATGATACAGCGGTTTTGTGTATAGCACGCTGTATTGGTGGCTTCACCCCAGAAACGTTGTGGCCGCCTGCTTGCGGCAATCATGGTCCTTGTTGCTTCCTTGAGCGTCATGTTCTTTCGCTCGGCAACACCATTTTGTTGAGGTGTTCGGGCAGCTGAGTATTCGCGATGTATCCCATTTTCCAAACAGTATTGCTCTATAAAGCGGTTTGTAAATTCAGTACCTCTGTCGGAATGAATGGACACGAGACTCAACCCTTTCTCATTTTGAAGCTTTCTCAGGTGCTCGGGCACATTTGATGTTGTTTCCATCTTCTTGCTTAGGAAGATTGTCCAAGCATACCTGGAATAATCATCAACAATAATGAGACAGTATTGCTTACCTCCCAAACTTACCGGGTCTACAGAACCGTAGAGATCCATGTGTAGCATTTCTAGAATTATGTGAGTGGAAAAGGTAGGATTTTCTCTCCAGGGTGGTCTTGATTTGCTTGCCTTTCTGACAGGGTCCACAGACGCTGTCTTTTTGGAATGACACATTGGAAAACCTCTGACCATTTCCTATCTGTTGAGCTTGTTGATCGTCTTGAAGTTGACGTAAGACATCCTCTTGTGCCATAACCAGCTTAGATCTGCAGTGCCTTTGCCAACAAAACAAGGGATTGTGGAGCTCGTAGGCATCCAGTCAGTAATATACATATTACCTGATTTGCTTCCTGTGAGCACAACTTCTTTGGTCAGGATGTTCTTAACTCTACAGTGATCTATATAGAATTTCACCAAGAACTATTTGTCATAGAACTGGCTAATACTAATTAGATTATACTGTAAGACTTCAAGATAAGCTACATCGGTGACTTTGAATTTTCCTACAAGTAGGGTTCCCTTCCCTCTTGTTCTTCCTTTTGATTTATCACCGAAGCGTACTTTTGGACTGCGGCCTTCTACAAAATCTGATAGCTTGCTTTTGTCTCCTGTCATGTGCCGAGAACATCCGCTGTCGAAGTACCAGATGTCCTTCTCTAAGATGTCCTCTAGGCAGAGAAATTAAGTAGATTTAGGTCCCCTTTGACTATTGGGTCCATGGATGTTAGTGCCATTAGGTACCCATATTTGCCTGACAGCAATTGGCTTGATATAGGTTACTTTAGGTCCATTCTTGCGGTATCTACGTGGGGCAGGCATGTAGTCGCTGTAACCTTGATAACTATTATGCATGTATAATTCAGGGTTATTATTATTAATCCAGTACGAATGCCGTATTGGAGGTGGAGCCATTTTCTTCAGCCTTAAATCTTGCCTTCTGGGTCTACAGTTGGATTCCCAAAGTTGTTACAGATACTGTGCGGCGACCTGCTTTCGCGATGGATAATGAGGCTCCTGTATCCAATATCTAGGCACGCTGTACTATTGGAAGTATTGTTGTGCGGGCCTTTGATATATGGGTATAGCCTTCTTTCTGAACGGCTACTAGCGCTTTTGATATGCTCAGGGAGCATGTTGTTGGTTGTGCCTTATAGGTCTGAATGGTTGAGGATTCCACTGTCTGTGATATGAATGTGGTGGCGGAATGGCAACCTTTGCTGTTCGCGGTGCAACAGGCACCTTCACAGGACTCGGGATTTCATCCGATACAGGAATGGGTTCCACACCCCTGACGAACACAGTACTAGTTTTCCCTTTATTGGAGAATAAGTTGTATCCTAAGACACTTTTATCATGAGCATGTTGCCCGGTGCTTAGAATTTCTTCCATCCTTTTAGATGATTTCTCGAATGATTTCAAGATGGTCTCAAGTTCTCCTTCTCGTTTTTAGATATTTTGGCTTGGAGCAGAATGAAATCATTTGTCTTGCTTTCACTGTGAGACTTAGCCTCATTTTGTTCGTGAGCAAGTTGATGATTTCTCTCCATGATTTTTTCGTGATCGACTTTGCCGTTTTCACAATCAACAGACATATTTTTGTAATTTACTTTCAGCAAGTCATTTTCTTCCCTCTACTCTAGGTTAGAAATTTGGAGTTGTATGTTTTCATTTTTCAATGTCTCATGGGCCTTTTAAATGTTTTTAAATTCATTCATCATGTTTTCAAAGGTATGAGATGCATTTGCAGGAGTAATTGAGGTTGAGCTTACCTCATCATCGCTATCTTCATCTTCCGGTATGTCTTTGGCCATAAAGCACATATAGGCTTTATCTTCGAATTCATCATCTGACGATTCACTATCAGTGACTGCCTGAAGACATTCTTGGGACTTTGTTGGTGTAGGGGAGGCTTCTAATTCGCTAATCAGGGACTTGAGCTTGTTTTTCTAAGCACATCTTCTTTCAGCTTTTTCCTGTTGCTCGGCTTCCGACAACCTTTGAACTTTAGGGTGAGGACATTTATTTGCATAATGTCCTGGTTTCTGCAATTGTAACACAGGTTAGCATCACCAGAGGAAGATTCGCTACTTACCTTATGCACAAGATTGGGCCTGTAGGGAGTCTTTCCAGACTGCTTGGTGAATTTCTTGAATTTATGCATGAGGAGCGCCATTTCATTTTGTGACAGGATATCATCGTCACTGTCAGCATTCTTGTGGGCAGACTCTGATGTGCTGGGCATGCTATGTCTTCTGTTGGATATAGCGGCTAGCGTTGTAGTCCTCACAGGTGATTCTTCAGCTTTCTCTCTCCTGTCAATATCATACTCAAATGCTTTGAGGTCAAAGAAGAGGTCAAAAGTATATATGTCATTAAGATCACACGACACACGTATAGATGTTGTTTTAATGTCCCATCGGGCAGGGAGAGATCTTAAAATTTTTAAGTTCTTCTCCTTTTGGGTATAAATTTTGGCCAACGCTTAAAGTTCACCGACAATGCCAGTGAATCTGAGGTCAAGTTTCTCAAGATTTTCAGTTGGCTTCATTTCAAAAGATTCGAATTGCTAAGTTAGTTTTGAAATCTTGTTTTCTTTTGAGAGCTCAGTTCCCTCGCAAATCATCTTGAGTTTTTCCCATATTTCTTTGGCTGTCTTACAACTCTTTACCTTTGAGAACGTGCCTTTGTCAAGAATGACAAATAGCGCGTTCTCAGCAACATTGTCGAGGTTAGCGCGTTTTCGATCATTTGTGGTCTATTGTTCGCGCTCTTTATCGAGCATCTCGGCATGAGCTTGGCCTTTAATCCTTGTGGCCATATTCACCTTCATGATTTTTATGGGGCCTTCTTGGATGACATAAATCATCTCTTCATGCACGGCGGCAAGATGAGCCTCCATCCTAATTCTCCAGTCATTAAACTCGTTAATAGAAAACATTGGTACCTTATTAATCAGTGAGGTATCTATTTCTAAGATTAGGAAAGATAAAGAAGTTTTCAAAAATAAGTGATTTTGGGATCTGATTCGGTTAAAAATACGGCTGATTATTTTTAGAATCAACCTCTCCTATACCACTTGTTGGCCATTAAGTATACAAAATACAGCTTAGAAAGTGTTTTAAGCAACAAGATGTACGATTTATAAATAAGAGTGCGTAGTGGAAGTCTATTAAGGTAAGTTGCTATAGATACAGCAACTAGGTTTTCTCCTGTTTGCCTGGTGTGTACAGGGTATGCAGTGTAAACTTGTAAAATAATCACAGTAATGAAAACAGTAAGTTGCAGAAGGTAAATGACACGATTTTTAAAGTGGTTTGATCTAAACCCCTCTACGTCCACTGGTCCTCCACACATGAGTGAAAATATTTATTATAAACACTACATACACAACTACGTGTCTATAATCAAACCTATCCTTGTATCATTCACACAGATTGATACAAAGACTGTCGCTTTCAACCGTTCACACAGATTGGTCAAAGATTTCACTTGACTAGCTTCTTTACACACAGTTTCGAAGCTTCGTCTATTCAATGCAGATCCGTCACACATAGTTCAGGAAAAGAAAGGCTTTATCAGTCCATACAGGGCTGATGGTTTTCTTCAAATGTAAGATCACGGGTTGAACAACAGCTTGACTTTCTTGAGCTTTGAACTGATGATGTGTTGTTCAAGGATGAGCACTTGTATATTTCTTGTCTCAAGAGTGGCAGTATGCTTGAAGAAATATGTTTGCTCTTGATATACTATTCTTGAGATGTTCATGAGTGTATCTCAGTATATCTCAGTTTGCTCAGTTCTCAAATCTTGAATATTCGTATAAGTTCGTGTATATTCTCTGATATATTCGTATTTCTCTGATCTTCAAACTTCAGGGTATATATAGTCTTTGGAATAGATTCGTTGAGCAAAAAGTCCGTTCCAACGGGATAATTGATTTGCAAAATACAAGATCTGGATTTTGCTCCTTGTCTGAAGTTCTCTATCGGCTTAGTATTTAAATACTTTATCCAGTCAATATTTAAATACTTGTTTTCGAATGGAGGTTTGACTTTAGCATATAAAGCAGATTTTGTTCCAACGGTCTTCAGTCCTGTTGGATAAGTGTTGAAGATCTCAACACTTAAAGCCTGTATGCTGTATCCAACATGTTGCGTCTCTGTAGGTTCCACGCTGTAGGCTATCTTAGGGCTGCTGTATGGAAAGATGTTGTATGAATGTTTCAGGACAGCTTCCATAGTTGGTGTCATATAGACTTATGAGCTTCTTGCTGTATGATGGCACTTTATACTTTTGATGTATGTTGGCAATCGTGAAGATTGTTGTATGTTGGCACTTTATCAAAATATACATCTTGACTTGATTGACTTCGGGACAGCAGCTTGCTGTTTGTTGGCACTTTATCAAAACTTGATACAGGATTGTTTATCCCAACAGGGTGATAGTTGATTGTTTAACCAAGTCGGCTCACTTTCTAGGTATCAAGGATCCCTGGGGCTGGAGAGATTGGCTCGGATATTTATTGCAGAAATAGTCAGAATATATGGAACACCGAATACCATTATTTCAGATTGGTATGGTTGTTTCATGTCGCATTTTTGGAAAGCAGTTCATAAGGCTTTAGGAACCGAGTTGAGAATCAGCACGACTTACCATCTTCAAACCGGTGGACAATTCGAGAGGACCATTCAAACATTAGAAGACATGTTGAGAGCTTGTGCCCTAGTGGTCGACTGATTGGGAAACTCACCTGTCGTTGATTGAGTTCACCTACAATAATAGTTGGCAAGATTTAATTAAGATGGTACCTTTTGAGGCTTTATACGGGAGAAGATGTAGGTCACCCTTATGTTAGGATGATTCGTTGGACTTAATCAAGACCGAAGCAGAATTGATAATATAGACTCACGATAAGGTTGCCCTAATTCGTGATAGATTGTTGACCGCGCAAAGTATCCAGAAGTCTTACTCAGATGTGTACCGCCGCCCTTTAGAATTTGAAGTTGGGGACCATCTTCTAAAAGTTTTTCTTACTCGAGGAATTTTTCGTTTTGGAAGGAATGAAAAGATGAGTCTGAGGTATATAGGTCCATTCGAAGTTCTCGAAAGAGTGGGGGAATTGGCATACAAATTATCCTTACCCCCATTGTTGAGTCATTTTCAAAATGTATTTCATGTATCACAGTTACGGAAGTACGTATCGGATCCCAGTGATGTCATCGACTTTGGCGAGATTGAAGTAACTAATTGTGGTACCTTTGAAAAGAAACCAATCAAAATACTCGAAATTCGGATCAAGCAATTGAGGAATAAACCAATCTCCTTGGTTAAAGTTCAATGGTCATGACATGGAGTCCAAGAAGCAACCTGAGAGACTGAAGACAGTATGAAGGCGAGATACCTGGAATAATTTCTATATTAAGTTTAGGGACTAAACTTCTTTTTAGAGAGGGAGTATGTGTTAGGATAAAATAATCCTGTATCGAAGTTTTGATAAAGTGCCAACATACAGCAAGTCTTCTCGAAGTGCCATCATACAGCAAGAAGCACATCAGTCGGTATGATACCAAGTATGGAAGTTGTCCTGAAATATTCATACAGCACCTTTCCATACAGCTGCACTAAGAGAACCTACAGCTACAACATCATGTTGGATACAGCAAGCAAGTTGTAAGTGTTGAGTCCTTCAACACTTATCCAAACAGGACTGAAGACCGTTGAAACGGAACCTGCTTTATATGCAAAAGTCAAACTACTTGTTGAAAAGAAGTATTTAAATACTGACTGGATAAAGTATTTAAATATGAGCTGACACAGATCTTAAATCAAGGAGCAAAAACCGGATCGTGTTTTATTTAAATCAATCAACACGTTGAAATGGACTATGGTCTCAACGGATCTATTTCCAATGGATCTATTCATAGGCTATATATACCCGAGAGTTTGAAGATCAGCTCATCCAAGATATACAAGCTTACAAGCAATACGCGAACGATCTATCGACTGAATATTCATTATCATCAGATCAAGATTACAAGAGCAAAGTATATTTCTTCTAGTATCATTCACATCTGAAAAGAAGAACTATACTCAATCAATCAATCACAGTCATCATCATCTCAAGATCTTCATAGTCAAGCTGTTGTTCTTACCTGGTTACTTTACCTTTTACCTTCAAGTAAGAACCTAGTTCTGTGTGAACTAAAGAAGTTATTCTGACCTGTGTGGGACGAATAAGATGAAGATTTGGAACTGTATGTGAAGAAGCAAGTCAAGAAGTTAGCTATTTACCAATCTGTGTGAACGGTTGAAAGCGACGGTCTTTGTATCAATCTGTGTGAACGATACAAGGATAGGTTTGATCATAGACACGTAGTTGTGTATGCAGTGTTTATAATAAACATTTTCACTCCTATGTGGAGGACCAGTGGACGTAGATGGGTTTACCTCGAACCACTTTAAAACAGCGTGTTATTTACCTTCTGCACTTACTATTTTCATAACTGTGATTATTTTACAAGTATACACTGCATACCCTGTACGCACCAAGCAAACAAGAGAAAACCAAGTTGTTGTATTAACAGCAACTTACTGTTTCAAGATTTCCGCTACGCACTCCTATTTGAAAATCATACATCTTGTTGCTTAAACACTTTTCAAGCTGTATTCTGTATACTTAGTGAATAGCAAGTGGTATCCAAGAGGTTGATTCTAAAAAGAATCAGTCGTATTTTTAACCGAATCAGATGCCAAATTCACTTTATTTTTGAAAACTTCCTTATCTTTCCAAATCTTAGACATGGATACCTCACTGATTAATAAGGTACCAATGTTTTCCATTAACGAGTTTGATGACTGGAGAATCAGGATGTAGGCTCATCTTGCTGCCATGCATGAAGAGATGCTTTATGTCATCAAAGAAGGCCTCATAAAAATCATGAAGGTGAATACGGCTGCAAGGATTGAAGGCCAATATCATGCCGAGATGCTCGAGAAAGAGCGCGAAAAATGGACCACAGATGATCGAAAACGCGCCAACCTTGACAATGTTCCTAAGAATGCCCTATTTGTCACTCTTGACAAAGGCACTTTCTCGAAGGTAAAGAGTTGTAAGACAGCCAAAGAAATCTGGGAAAAACTCAAGATGATTTGCCAGGGTACTGAGCTCTCAAAAGAAAACAAAATTTCAAAACTAACTCAGTAATTCGAATCTTTTGAAATGAAACCAAATGAAACTCTTGAGGAACTTGACCTCAGATTCACTGGCATTGTCGGTGAACTTGAAGCGTTGGGCAAAATTTATACCCAAAAGGAGAAGAACTTACAAAATTTTCAGATCTCTCCCTGCCCGATGGGACATTAAGACAACAGCTATGCGTATGTCATGCAATCTGAATGACATATCTACTTTTGATCTCTTTCCTGACCTCAAGGCATTTGAGTATGATATTGATAGTAGAGAGAAAGCTGAAGAATCGCCTGCGAGGAATACAGCGCTAGCTGCTGTATCCAACAGAAGGCATAGCATGCCCAGCACATCAAAGTCTACTCACAAGAATGTTGACAGTGACGACGATATCCTGCCACAAGACGAAATGGCGCTCCTTATGCATAAATTCAAGAAATTTATCAAGCAGTCTGGAAAGACTCCATACAGACTCAATCCTGTTCACAAGGTAAGTACCAAATCTTTCTCTGGTGATGCTAACCTGCATTATAATTGCAGGAAACCAGGACATTATGCAAATAAATGTCCCCATCCTAAAGTCCAAAGGTTGTCGGAAGCCGAGCAACAGGAAAAAGATGAAAGAAGACGTGCTTGGAAAAACAAGCTCAAGGCCCTGATTGGCGAATCAGAAGCCTCCCCCACACCAACAAAGTCCGAAGAATGCCTTCAGGCAGTCACTGACAGTAACTCGTCAGATGATGAATTCGAAGATAAAGCCTATATGCGCTTCATGGCCAAAGATATACTGGAAGATGAAGATAGCGATGATGAGGTAAGCTCAACCTCAATTACTCCTGCAAATGCATCTCATACCTTTGAAAACATGATGAATGAATTCAAAAACATTCAAAAGGCCCCTAAGACATTGAAAAATGAAAAATACAGCTCTGAATTTCTAACTTAGAGCAGAGGGAAGAAAACGACTTGCTAAAAGTAAATTACGAAAATATATCTGTTGATTGTGAAAACAGCAAAGTCGATCACGAAAAACGCATGGAAAGCAATCATCAACTTGATCATGAACTAAATGAGGCTAAGTCTAATAGTGAAAGCAAGACAAATGATTTTATCTGCTCCAAGATAAAATAATAACTCTCGAAAAACAAGAAGGAGAACTTGAGACCATCCTGAAATCTTTCGAGAAATCATCTAAAAGGATGGAAGAAATTCTAAGCACTCGGCAACATGCTCATGATAAAAGTGGCTTAGGATACAGCTTATTTTCCAATAAAGGGAAAACTAGTCTATGTTCGTCAGGGGTGTGGAACCCATTCCTGTATCGGAAGAAATCCCGAGTCCTGTGAAGGCACCTGTTGCACCGCGAACAGCAAAAGCTGCCATTCCGCCACCACAGTCATATTACAGACAGCGGAATCCTCAGCCATTCAGACCTGTAAGGCGTAACCAACAGCATGCTCCCCGAGCTTATCAAAAGTGCCAGCATCCGTTCAGAAAGAAGGTTGTACCCAAATATCAAAGCCCGCACAGCAGTACTTCCAATAGTACAGCGCGCCTAGTTATTGGATACAGGAGCCTCGTTATCCATCGTGAAAGCAGGTCGCCGCACAGTATCAGCAACAGCTTTGGGAATCCAACTGGAGACCCAGAAGACAAGCTGTAAGGCCGAAGAAAATGGCTCCACCTCCAAGACGGCATTCGTACTGGATTAATAATAATAACCCTAAATTTTTCATGCATAATAATTATCATGGTTACAGTGACTACGTAACTGCCCCAAGTAGATACCGCAAGAATGTACCTAAAGCAACCTACAGTAAACCCATTACTGTCAGGAAAACCTGGGTACCTAAAGGCACTAACACCCATGGACCCAACATTCAAAGGGAGCCTAAATCTACTTAATTCCTTTGCCTACAGGACATCTTAGAGAAGGACATCTGGTAATTCGACAGCGGATGTTCTCGGCACATGATAGGAGACAAAAGAAATCTGTCAGATTTCGTAAAAGGTCGCAGTCCAAAAGTGCGCTTCGGTGATAAATCAAAAGGAAGAACAAGAGGGAAAGGAACCCTGCTTGTAGGAAAATTCAAAGTCACCGATGTAGCTTATGTTGAAGGTTTATAGTACAATCTACTTAGTATTAGCAAGTTCTATGACAAACAGTTCTCGGTGAAATTCTATATAGATCACTGTAGAGTCAAGAACATCCTGACCAAAGAAGTTGTGCTCAGAGGAAGCAGATAAGGTAATATGTATATTGCTGACTGGATGCCTACGAGCTCCACAATTCCTTGTTTTTATCTCTAAAGGCACTGTAGATCTAAGCTGGTTATGGCACAAGAGGATGTCTCACGTCAACTTGAAGAAGATCAACAAGATCGCTAGACAAGAAATGGTCAGAGGTTTGCCCAATGTGTCATTCCAAAAATACAGCATCTGTGGACCCTGTCAGAAAGACAAGCAAATCAAGACCACTCTAAAGAGAAAATCTTACCTTTCCACTCACAGGGTTTTGGAAATGCTACACATGGATCTCTACGGTCCTATAGACCCGGTAAGTTGGGAGGTAAGAAATAATGTCTCGTTATTGTTGATGATTATTCCAGGTATGCTTGGACAATCTTCCTAAGCATGAAGAAGGAAACTGCCCGAGCACCTGAGAAAGCTTCAAAATGAGAATAGGTTGAGTATCGTGCCCATTCGTTCCGATAGAGGTACTTAATTTACTAACCGTTTATAGAGAAATATTGTTCCGAAAATGGGATACAGCACGAATACTCAGCTACCCGCACACCTCAACAAAATGGTGTTGCCGAGCGAAAGAACCTCACAGGATCTTTAATAAATGGAAGTTGATAATTGAGGAATCAGTAAATGTAGTGTTCGACGAACCTCACCATGATCCTACAGGAGTAGAAGATATTACTCAGGATATCCAACAACTCACCATTGATAATCCTACAACTCCTATAGAGCCTGTCGTTGACTTAAAAATCAACCCCGCAGCTGTAAGAATAGGAGTACATGAAGTTGATGCTGTACAAGCTGAAGCTGAAACTACAGAAACTCAAGATACAGTACGGGACGCCGAAACCCAAGGTGATCATAGGAAATATTGATGCTGGTGTATCTACCCGTAGGAGAATACAGGGTACACAAGGAAATATACTATGTGCGCAAGAAGAACCCGAGTCTGAGATATCTCCATTTCCTGTATGGAAGTCTCTGGCTGAACTTAGAAGACTTAATATGTGCACTATCGTTGTATTCTTAGCTCAATCTGAACCTGTTTCCACCAAAGAAGTTCTAGATAATTCTCACTGGATTACATCTATGGAAGAAGAGCTTAATGGTTTCGAAAGAAACAATGTATGGTATCTAGTACCCAGACCAACACATCAAGCAGTAATTGGAACAAAATGGGTATTTAGAAACAAGAAGGATGAAAATGGTCTTATTATCAGAAACAAATCCCGTCTAGTCTCATAAGGCTACACACAGGAAGAAGGCATAGACTACGATGAAACTTTTGCCCCTGTTGCCAGACTAGAAGCGATTAGGATATTTCTAGCCTTTGTCGCCCATAAGAACTTTATTGTTTATCAAATGGAGGTCAATAGCACATTCCTGAATGGAGAACTTGCCGAAGAAGTCTATGTTGAACAACCACCAGGGTTTGTCAACACAGAAGGCGGAGACCTTGTATACAGGCTACGGAAAGCACTGTATGGACTTAAGCAAGCACCTAGAGCATGGTATGAGACCCTGTCCCTGTACCTAACCGATAATGGATTCGAGAAAGATGTTGTGGACAAGACCTTATTTAAAATACAGGAATGTGATGACCTCCTAATGGTTCAGATATATGTAGATGATATTATATTTGGTTCAACTAACCTCGCTTTATGTCAAAGGTTCTCTCATCTCATGCAAAGTAAATTTGAAATGAGTATGATGGGAGAACTTAGTTATTTCCTAGGATTACAGGTAAAGCAGTTGCCCACACGAATCTTCACCAACCAAGAAAAGTACAGCAAGGAGCTTCTCAACAAATTTGGGATGAACAACTCCAAATCATCGTCAACCAACATGAGAACTTCCGTGCAAATTAGTGCTGACGAAGCTGGAAAGCCGGTTGATCAATCACTCTATAGGAAGCTAATTGGCTCACTCCTGTACCTAACAGCTAGCAGGCCCAATATCCAGTTTTTTGTAGGAGTGTGTGCGCAATATCAAGTAGCACCTAAAGAATCACACTTCACTACAGCCAAACGAATCCTGAAGTACGTCAAAGGAACAGTAGATGTAGGGCATGTGGTATCCTAAAGAATGTGGATTCGATTTTTGGCTGCAGCGACTCAGATCTCGGAGGCTGCAAGCTAGATAGGAAGAGTACAAGCGGTACTTGTCACTTTCTTGGACCTAGACTTGTATATTGGTTCAGTAAGAAGCAATTGGCAAACTCGCTTTCCACAGCTGAATCAGAATACTATGCTCCTGGTAGTTGCTGTATGTAGATCCTTTAAATGCAACAACAGTTGTTAGATTATGGAATCACTGTCAAGGAAACACCGATCATGTGCGATAGCACCAGTGCAATTGCAATAACGCACAACCCTGTATTGCACTAGTGCACTAAGCATATTCATATGAAACATCACTTCATTAGGAATCATGTTGAGAATAAGGATGTTCGGCTCGAAAAAGTTCATACAAATATCCAGTTAGCCGACATCTTTATCAAGCCTCTCGGCACAGCAAGATTCTGTATGCTTCGACAAGAATTGGGATTGCTACAGCCTGACTCCCTGTAATTTTTAATGCTTTTACTCAACAATTGAGGGGGAATGCTGTAAGACCCACGAATATAGTATCCACCGTTAATTATTTGTACACTCAAACAATTCGACAGCACTGTAGTGATAAAAAGACATAAATTCATCCTACAGCTGAAGTGTGCAATAATTAAGGGGGAATACAGTACGACCCATGAATATAGTATTAATCTAAAAATTTCTGTAAGAATTGAATCCCATATGTACCTTTTAAGGAGGAACGCTGTATTTTCGCGGATACAGCACATACTATGGAATTCAATTAATATTATATTATAATATTTTATTCATTTCAAAACAGATTTGAGTCCACGTGCCCTGTTTTAAATCAAACATCTTTTGCATTAAATGCTTTGCATGACATCTGAATTACTTTATCTCAAACGCCGTGAATTTTCAAATTATTTTATAATTTCAAACCGTCGTTTCGGGAAATAAGGGAAGTTGCTGCGTCAGAAGTGGGACCAGTTATCATTTCAAAATCGGATGGATAAGATGTACTAGTTACTCTCGATTCATCCTGTACGATCATTTAAAACGACGGTTCCCATCCCTTAAATCTGACCGTTCACTGTCTGCAAAAAGGCTGGATGAAGGAAAGCTCCCCCTACAGCTCCAGATGAAATCCAAGCACAGGAAAGTAGATCTGGTTACCCACCCTAAAGATTAGATCGTTGTTTTCGATAAATCGGCCGAAGGAAGAGCGATCTATTTAAATCGAAACAGGGATGCCCTACAAAAATGGTGGAAGGGAACCGAGAATGATCCAAGAAGACCTTGGAGACATGCCAAATACAGGAGTTAGCTTGGAGGATCCTTCCTGTATCTTATTTTTGAAACAACAAAAATTTTGTATCTTTATTTTTGCCCAAACCTTGTAATATTTTATCTTCATCAATAAAATCTATTTTTGTTGTGAAAGATTACAACTGGTAATCTACTGTGTTACTTTGTAATTACAAAAATTTATCCATATGCTGAAATTAAACAAGTATGAAAACTTGTTAAGTATATAAGCTGTAAGAACTTGTCTACGAACAGTTCATAGGTTAAGTTGTATTCAACTAGATTACATTGTAAGATTGTGCCTGCGCGCCAATCATAAGTTTAAGTTGTAAAAACACTTTGTTGTTAGATTCTACCTTTTTTAGAACTTGCCTGCGAGCAGTTCATATTTCTTATTTGTTGAAGGCCAGAACCTTCGACAGAAGATCAAGGAGAAAGCCTCCCGAAACAAAGATGTTTTCAAAGGTTTAGCATCATGGTTTTGGCATCAACAAGAAGATTTGGCAATTATCAAAAAAGGGGAAATTGTTGGGATAAAATAATCCTGTACCGAAGTTTTGATAAAGTGCCAACATACAGCAAGCAGCTGTCCCGAAGACGATCGATATTGTTGGGATAAAATAATCCTGTATCGAAGTTTTGATAAAGTGCCAACATACAGCAAGTCTTCTCGAAGTGCCATCATACAACAAGAAGCTCATCAGTCGGTATGATACCAAGTATGGAAGCTGTCCTGAAATATTCATACATCACCTTTCCATACAGCTGCACTAAGAGAACCTATAGCTACAGCATCATGTTGGATACAGCAAGCCAACACTTATCCAAACAGGACTGAAGATCATTGAAACGGACTATGGGCTCAACACTTAAATTAAGGAGCAAAAACTGGATCGTGTTTATTCAAATCAATCAACACGTTGAAACGGACTATGGGCTCAACGGATCTATTTCCAACGCTATATATACCCTAGAGTTTGAAGATCAGTTCATCCAAGATATATAAGCTTACAAGCAATACGCGAACGAGCTATCGACTGAATATTCATTATCATCAGATCAAACTTACAAGTGCAAAGTATATTTCTTCTAGTATCATTCACATCTGAAAAGAAGAAATATACTCATTCAATCAAGAATATCCATCATCAGCTCAAGATCTTCATAGTCAAGTTGTTGTTCTTACCTGGTTACTTTACCTTTTACCTTCAAGTAAAAACCTAGTTGTGTGTGAACTAGAGAAGTTATTCTGGCCTGTGTGGGACGAATAAGACGAAGCTTTGGAACTGTGCATGAAGAAGCAAGTCAAGAAGTTAGCTATTGACCAATCTGTGTGAACGGTTGGAAGTGACGGTCTTTGTATCAATCTGTGTCAACGATACAAGGATAGGTTCAATTATAGACACATAGTTGTGTACGCAGTGTTTATAATAAACGTTTTCACTCCTATGTGGAGGACCATGGACGTAGAGGGGTTTACCTCGAACCACTCTAAAACAACGTTTTATTTACCTTATGCACTTACTGTTTTCGTAACTGTGATTATTTTACAAGTATACACTGCATACCCTGTACGCACCAAGCAAACAGGAGAAAACCAAGTTGCTATATTAACATCAACTTACTATTTCAAGACTTCCGCTACGCACTCCTATTTGAGAATCGTACAGCTTGTTGCTTAAACACTTTCCAAGCTATATTCTGTATACTTAGTGGCCAACAGTATGCAATACCCGGATACTTTTTGTGTATTTTGCATGTATTCGAATCATGTGGTGTATGATTATGTCATATAATTAATTAAATTATGATTTCCCTTATTTGTAATCCAGTATTAGTGATCTTATATAAAGGTTGTTAATTCATGCATGTGCCTGTGATATTAGCGTACGCTAACTGATGAACCTAGCATGCTAATAACCAGAGCGAGCGTCTGTTAAGTTGGATACTTAGCGTACTAAAGAGGCAGTCAAGATCAGATAAAGTGTGGTCGGCATGTGGAGCCGGATGAAGGATATTGTGGGATTCCCTTACATGAAGTCAATAATGTTTAGCATACGCTAAGTGATGTAGGTAATGTACGCTAAGCCGGAGGACAGCACGATGCAGTAAGCTACATGAGATTGATAGTGTACGCAATGTTGGTGACTAGTGTGCGCTAAGACAACACTTAACTTGCATAATGCCTAGTAGCGTATGCAAGACAGAGGACAGAATGAGACAGTCAGCTACGTAGCCCATTAGCGTGCGCTATGTAAGTGTGTTAGCATATGTTAGATTTAATTTCGTATAATAGGACAACAACCCCCTTTCATTTCCTCCTGAACCATAAACTCATTTCTCACTCTCAACTCGCACTGAGCTGCTGAAACTCCTTATTGGACGTCCATAACTCATGGAATTGTTATGGGTTCATGGATTAAGCAAGTTTCTGTCGATTCTTGAAGATTGTAAGGGATCGTTCTTCACTTATATTCGTCTTCACTTATGTTCTAAGGTATTTCGGCTTTACCTTCACTCTTACCTTCGTATTTAGATGTCCCTGAAGATGAGCACTTGTTGAACTTAGTTATCCTTCGAAATATTCATGCTTTGGTTGAAGTGGTAATCGGTTTTTATCGGGATATGTTCATAGTATCATGTTGATTTATTTAATACTAAGAACAAGCATGTTAAGAGATTAAACTTTGATACTAGAGGAGGTATACGATATGATTGTAGTTTTCAAGCCTTCTTATGCTATGAGGAACGAAGATTGAATGTAAACCAACCTAGAAAACCCGATTTTCAAGCATTTCCCTTTGATAGATGATTAGGCTTCATTCTTTGAACATGTGCTTGATAAGAAGCGTAAAAAAGATGAAACGTATGCTTTCGGCTGATAATCACGGGTTCAAGAATTGATTGATGACTTGAGAATGATGTTGTCCTTGGTAAACAAATCATAAGGATGAATGTTAGAGTTTCTCACCAAAAACATGATCATTCCTTTTAGAATTAGTTTCGTTTGGTTTATCCTTCTATGTTGGTTATTAGGATATAATGAACCTATTGGAATGTTGGACCGTTAGAACCCTCAGAAGAGGAACTACCGTAATGGGGAATTGAATTATAAGTAGAGATATGATTAACCCTTCAATCAAGCGGATAAGTTAATCATAGTTCGATTGGACGATTCATTCATAAGTGTTATATGTTGTTAAGATGGCTGAATTATACACATATATATACACATATTGAAGGAACTCCCGTATTTGTGTTTGTGATGTGTATTGAACTTATGATAAGAATGTTATCATACGATTATCTGAACCGTTAGTCATTATGGTGTTACCTTGATAGCTAAGGTCCGTGCAAGATATTGATCGAAGGGACGTACTTCGAGTGTGTTGACGTTCGCCGAAAGTATTGAATTCTTTTTGTCATTCTAAGGCAAATACTTTAATTATGTTTTCTGTGTTAAGAGTTATTCATGTTGTCATTCATATATATGTCGTTGTCGTTTGTCCACCATGTGTTGATCTGGTGGGATTATCTTGGGATCTATGCTTGCGCACGATGGATCGTTGGATGGGTTTTTCACCACGTGTTGGTCCGACTGGATCATCTTGAGATCTATACAGTGAAGGCGGGATCATCGGATTACCATGTGTATGTTGAGATTGTCGTGTTGTGTAATACATTGTATGTCTTCTCATAAGAGAGACTTGTAAGTAGTAGTTATGTTACGTGAATTGTCGATTAATCTATTGTTGTATAAATTATCATACTTGTACTAGCATCGTTGTGCTAACCCCTTCGAGGGTGGACATGTATTTTATGTTCAGGATTCAGAAGAGCAGGAAAACAACCACAGGAGCAATATGATGACGAGGGTACATAATGATGTTGGTGACCCGGAGAAGTTCTTTTCGTTTGTGTTCATGTTTGAATAAGTACTTCAGTACATTGTTTCTTTTATGTTAATTTTGGTTGGTCATGTATTGATGATTTCTATTCGGTGTTTGTCTTTTACTTCCAAAAACTCGATTTGTAATAGTAACTATACAGTTGGTATTTAATAAGTGTTTGTCTTAATTATTAGTCTAGTAAATCCTTATGTAAACTATTTGTGGTGCTCTAATAATCCTGAATATCTAGGGGTGTTATAGGCTCAATAGAGAAAGTAAAGTAAAAGTTGACAAATGACGCCTTGTAAATAATTTTTATTGGCCAGAAGTACCTGGACCAGGTCTGGTGCGATGTTGTGTCTATGGATGCCTGACATCTTCTCCTTGACAGACCATGGAATTATGATCACCGCGTGCTTTATAATGGTTATACCAACACCTACTCCTTTATCAAAGATTGAGTAAAGATCAAGCTAAACTTTACCACCGAGTGAGCTTGATAAAAGCCATATGAAGTCAAACCATTGATCTCTCAAGTCATGCAGAAGCAACTGAAAAAAGTTGCAGAGGAAGTTAAAACCATGAGCTTTATTCTACTGTTCGAGTCAAATAAAGAGACCACCATTCAAGTGGAAATTAGACAGCTACTAGAAGAATTTCTAGATGTGGTACTAGAAGAAGTTCCAGTTGGACTGCCACCAATGCAAGACATCTAGCACGCCATCGATTTCATTCTAATAGCAGCGATTCCAAGTAGACCAGCCTATATAATGAGTCCCCAAGAGCGTGCTGAAATTTAACATCAAGTTGAAGTATTATTGAAAAAAGGATTAATATATGAAAGTATTCGTTCGTGTGCGGTTCCTGCCATTCTAGTCCCTAAGAAAGACGGAAGGTGGAGAATGTGTGTTGATTGTCGAGTTGTCAATAAATTACCTTCAAATATAGATTTCCAATTCCCAGACTTGATGATTTGCTAGATCAGATACATGTCTTCACTATCTTTTCAAATATTAATCTTCGAAGTGGATACCATCAGATCAGAATTTGACCCAGAGATGAATGTAAGACTGCCTTCAAAACCAGAGATGGTCTTTATGAATGGCCTGTTATACCCTTTCGGTTATTCAATGCCCCAAGTACATTCATGCATCTCATTAATCAAGTCCTTTTGGCCATTTGTTGGTAAATTTGTCGTCGTCTATTTTGATGACATTCTGATCTTTAGCAAGGACAAAAAATAACACTTGAAGCACATTCAACAAGTGCTACAGACTCTTCGTGAACAGAAACTCTATGCCAAATTGAAGAAATGTTCTTTGTTAACCAATGAAGTTACTTTTCTTGGATACATCATCACATCCAAAGGCATACGAGTTGATCCTGAAAAGATAGAAGCAATCAATAGCTGGACAGTTCCATAATCAATCTTTGAGGTGAGAAGTTTCCATGGATTAGCCTCCTTTTATAGAAGATTCATCAAAAACTTCAGCACAGTTGCCGCTCTGCTCACAAATTGCATAAAAGGAGACAAGTTTCAATGGACTAAGGTGCGCAAAAAAGTTTTAACAAGCTAAAGACATGTTTGACTGAAGCACCAGTATTAGTCCTTCCCAAGTTTGATCAAGTCTTTGAAGTTAGTTGTGATGCTTCTAACGCTGGAATTGGTACTGTTCTAAGTCAATAAGGCCATCCGATATCCTTCTTCAGTGAAAAACTCAACAATGCTAAACGTTGATATTCAATATATGCTAAGAAGTTTTATGCCGTCGTTCGTGCCTTGCACCACGTTAGGAATATTCCCTCGAATGCCACTCAGAGGATAAGAGAGTGAGAGCAATGTACTGTAATTGTGAACATTAATTGAATAAGGCCTTTATTATTGCTATATTATTATATATATCATTGGTATCATGATTTAGTATATAGAATAATAGTCCTTGCATTTGAGATCAAATATTCCACTCCTTATGAAGATAAGGAAATTGGCATTAGAAATATTTAGGGCTCAAATATTTAATTGGTTCGCAAGTCGATAAAACTTAACTGGACATTAAGTTTAGACAAAACTTATATAATGTGTACTTTGACATGGAGAGTGTCTGTTTTCACTAGTGGTAGAACACGTTATAGGTATGCTAATAGGACTAATATATTCGGACTCGACTCACCTCGATTCGATCACATGGATTTCACTTCGAGATAGTCAAGAAAGGTTGTAATAGGTATATGTGAACCTTTGACTTGAGGATTCAGTAGGAGATGTGATTGTGACATTATGCTAGTCACTAGAGTAGTTTGATCCAATTACCGGTTGGTGGGGTCAACCTTGAAGTAGGACCTGATGGGCAAGTACCAATCTATACTAAATACCAAGAAAGGATTCTTTCTCCTGTAAGTGAGCGTGTAAATGTCATATACGGTTAATGGAAAATGAGATCATAAGTCTTTGGTCAAATCATTTAGAGCTAGTTGTATTTGATACACGAGAGCTCGGCGATCTCGGTTTACAGTAACAAATTTATAGAGGCAAGTTAGAATAGGTTTGACATTACTGTGACCCTAATACTTGATTGGGACATTTGATTGAAGGGTTTATACATATACGGTATCCATAACTAAAGTTTTGGAATGATCCCTATCATTCGTTCTCAGCTGGGTTACAGTGTGAGCCAGGGGACTAGCTAAGTGTTACTCACACTTTTTGATTCCTCCCATTGCCGACTTAGATGAATCTATGAGTCGCAGCACACGATAAATGGAGTAAAATAAGGATATTCTCTCTTAATGAATATTAGACATTAGATGTCTAATTTAATTTATTAGATAAATGATGTTTTAATTTATTGGATAAACTAAAATGGTCTAGTGTATTAAATAAATTACTGGGTAATTAATTTAATTCATATTATTTCTTAGAGAATTAATATTTAACACAATTAATTAATTAGATTAATTAATTGTATTGATATTGAAATGTACCAAGGTTTATCTATCGAATTACATACACAAAATGAACCAACTCTCGTTTTTATATTTTGGCCGTCCCCCCATTTGATAATTCATCATGGAATTATTTTTTTCAAGTCTTCATCATATGAGTAAGACTTGGTTTTATTCCACTCATGTGATGAAGTTGAATAATGAATTTAGAATTTATTATTCTTTGATATAATGGGAACTTTTCTCCACACTTGAAAATTGAAGATGTAATCACACGGCTAAAGAGAGAAAAAGAGAAAGAGAAAGAGAAAGAGAGAGAGAGAGAAGAAAGGAAAGCAAGAAGTTTATCTTCAAAATAATTTTTAGATAAATTTTATCTTCAAATATTCTCTTGGAGAGTAAAAGATTAACAAGAAAAATATATCTTATCACTACCACTTATTAGCCGTCGACCAGGGAGGTATCGTGGTGGTGGTTGCGATTCTTCGGTCATTTTTTCGACGTGTGATACATAGAGGCATGGTATTTTCGGTGCTCTGGATTTAGCAAAAGCTTATATTGTTTTATACAATATTTAATCAAATGACTTCAAGGGTATAATTTTTTATTCATGTTTTGATTTATTATATTCGTGTATAGGATTCTTGATCGATCCTCTAAGGGGTTCGGATTTATTCGGTTTGATCTGTTTATTTTTCGCTGCATAATTCAATTATTATACTGAATCCCAACAGTGGTATCGGAGCGTAGGTCTATGCAATCATATATACGATATTGGCATTTGAAATGCTTGATTGAATATTTTATGATTTAGAATCATAATTGTTTTAATCATTATTTTTTAATTGTTCATCTAAAGAATATTTTTCATGATTTTATTTTATAATATAAATATATTTCTCTTTTTGAAAAACTGATTTATATGTGTAATATAAAAATTAAAAAAATTATATTTGGATTCAGGATAAAAAGACGAGCCGAAAAAATAGTCGGAATCGGCAGCTCGGAGCTGCCGGATAGCTGTCGGTCGTAGGCCGACAAAGAACTGCACTCGGCGAGCGGTGACTAAATCTTTGCACTCAATGCGGCCTCTGAGAGAGGTTCTGTTCCTCTCGAGCAAGGCCCAGCTGAAGCCGGCCTACGGGCTGGGCCCGGGCCGTTTTGTTTCCGACTCTATTTTATTTTTATGTTTGGTAAATTAATTTCCCACAAATTAAATTGGATTTAATTTGACTGAAATATAAATATAGTATTTTTATTCTTAAAGGAATTAATTTAATAAAATATTTATTTTCGTCCAGAATAAGTTAAAATTAACGATTGTGTGAATTAACTGGACTAGTTCTTATGGATGGATTAATTTTATATTGACTGGATTAATATTTAGATTAATTGTATATAACATTAATTTTAATGTGATTGTTGCATTATTATGTGAATGGTGATGTAGTTCATGGGGTAAGTTTTGAATCTTTACGGATGGGTTTGTAAAGACCGTTTTGAGCCAATTTAATTTTATTATAAACTTGTATAGGATGCAATTTTGTTTAATATAATAAATTAGCTATGACTAATAGCCGAACCGCCATGAAGACGAAGATTCAAGATAATTAATTTGATTACTTGTATTTTTATCGAGTCGATGCTGACTCGATACTTAGGAATAGTCCATGAACTGCATGTGGTAGATTTAAGTTGTGGATGTTTTCATATTGTATGACAAACAAACAAACCAACAAACCGCGTTTATAAGCGGATTAATGTGCACAGTGTAACATATAATCATGTAATACTCCAACTTACAAACACTAAGTTATAAAGGTTACGAGGTTTCCTACCCTTCGTCAAACTCATGGAAAGTTAAAATCTAAACCGAAATATTATTCTTCCGAGTATGTCGGGTTAATATTTTTGGGGAAGGTTGATAAATTCCTAGAGTGCGTTAGATGGCTTCGGTGTGACAAATCAAACCCTTAGAAACCGTATGGGTTGTTGGGTGAGATTCAATTATCAGACTGATAGGAGTTGACAGTTTGAGCTTAGATAGTTCAGCGAGCCATATAAATCGTATGAGTTGAGGGCAAGTGAACTAGAGGTAAAAGATGGTCGAATCATCCATTATATGGGTTGGTGTTAGACATCACTCTATAAAGAATGATAGAACAGGAACTGAATGCATTGCCCTCTATTAAATTTTGTAAAGAACTCGATCACCACTATAAAATCAACCATGACTTCCAGGTTTCACATAGGAGTGTGTAGTGCTGATAAAATAGTGGGAGCCGAGTTATGAATAAAGAAAGCCCTTAAATTCTTTACTGATCATAATTAAATAATTACTAACAAATCTAAAATTATTCTCTGCAGTTAGCAATAATACTTTCTCAAAATGACAATGAACTCACTCACAATTTTATTTGAAAAGAACACTCTAAGTGTACCCAACTTTGCGTACCGGCTCTGGAATCTGAGAATAGTCCTCAGTATGGAGACGCTGGGATACGTCTTGAGGCGAACATCCCACCGGCTCCTGTAAGGATCAGGGCTAGTCAAGAAGATGTTGATGCCCATGAGAAATGGGCTAAAAATGATGTCAGGGTCCGTGGTTTCATGATGGCTTTAATGAATAATGAGCTTTAGAGGCCCATGAGAACATGCCTTCTTCAAGGGCGATTCTAGCATATCTTACTAAGCTTTATGGGAGAATAGTCAAACTGCTCGGTATGAGATATCGAAGTAGTTGTTTGGTACTCAGATGAAGCAAGGTGAGAAAGTTGAGGACCACGTCCTCAAAATGATATCTATGATCGAGAGATTGGAGTCTCTTGATTTCAGGATAAATGCTTCTTTATAGACCGACCTTTTCCTTCAATCACTTTCTCACTCCTTCTCTCAGTTTATAATAAATTTCAACTGCAATTAAATTGCTTGCAACTTAGCTAGTCTAATGAACTAACTGAGTATGTGCAGTCTCAGATGAAGACTAGGCCAAATGAGGCTGCTCTTGTAATTTCTTCAGGGCCTTGGAGGTCCAAGAATAATAAGAAAAAGGGCAAGAAGCAGTTCAAGCCCAAAGGTGTGTTACAGAAAGATAAGGGCAAGGCCCCAATATTTCAAAAGAGTAAGGTGGCCAAGAATACAGATGCTTGCCTCAACTGTGGTGGCACTGTCCAAAGATTGACCGCAATGTGCCTTCAGGTACGGAACTACTAGTTTTATAAATGAATTGTTATGTAACTGTATATTCTACTTCTTGGATACTTGATTCTGGTTCTCACATATGTATAATGAATCAGGATCTGGAAGAAATTAGGAAGCTTGGAGCTGGAAAAGTGATGGTGACAGTCTGCAGCGGGCATAATGTCGAGGCTACTGACATCGGATCACTTATATTGGATTTAGAATCCAATTTTATTATTACTTTGGAAGATGTACTTGTTTTGCCCAAGGGGCACAAAAATATTGTATCAATTCCGGTAATAGACAAGGGATTTCATTCCTTTATTGGAGTAGATCTTGTCAAAATTTATTTTAGAAATAAATTGGTTGGTACTGCTACATTGTTAAATGGTTTATACCATTTGAATCTAAAGAATAAAACTAATATGAACACTATAACTAGGAAACGTGGTAGGGATGAAACAAACCAATTACTAAAGTGGCATCTTAGACTTGGTCATGTTGGTCAGACCAGGGTTCATAAAATGGAGAAAGATGGCTTTAAGGGTCCATTGGGATGAGATCTCTATCCAACTTGTGAATCTTGGCTTCAAGGCAAAATAACTAAGTTACCCTTCATAGGGACATTTGAAAGAGCTGCTGAAAAACTTGGATTGATACATATCGATGTTTGTGGCCCTTTTGAAGTGGCACGAGACAGTTTTCAGTATTTCATAACATTCACGGATGACCATACTAGGTATGGATTCGTGTACTTAATGAAACATAAATCCAAAGCTTTCGATAAATTCAAGGAATTTAAATCTCCAGTTGAAAACCAAAAAGGTAACCATGTTAAGGCTCTTCGGTCGGACCGGGTGGGGAGTACATGAGTACCGAGTTTGACGAGTTCTTAAAAGAACTAGGAATAGTTTCACAATTTACTCCTCAGCTACTCCAAAATTAAATGGTGTATCAGAAAGGAGGAACCGAACCTTGTTGGACATGGTTCGCTCCATGCTTAATTATACTAATCTACCAATTTACCTGTGGGGTCACGCGATCCTTATTGGAGCATATATCGTGAATAGATTTCCTTCTTAATCTAGTCCTAAGACTCCACATGAGAGGTGGAGAGGTAGGAAAGCAAGTCTTAAATCACATTAGGATTTAGGGATGTCCTGCTTATGTCAAAAAGACTAAAGTAGAGAAATTGAAAGCTAGGTCTTTGAAGGGTCATCTCATAGGATATCCAGGAGATTTCATGGGATTTCTATTCTACATGCACGATGATCATAAGATCATCGTTGCTTTACAAGCACAACTCCTGAAAGATGAATTCAATCAGGAAGGAGGTTCAGGTAGAAATATTTTTTGGAAGAAATAACAGAAACACCAATTGCGACACATGTGCAAAATATTGGAACCAAACCTTTTGAAATACAAACACAACTTCGCAGATCTAGTAGAACTTCCTGATTGCCTGAGAGGTATGGCTATCTGCATCAAGAGGAACTGGGTGTCCATGAGATGACAGAAAGTAGGTCAAGAATGATCTCTCTAGATACGACCAAACAATGGTAGATATGGACTCTGCAAAATGGGGAGAAGCTATGGAAGCTGAGATAGATGTTGGAATATTTATTCCACACATTATTTAATTTGTGTTTTGATGATTAAAGTTGCTAAACAACAAAACAACATTGAGGCGAAGCAAAACGACGAAGCAGACGAAGAAGCAAAAAGTTGCAATCTGGACTGCATTAGCGCACGCTAAGTCATATATGTTAGCGCACGCTAACGAGGAGTCAACTGCATATCAGCCAAGTTCAAAGTAAGCTGAAGTGAAGTCAGCTGTTGAGATAGCGCACGCTACACGGTATCATTAACGCACGCTATCGAAGTCTTGTTACCGTTGTGAAGGAATTCAAACACAAAATAACGTATGCAATGAAGTCAGCATTAGCGCACGCTATGGAGTATGAATAGCGCACGCTAAGAAGTTTGAATCAAGTCAATCAGAATGTTGGGAAAAGCAGGTCAAAGTCAGCATATCAAACGAATACTTTGACAATCCATGCAACGGATATATTGGATTAGCGCACGCTAATATGTGTTATTAACGCACGCTAATACAAGAAGGTTACGTACGTAAGGCATAAGGCATAACGTACGCTAAACAAGAAATGAAGCTACTGGACTGAAACTGGGAACAGTCTAGCGCACGCTACAGGCACGCTAAGATATTAGCGCACGCTACCAGAGGAAGGCTAGCGCACGCTAGCAAGTCAAAACAGCCAGCAACGGCTAGTTTATGGGAAATGCCTATAAATACCATTCCTATGGTATTGTTTGAGAACAACAACTTCAAGCAAACGAGATATTCATCTGAGAATCATATACTTACATTGTTGTTGTAATATTGAGCTTATATTGTTAGTTTGAGTGTTTATACATTCAACATTATACACGAGCGAGAAAAAGAAAAGACACGATTTGATTCGGTGTTATTAGGATCAAGGATCCGGCATTGTTAGAATCACAATCGCTATCTTAGTGAGGTTTATCTAGTACCGATAGAAAGCTAGAGTGGTTGATTCCTTATCCAATAGAAAAGGAAAAACGGTTTTACTCGGACCGATAGAAGACGAGCTTGTAACGGTAATCCCTCGACCGATAGAAGAGAGACGTAGAGGTTTTGATCTTTAGCCTAAGGAAAAAGATACATCGTGAGAGGACGTAGGCTTCGTTAATAGCCGAACCTCTATAAATCCTTGTGTGATTTATTTTCCGCAATTTATATTCGCTTCCGCACAAAACGGCGCAAATATCCGATAATATACCAACAATTGGTATCGGAGCGGTACTCCAATACGCGGCTTAACATCCGAGGAGAATAAGATCAAATGGTATTTCAAATGTCTCCAGTCGAAGGCCTTGCTCTCAACCGACCACCATTCTTTGATGGTGCGAACTTCATGACTTGGAAGAAGAAGATGTCGATATTCATTCGACGACATAGAACTTTGGAAGGTGATATGTCTTGGTCCCAAAATCCCGACGAACTCAAACGGAACTCTCAAAACCTTTGAAGAGTATGACGATGCGGATTGAAAAAATGACCATTATAATTGCAAAGCGACGCAATTATTATACTGTGCTTTAAATCCGGAAGAACACAACCGAATATCATCGTGTGATAGTGCCAAAGAAATCTGGAAAATGCTTGAGGTAACACACGAAGGTACGTCTCAAGTCAAGGAGACGAAGATAAACATGCTCCTTCACGATTATGAATTATTCCAAATGAAGGACGACGAATCCATCTCGATTATGCTTGACCGATTTTCGGTTATCACCAATGGATTAGCATATTTCGGAAAACCACTTTCGAGTAGTGAGAAAGTAAAGAAAATTCTCCGATCACTACCACGAGAATGGGACGGTACGGTTACGGCAATAATGGAATACAAAGATTTAAATACTCTCGATTTTAGTGCTCTCGTTGGTTCTCTTATCAACTACGAGATTGTCCTAAAATCTCGGAATGCCAAACCGAAACCGAAGGAGAGGTCGATAGCCTTCAAGGCTAAAATGTCGAAGAAGAAAGAAGAAACCCTGGTGGACGAAAGCGACGAAGAAATGGCATATTATGCCAAAAATATAAATAAGTTCCAACACTTATTAAACCAGAGGAAGAAGGACATTCAAGCGGGCGAACCTAAGAAATTCGACAACACTTGTCGATTATGTGGCAAACCAGGACACTTTGCTAAGAACTGTCGAGTAAAGCAAAAGGAGGTTCTAATCGCAACATGGAGCGACGAAGATCCCGATGAAGATTTTCTTGATCAAAATAATCTCGCGCTCATGGCCCGGAGTTCATTCGACGATAGCGACGTCGAAATCCAAGTAAGTAATTCTTACGACGAACTTTTTGAAGCATTCGAGTTATTACATACGGATTATCAACATGCTTTAAATGAAATAAAATCCCTCAAGTCTAAATATAAAACTTTGGAAATTGAAAATTCCAAAATACTTGAAAAAGGGAAATTTGTTAAAATCGATCATTCGAAATGTATTGAAAATGAGCATATTTTAAAAAATGATCTTTTAAAAGTTCAAGATGAACTAAAAATTTTGACAAAGAAATTCTCGTGCGGCAACGATAAATTTGAACAAATGTTATGTGTTCAAAAATATACTTTAAGTAAAGAGGGGTTAGGATTCAAACCACGTTCGAAAAACGAATCCGTCAATTTTAGAATACCCCGATATGAAAAATGTTTGAAAATCGGGCATCATATTTCTAACTGTAAAAGCCCACGCCGGACGATAAAAATTAAAAAGATTTGGGTTCCTAAAGGAACAAATATTTCAAATACTGTTTATGTTTCAAAAGAAAAACCAACTATAGGTTGGATCCCCAAAAAAAATTTTAACAATTGATAAAAGGGGGAGATAATACATTCAGGGGGAGTATTTTTGCTTATTAATGCATATTCATTTGTATCATGCATATTTCGATATACTCTATATTTTTTTACTTTTTGATGAAGACAAAAAGGGGAAGAAAAACATGAATTGAGATAAAAATGAGAAAAATCGAAGAAGTCGAAAAGAAAAAGAAAGCATACAAATAGGGGGAGTTGAAAAATTGAAAAATGAAAAACGACGTAGTTGAAAAATAAGGGAGATGTCGAAAAGAAAAGAGGATTGGAGAAACTAACGAAACGATCAAAGCCGAAAACTTTGATTCGTAGAAAATATACATATATTATTCTTTACAGATTTTATCCAATTCAAGAGTTGTTTTGTAATCATCAAAAAGGGGGAGATTGTTGGAATATTTATTCCACACATTATTTAATTTGTGTTTTGATGATTAAAGTTGCTAAACAACAAAACAAGATCGAGGCGAAGCAAAATGACGAAGCAGACGAAGAAGCAAAAAGTTGCAATCTGGACTGCATTAGCGCACGCTAAGTCATATATATTAGCGCACGCTAACGAGGAGTCAACTGCATATCAGCCAAGTTCGAAGTAAGCTGAAGTGAAGTCAGCTGTTGAGATAGCGCACGCTACACGGTATCATTAACGCACGCTATCGAAATCTTGTTACCGTTGTGAAGGAATTCAAACACAGAATAACGTATGCAATGAAGTCAGCATTAGCGCACGCTATGGAGTATGAATAGCGCACGCTAAGAAGTTTGAATCAAGTCAATCAGAATGTTGGGAAAAGCAGGTCAAAGTCAGCATATCAAACGGATATTTTGACAATCCATGCAACGGATATATTGGATTAGCGCACGCTAATATGTGTTATTAACGCACGCTAATACAAGAAGGTTACGTACGTAAGGCAGAAGGCATAACGTACGCTAAAGAAGAAACGAAGCTACCGGTGGAAATCGGGAGCAGTCTAGCGCACGCCTTCTGAGCACGCTAAGATATTAGCGCACGCTACGAGAGGAAGGCTAGCGCACGCTAGCAAGTCAAAAACTTGAACGGCTAGTTTATGGGAAATGCCTATAAATACCATTCCTATGGTATTGTTTGAGAACAACAACTTCAAGCAAACGAGATATTCATCTGAGAATCATATACTTACATTGTTGTTGTAATATTGAGCTTATATTGTTAGTTTGAGTGTTTATACATTCAACATTATACACGAGCGAGAAAAAGAAAAGATACGATTTGATTCGGTGTTATTAGGATCAAGGATCCGGCATTGTTAGAATCACAATCGCTATCTTAGTGAGGTTTATCTAGTACCGATAGAAAGCTAGAGTGGTTGATTCCTTATCCAATAGAAAAGGAAAAATGGTTTTACTCGGACCGATAGAAGACGAGCTTGTAACGGTAATCCCTCGACCGATAGAAGAGAGGCGTAGAGGTTTTGATCTTTGGCCTAAGGAAAAAGATACATCGTGAGAGGACGTAGGCTTCGTTAATAGCCTAACTTCTATAAATCCTTGTGTGATTTATTTTCCGCAATTTATATTCGCTTCCGCACAAAACGGCGCAAATATCCGATAATATACCAACAATAGACTCAATGCATGCTAATCAGGTCTGGACTTTAGTAGATCGTCCTAAAGCCATAGTGCCCATTAGAAATAAATGGATCTACAGGATAAATACTGATGGAGATGGCAAGGTTGATACCTATAAGGCCAGGCTTGTGTCAAAGGGTTATTCCCAGTAGAAGGAGTCGATTACTTCGAAACCTTCTCGCCTGTAGCTATGATAAAGTCTATTCATATGATGCTTGCCATATCAGCCTATTTGGATTATGAAATATGGCAAATGGATGTGGAAATGGCTTTTCTAAATGGTTTTCTCAAGGAGGAGATCTATATTGAACAACCTAAAGGATTCATATCAAAAATTGATATTCATAAAGTATGCAAACTTCAGCGTGCCATTTATGGGCTGAAGCAAGCTTCGTGTAGTTGAAATTTTCGTTTTAACAAGACAGTCAAAGAGTTTGATTTTTTCCAAAGCGAAGAAGAGCCCTGTATTTACAAGAAGGTTAGTAGGAGCAAAATTACATTCTTAATACTATATGGGGATGACATTCTACTTATAGGAAACGATGTAGGAATGCTCAGTTCTGTGAAAGCTTGGCTTTCTAATGAGTTCTCAATAAAATACTTGGGAGAAGCTACCTATATTCTACGCATTCATCTCTATTGGGATAGAGCGAAAAAATGTTAGGTCTTTCCCAAGCCCTCTATATAGAAAAGATCCTGAAGCAATTTAAGATGGAAAATTCTAAGAGACGGTTCCTACCTATGCGACATGGCATAAAAATTTCCTTAGAGATGTGTCCTCAAAGCGACGAAAATAAAAAACTGAGTAAGGTGCCCTATGCTTCGGCAGTGGAAAGCCTCATGTACGCTATGATTTGCACTAGACCGGATATTGCCTATGGTGTAAGCATATTAAGTCGATTTCAGTTAAATCTAGGGCACGAACATTGGACTATTGTAAGGAACATTCTTAAGTACCTGAAAAGGACTAAAGACTTGGTTCTTACATACGGTGGTAGAGAACTAAAAGTGAAGGGTTATACAGACTCGGATTTTTCGGCAGATATGGATGCGAAGATGTCCACTTCAGGGTACATCTTTACTCTGAATGGTGAAGCAGTATCTTAGAAAAGTGCCAAGCAAAGCACGACTGCAATCTCTATATGTCCATGTTGGCCACAAAGTATACAAGTAACAACTTGGAAAGATAAAGAACTACGAGTCGTATGGTTTTTTGAAGTTAGTTTGCGTAGCGTAAGTTTAGGTGTGAGTTGCTGTAAATACAGCAACTAGGTGTTCTCCTGTTCGCTTGGTGCGTACATGGTTTTAGCAATGTATACTTGTATAAATCACAGTTATGAAAACAATTAAGACAGAAGGTAAATAACATGAAATTTAAAGTGGTTCGAGGTAAACCCCTCTACATTCACTAGTTCTCCACTCAGGAGTAAAACGTTTATTATAATCACTACGTACACAACTATGTGACTATAACTAAACCTGTCTCTGTATCATTCACACAGATTGATACAGGGACCAAAGCTTTTTGCCGTTCACAAGATTGACTTGAGCTCTTGCTTGACTTGCTTCTTCTTCACACACAGTTTGAAGCTTCGTCTATAATGCTATTTTTCCCACATAGGTTGGAATACGCAAGGATCTTCAGTCTACACAGGGCTGATGATTAACTAGAAGGTAACATGTAGAATTCTCTGAACAGCAGTTTGATCTTTGATATACGTTTGCAGTATGCTGTGCTGTTCTCTTTGAGTATATTTTTTCATTGTAGATACGTTGTATGCTTGTGAAATATACTTGCTCTATGATATAGCTTAGATTGTCAGAATCTTTGTCAGAGCTTTTGCGAGTATGAATTCTTCTTATGAAAGAGTGTGTGTCTTTAAGACTTCTGGCTAGGGGGTATTTATAACATTTAGAAATGCATCCATTATAAATGTAGCCATTGCAGGTGGGTGAGATGTTGACGTCTCTGATTGGCAGTTTGCTGAATATTTAAATTAAAGCAGATCGAATTTAATGCTTCAGATATTATTTTTTACTATGCATTAAATGCTCTTCAGCGCGTTCAGACTTGTCGCATTCCGGCTGTATTAAATGTTGTCCTATGATGAGTCGATTTTTGATCGTCTCATTCTGTTCTATCGAGTCGCACTTTCATTTGTTTTCGAGTGTTTTTGCCCTTTTTACGCGTGGTATGTTGTGTTTTTGTTTTGAAGGTATCCGGACGAAGATTGTGGTGAAATATGCGCTTTTATGGCCAATGTTGGAGTTTATGACGATCAAGAGCGCGAACGGGGCCTAAAACGACGAAAGATTTAAGCAATATCGGTCGAATCTCCTAAATACCAGAATCTCCACTCCGAATTGAGATGTATTCTCCTTTGATATAAATTCCTCGTGAAATTAGCTTCGAAACGGTATATCATATGCTAAAATCCGAGGTGAATTGATACAAGAACGAAGGATCATGCCGAAGAAGACCAAAACCGGACTAGGCCGCACTGCACGACCGGACTAGCCGCACTGCAGACGACTCAACTAGGGCCGCACAGCGACTCGAGCCACATCAGTAACTCGGCCGTGCCACAGACACGGCCGGGTCTCATTCCAAAGAAGAAATTCATTTTCCGGAAAGGAACGACTCGACCGTGCCTTTGGGACACTACGAGTCACTATCGGCCATTTACACTCCCGGCGCAAGATAACACGGCCGTGTCATAGGACACGGCCGGGTCTCAAGACGATTACCTTTTTCATTTTTCAGCGTAGTACCTTGCAGCCGTGTCCCAGACACGGCCGTGCCACTTTTTATTTCATGTCACTTTCCTTGACATCTTTTGCATATTTTAAGCCTTTTGTCTTGATTTTTTGGCTATAAAACAACCTGGAGTGACCCCTTGAGGGATGTACTTGTGCAGTGAAGAAGATATTTTGTGGAAAAACACAAGATTAGGGGAGGAAAACACCAAAAGAGTGGGAAAGAAAGAGATTTTCATCATCTTCCTTGTGTGTTCTTGGAGTGAGAAAGATACTTGAGTGAGATATAATAATTCCTTGTATAAATTTGTTGTGAGTTCTTGTAAGAAGATCATCAAACCTTCATCGGGAATTCGATTTCGGCATTTACAAGGGAAGTTTTTACCATGTTTTGTTCTTCAATTTCCATTATTATTGTTGAATTAATCATGTGTGGCTAAACACTTCATATGGGTTTTTAGATATAGCCACACACATGTTTTTGATTGTTAGTTCCTTTTGATTTTCCGGATAAAGTTTGGGATTATTCCTCTTGTTCGTTCTTTGTTTAAGAACTTTTGAATTAGATCATCAAACCATTTTCATTGTTGTTATTATTATTCGAATCGAGGGTTTTTATCGGTGCTCGCCATCAAACGACCCGAAAGAAACGATTGTGAATGTTCTCGAGCTTTTTCGCGCGATCTTTTAACGATTTACCTCATCAAAAGTAGTCGGTTAATTGATTGTTAGCTAGGGTTTCGTCCCCATCAAAAGAGTATCCCTTAATTTTCGTTGAGAACAATCGTGATTTTAGAATTTCCGCCATCAAACGGATTTCTTTTAATCGTGAGCAATCGATAATTCCTAACCTTATTTATTTGAGTATCGGAACTAATAATTGATTACATGTGTGTCGGTGACTCTAAATTCCCATATTAATCTCATTATTGTTATCTCTCATTTATCCAACCATCAAATTGGTGTTGCTATCACTTAGTTCAATTTAAATTTTGTGCATTAGTAATTGCAATCATAATCAACGAATGATGTATTTTAATTTAATTTATTTTTGTTCATTCGACTATTTGCCGAACATCATCGAATTTTAAACCGTTTCCAATTCCTCGTGAGATCGACCTCGGAGTTACTTGCCGCTCACTACAAGAGCGATTCGTACACTTGCAGTATTTAATTTGAATCCATCAAGTTTTTGGCGCCGTTATGGGAATTGGCGTTTAATTTTTAATCTTGTTTTAATGATAGTTGAATTGCTATTCTTGATCAATACTTTTTCGATAAAATTTGCTCTTACTTCCTTTGTTTATGTTTGGTAGGAGATCGTTGGGTAACCCGATTCTTCCACCGATAGACGAAGTTCAAAGAATTAGAGCACCAAAAATAATGGCCACAACATCAATGGCAAACGACGAGGTGAATCCGGACTTTGAAGAGCGACTTTTGATCCAAGAAGAAAACACTCGTCAACCAAGGGTTGAGAATGTTGCACAAAATATAGATGAGGAAGAAATTCGTCAACCAAGGTTTCCAAGATATGATAATGTTGGGCGCAATCAAGGGATACCGGAAGCTCAACAAGGGAGGTACTTTTATCCGAGACAACCACCCGTCGGAATGCAATATGGAGCGAATTATTATCCCGGACCTCAATATGGGATGGAGGCGAACTATAACATGCCGCAACAACCTCCGGTCGAACATCTTATGAGGGACTATGCAAAGCCCGTAGTGAACACCGCCATTTCATGCATCCAATTAGCACCGGCCGCAAGGAACTACCACATAAGCGGATTTCACATCGAGCAATTGCCCTCATTTCACGGATTAGCACGAGAGGATCCGTTATCATTCATCCGAGATCTCTATGTTGCGATTGATAACTTCCCATTGAACGGGTTGAGCGAGGATCAACTAAGAATGAAGTGCTTCCCTTATACACTCAAGGATGGGGCGAAACAATGGTTGATGACTTTGGCGCCGGGCTCACTGAAAACGTGGGATGAAGTTTACGACAAATTCATTACCAAGTACTTCTCTCATTCGAAGACAACACAATTGAGAGCCCAAATCTCAACATTCGGACAACAAGACGGAGAGGCATTTCATGAAGCATGGGACCGATTCAAGATGCTCCTCATTCAATGCCCACACCATCACTATCCGCTTCAACTACTTAATCAATTCTTCTATGATGGGTTGACACAATATTGCCAAGGAGCGGTAGATAACGCCGCCGGTGGTTCGTTTTGGGGGTTAACGGAGAGACAAGCTTATGACGTATTTGAATTATTGGGGGCTAATTCTCAACAAAAAAATGTGCGTGTTCATAGAGGAGTTGTGAACCAAGTAAGCGAGAAGGACGAGATGCAATCTAAAATCGATGAGTTAATGAAGGAACTAAGACAACTCAAGATTCAAAATAAATCTTCGAGCTCACGAGTTTGCGAAATTTGTTGGGGACCCGGACATCATGCTAATTCTTGCCCTTATATTTTTCCGGGAGAACAAACCGAACAAGTTAATTGGGCTATGGGACAAAGCACGGGAAGGCCCGAGTGGGAGGAGAGGAGGAATAATTATGGCGGAAACGCAAGAAATGCACCTCTCCCAAATACTTATCACCCGACGGCATACGACGCAAACGTCCAAACTCAATACAACGGAGGATACCGAGCCCAACAACCAACGCGAAGTGAACCACCTCCACAACAAAGGAACTCTCTTGAGGAGAGTATAGCGGCATTCATTAAGGAGGGCAAGGAAAACCGAGTGGAGAACAATAAAAGGTTTGAATCTTTAGAAGTTTCGATGAAGAAAATGGAGATTCAAATTGGGCAACTTGCTACCGAGGCATGCAAACAAGAAACGGGTAAACTACCAAGTCAACCCGAGCAAGTTCAAGCTATTACCACCATCCGAAGTGGTAAAGTGATAAATAAAGAGATAATTTCGAAGCGAAAGAGAAGGGCGGTGAGAAAGAAGAATTGCCGAGTCAATCGGAGAAATCTATGGTGATTGAAGAGGATGAGTCGAACGATGAAGAAATCCGAGTAGCGCTACCCAATCTTGCGAGACTCAAATTCCTTGGGACAAATCTAAAGATCCAATCGAGAAGCCAATTGAAGAGAATAAGAGTGAACCGGTCAAATCAATGCTTCAAAAGGAGGACCTAGAAAGCTTTGATATGGAAGTTCTTTTCGTGGAGAAAGAAGTTCCCATTGTGAACTTAGGAGCGAGTATTAATTTAACACAAAAATCAATATACTCGCCACTAGAATTGGGGGAGGTGATAGCCCCGATGGATTTCGTGATACCAAACGTAGAAGAAACATCACCAACAAAAATCACGTCACTTATTCTTCAAGGAAGACATTTCATGGTGACGATGATACTGAAAATTGAAATGGTGACAAAAGCGCTCACAATGGAAATCCATGGAACCACTCTCCACATCCTTACAAAGGAAAACGAGCGAAGAATGACGAGCTATATGATTGGACCTAGCACATTTCCATTTAATCCCGGATAGAAGAATCCAAAGAAGTCGAGCTTAAGACTATAAAAAAGCGCTGCTTGGGAGGCAACCCAAGGGAGTTTTAATTTTTATCGCTTTTATTATTATTATTGCATTAATTTTGTTTTTGTTTATGGTGTGTGTAGGAAATAAAAAAGGAAGTATTCATCTGAGGAAGAAACCTAGCCTATTGAAAGTAGAGACCCGAGCACAAAAGCATGGTGCCCGCGATCAAAACCACACTTCTTAATCCTAGTTTTATTTTCTTTCTTTTTAATTTGTATTTTCGCATTTTTCCTGACTTAATCTTTCGCTTGCAGGGATAAGCAAAGGTTTAGGTTTGGGGGTGCAACTTCTTTGATTTTTATTTGTTTTTAGTTTGCGTGATGTTTGTTTCCTTTCTTTATTTTTTTCTTGCGTGATGTCGTAGTTGGATTGCAATAACCTTGTTAGCTGTTGGGTATATGGATGATTAATCGTGTTTGTGTTTGGCTCGTAGAGTTTAATAAATCTAATTGTTTGCTTGACCTTGCGTGTGAATGTATAGTTTTTGGTTACTTGATTTGACGTGTAAGGAATGAGTATGGTAGTCCAAAAGCCGTGAGTCCTTGTGCCTAATTAAACCGTTCACTTTTAGCGGTGAAATTCTTTCATGAGTGATTTCTCTTCTTGTGGATTGTATTCTTTAGAACTTGCATGATTCTGTCGGATGACGTGTTGATATTTACATACACGAGGAATGATTAGGGCTGCCCATTTTTTGTCTTGAACCTACTTATCTAAAAATATCTACCAATTCATATCAATATCCTTTGCTAGCCTCGTTGAGCCTTTAGCCGTAATTTTGTTCGAAAAACCCGCATCTTATTGCTCCATATCCAAAATCCATAACTTACCCAAGTATTGATCCACGTAAGAGCATGAGAGGGTATATTTGAAAAACGAAGGTGTGCAAAGTTTGTGGTGTATAGAGGCAAAAATCTTCTCTCCCGTTCCCCTGAAAATAATAAGCCCCATCCTAATAATAATAGTGGGATAGAAAAAAATAGGGGAGGAGAGGAGTGAGCCTGAGAAAAACAAAAGGGAAGTCGTTGGGTTGTGAGAAATAGGCCAATATCATAAGAATTACACTTAACAAGGCCTAGAGAAAAAAAAAGAGGGAGATATATATACGGGAGAATTGAAGTAGAATGATCGATCTTGCTTTGAGTTTTTATTTCATATATATGAGGATCGTATATGCTCTACTTGGACTGAACTTGTAACTACTAGCCAAATTTTCCCAACCTGAGCCACAGCCCTGTTACAACCAAAAGTAAGACCCTATGACTCATGTTTTGTGAATATTGATGCGTTTGATGAAGAGAAGAAGTGCAAGCATATAGTAGAACTTTCCATTTGAATCGAGTTGAGCGTATTGACCTATCTAAACACTTGAGAGATGAGTGAATCGATATAATTCAGTGAGGGACTATTAAGACTTGTTTTCTTTCATGTTCGATCTAGTGCCATTGCTTTCCACTCATTTGTGAGTTTAGGCTTCCATGATGAATTACGAGACTTTACGATACTTTTACATTCTCGGTTGATTGTATGTATACCCGATGATTAACTTGATTATTCAATCCTTCTCGTTTATTTGTCGTGTGTTTTATTTCTTTTTGCTTGAGGGCAAGCAAAGTTTAGGTTTGGTGGGATTTGATGAGTCGATTTTGATCGTCTCATTACATTCTATCGAGTCGCACTTTCATTTGTTTTCGAGTGTTTTTGCCCTTTTTACGCGTGGTATGTTGTGTTTTTGTTTTGAAGGTATCCGGACGAAGATTGTGGTGAAATATGCGCTTTTATGGCCAATGTTGGAGTTTATGACGATCAAGAGCGCGAACGGGCCTAAAACGACGAAAGATTTAAGCAATATCGGTCGAATCTCCTAAATACCAGAATCTCCACTCCGAATTGAGATGTATTCTCCTTTGATATAAATTCCTCGTGAAATTAGCTTCGAAACGGTATATCATATGCTAAAATCCGAGGTGAATTGATACAAGAACGAAGGATCATGCCAAGAAGACCAAAAACCGGACTAGTGCACTGCATTACGGACTAGCCGCACTGCATTTACTCAACTAGGGCCGCATGTGCGACTCGAGCCACATCAGTAACTCGGCCGTGCCACAGACACGGCCGGTCTCATTCCAAAGAAGAAATTCATTTTCGGAAAGGAACGACTCGACCGTGCCTTTTGGGACACTACGAGTCACTATCGGCCATTTACACTCCCGGCGCAAGATAAACACGGCCGTGTCATAGGACACGGCCGGGTCTCAAGACAGTTACCTTTTTCATTTTTCAGCGTAGTACCGCACGGCCGTGTCCCAGGACACGGGCCGTGCCACTTTTTATTTCATGTCACTTTCCTTGACATCTTTTGCATATTTTAAGCCTTTTGTCTTGATTTTTTGGCTATAAAACAAAGTGGAGTGACCCCTTGAGGGATGTACTTGTCTTGTGAAGAAGATATTTTGTGGAAAAACACAAGATTAGGGGAGGAAAACACCAAAAGAGTGGGAAAGAAAGAGATTTTCATCATCTTCCTTGTGTGTTCTTGGAGTGAGAAAGATACTTGAGTGAGATATAATAATTCCTTGTATAAATTTGTTGTGAGTTCTTGTAAGAAGATCATCAAACCTTCATCGGGAATTCGATTTCGGCATTTACAAGGGAAGTTTTTACCATGTTTTGTTCTTCAATTTCCATTATTATTGTTGAATTAATCATGTGTGGCTAAACACTTCATATGGGTTTTTAGATATAGCCACACACATGTTTTTGATTGTTAGTTCCTTTTGATTTTCCGGATAAAGTTTGGGATTATTCCTCTTGTTCGTTCTTCGTTTAAGAACTTTTGAATTAGATCATCAAACCTTTTTCATTGTTGTTATTATTATTCGAATCGAGGGTTTTTATCGGTGCTCGCCATCAAACGACCCGAAAGAAACGATTGTGAATGTTCTCGGGCTTTTTCGCGCGATCTTTTAACGATTTACCTCATCAAAAGTAGTCGGTTAATTGATTGTTAGCTAGGGTTTCGTCCCCATCAAAAGAGTATCCCTTAATTTTCGTTGAGAACAATCGTGATTTTAGAATTTCCGCCATCAAACGGATTTCTTTTAATCGTGAGCAATCGATAATTCCTAACCTTATTTATTTGAGTATCGGAACTAATAATTGATTACATGTGTGTCGGTGACTCTAAATTCCCATATTAATCTCATTATTGTTATCTCTCATTTATCCAACCATCAAATTGGTGTTGCTATCACTTAGTTCAATTTAAATTTTGTGCATTAGTAATTGCAATCATAATCAACGAATGATGTATTTTAATTTAATTTATTTTTGTTCATTCGACTATTTGCCGAACATCATCGAATTTTAAACCGTTTCCAATTCCTCATGAGATCGACCTCGGAGTTACTTGCCGCTCACTACAAGAGCGATTCGTACACTTGCGAGTATTTAATTTGAATCCATCATCCTATCAGCAATAAATGCTGCTTTAACCGTGAATACTTTATGAATAAACAAAGTGTATTTTACAACGAGTTAAAGCTTTCTTTAATCATGCCTGTCGGATGTGTTTTACTTTTCCCAAGTAAAACATCTTACAACTTTAGTGCTGTATCGGACGCATTATCTTTTGCTGTAGCTGTAGGCTCTGTAGGATAGACTGCATAAGATCTTCGATTGCTGTATGGAAAGGCTGTATGGAGATTACAGACAGATTCCATTCTTAGCAGCATTTAGGAACTTTCAACTTCTTTGCTGTATGATGGCAATTATCAAAACATGATTGTTTATCCCAACAATTTTCCCCTTTTTGATAATACCAAAACTTCTTCAAGATAACTTCTTGATTCAAAGAGGCTAGCTCTTGGTCTTCTGATGAATGATCTGATCTTCAGTACTTAGTTTAAAAATACGAACTGCTCGCAGGCAAGTTCGAAGAAATTGAAAACATCTACAGGGATGTATGTTACAACTTTAAACTTATGATTGGCGCAACCTTGCACTGTTTGTCTAGGTTGGATACAACTTAACTTGTGAACTGATACACGAAGGGTGATTGACCAACCCACCCAGAAGACTAGATTCTTGGCTATGATCTGACTCCAGAAGGAAAGGGTCACTACAGGAAAAGAGGCCAAGATCTCCTTATCAACTGGTGGAAGGGACCAAAAATGATCCCAATAGAAGATCAACCATACAGCAATATTATAGTCGATAAATCCTTCGTTATTGTAATTTTACGTGTTTTACTTGCTTTCGTTATGTACTTTAAATTTTAGTAAGTCTCGTACTGTAATCATATTATTCATCAATGAAGAGATTTTCTTTCTCTCAAAAGATTACAGCTTGTAAATATATGCATGCTTGACAAAATATTGAAATTATCTTTAAGTATGCATTTTGCTAAGACTAAGCTGTAAAAACTTGTCTATGAGTAGTTCATAAGTTAAGTTGTATATACTAAAAATATACTCTGTAAGATTGTGCCTACGAGCCAATCATAGTTTAAGTTGTGAAACACTTAGCCTTATAGTATTTGAATTCTTAGAATGTGACTCTGAGTTATTCATATTTTAGTCTAAGTCTTATGAAGATTAGATCATCAGAAAGAAGACTTGAAGCTGGAATTTTTAAAGGAGTTTTGGCATTATCAAAAAAGAAAAAATTGTTGTGATAACCTCCTAGTGTTTCGATAATTACAGCATCCTACATTGGACTTCATACAGCGCTCAAAAAACAATCATCCTACAGAGCATTGAAGAAATCAGCTTACAACAAATGAACCTTGTTGGGTACAGCATAAACATTGTATGCATTTTAATCAGAAAAGGTAAAATGCAAAACTAACAGGAAGATACTTACACTTCAGAAAGTTGTAAGATAATTCATTCTTTATTCACAATGTATTCACGGTTTTTAAAGTGCACTTAATGCTGATGGAGACAGCATTTAATGCGGCCAGAGATTGTAGGCTACAGAGCACTTAATGAAAACCAAAATAATATTTGAAGTATTTAATGTGATGAGTTGATACCTCCACTAAAAAGGGGGTTGAATAGTGCGGAGTAGAGTTTTGAAGTCTTTTCGTGTGGAAGCAAATATTAGAAGTAAAGATAAAGTGCTGAAGTAAAACGAAACAAGATATTGTTCGAGAGGTTTGGCTATCTAAAAATCATACGTCCCCTACCTAGTGTTATCGACTAGGACTTTTCTCAAAACTAGAATGCACTTTATAGTTTAGTGCCAACTCTTTACAATAGCACTTTCGAGATTAGTGCTGAACTTACAATTTCTTGATTTCCGGGCTCAAGAACAACCACAACGATAATCACTCTTGTTTTTCGGGGTACAAGACAATCTCACATAGTTACAAAGATTATGGCGAGTATAGATACGCATCTTACAGAATAATCGCTCAAAGTGATACATGAATGTGTATAGAAGATTGTTAGAACAGATCTTCTTGTATCAGTTGCAGTAAGTATTTTCTCTCAAAGTTTATTGCTATAATGAAGCTCAATGAATGATATAATTGCTGGATATAATCAGAGATATGTTGTGTACTTCAACACCTCCAAATGCTTCTATTTATAACATTTTGGAGCCTCTTTCCCGTTGGAATAGAGGTCTTCTTTAGCGTATGTTATGCAACATGTGTTACGTACGTTAAAGCCATAGCGTATGTTACTCATTTGTGTAACATCCGCAATTTCAAGTCCAGATTAAGGCATAAGCTTATGGCTCTTCTATTGCGTATGCTAATCTTCACGTTTGCGCACGTTATGATCTCCTCAGATGACCGTTAGATATGATGACCTATTGAATGACGTAAACAGTACAATTTTGAATTCAACTTCAATTGCATAACGGCCGTTATGAGATGCTTGTTACATATGTTATAAATAATATGACTGTTCAATATGTTGACCTTCTGAAGGCTGTACAACGGTTCATTTTCAAACATAGCGTACGTTATACATTAATGGTTGCATACATTATGTCGGTCTTGTAACTTAGAGTGTCTTACTTCGTAACCCTGCATAGTAATGATAATTTCCATAAATACAAAATAGTGAATATTACGTACGTTATGCTATGAGGCTAGCATACGTTATCTCTTTGAGAATTTTAACTTTAAGTGTACATATTTGTAATGAATTGTAACTGTAAAATGCATTTAATGATTATTTTGCCTATATAAACATCACAAAATATGTGATAAAAATATTGATCCAATAATCTCCCCCTTTTGATGATGACAAAATAATTATAAATACTTGTATATTTTGAACTAAAAATTTGAGAGATCGATAAATTATTTGAAAATCTCCCCCTGAAAGTAACTCCCCCTGAGTTCAGTAATAAGTTCAAAATATATTCAAAACATATTTCTCCCCCTTTTTGTCATTAACAAAAGCCAAAGAGGATAATGATAATTTATATAAACATATCAATAAAGCGATTAGCTTCAATAATTATGCTGAAGTGACAATCTGCAAAAAAATATCTCAAAAATCATGGTTAGTCAAATGCATCAATGAAGTGAGCAAGATATAAACAACATGCCAATATAATAAGCAAATTGTCCAAGCAAAGCATCACAATATCCAAACGAAAAATAAAACATCAAATCAAGTGCAAAAACAAAATAAAATGTATGAGAATGTCGGTCAAAACAAGACATCGAGAAAATCATTAATATGAAGAAGGTCATCTAGTCAAGGTTGGCGTCTAAAGGTTGATGGGTACGGCAATCTCAAAGTGAGTACAAATGCTTTCAAGCATAACCTCTGACCTACGAACTCTTAAATGCATGTCCTTAACATCTTTCTCGAGTCGTCCCATGCGAGCATCTAACTGAGATGAAGACGTAGAAGCTCTGCTGCCTCGGGATGACCTGGCCTGGGATATAGGAGCACGGAGGTGGGGACTCTTGACCTGAAACCCTCTAGTCATTGTCCTATCCTCAACACGAGGTAAGGTACCACCATTGACTAAAGTATCACAATCTCTCATATATGAAAAATAAACCTAGCCTCTTTTCCTCATCCGTACGTATCTCATAGACCGAATGGTTCCTTCCTGAACTATATTCCCCTTTGGGATAGCCATTCTATGCAGCCCAGGTAAATCAACACCTTCTTTTTCAAAAATTTCTGTCAAGATAGAACCAAAAGGCATTCCTTATTTTCTTTGACGATCTTTCCTCACATACCCTTTCTTATGGAAGATCATTCCTTTCTCTACAAACCATTTCATTACCACTCCGGCAAAGTTACCTTGATTATCCTGAAGTACATGATAGATTATTTCTGTATGAATGTTAACTAATTTATGTTGAGTATTCACCTTTGGCATTAAGCTTCTAGTGATGGCATCGTGAAGCAAATGTATGTTTAATCCAAAATCATTATTTTCAAACTTATCAGAATTTACCTCAAGAACAGTTTGAGTTTTGAGGTAGTCTCTAACAGTGATTCATTCAAAATTTCAGTTTCTTCGTCAGAGAAATCATCTTTATCATCATCATTATTTGAAGCAAAATTATCGGTGCACGTCACACCTTCGTTAGGTAAGCTAAACCATTCCGAAATCTTCACGGCATCAATGTTTATTGATGTACCACAGACTCACAAATGAATAACAACAAAACCATCTGAATTGTAGCTAATAGAAAAAATGGCATAAAATACCTTAACAAATCTTCAAAAATGGGTCGAGCAAAACCTACGAATTTTCCTGTTCCCAGAATATCAAAGAAATCTTCAATGTTAACCGCAACACTCTTCAATGATTGAAAATCAAAGTGATGGCTAGGAGTTACCTCATCAGCTATAATAATATCTTTGAAAACCTTCTCTGCTTGGGGATTCACAAATTTGGCTGATTCCGACATATTTGATGAAGATTCTCCTCTTCTTTTCTTTCTTAACGAGTGTTTGATATGATTCTTAGTTTGTTTGAAATATTCGTTGGAGATGTGGAGAGGTTTTTGAGCAAGATTCAATCAGGAATAAGTGTTTTTGTTTTGGGATAATGAAAAAAATGACAGCCCATCGGGATTAAATCATTCTAGAAATATGCCGCAATATAGTAAGCGTAACGTGCGTTATATTGGAAAGTAACGGCTGTAATGGGGGGTCCAGTGTTACTGCCCTAATTTTGGTATTGTGTAGCGTACGTAGTCATTGTCTATAGCGTACGTTAACTCCTTTAACGTACGTTGTTCTCTGTATATAGCATACTGTCACGCCCCGAGAGAAATGAACGACAGAGTGCTCGGACAGACCCGCACAGAGGAGTGCGAGGTTCAGCAGATCAATGTGCACGGGGCACGTTCGGGACAGCTAGGCCGTGTGGATCGGCACAACCGACTGAGGGACTTAGCCGTATGGCGCGGCATGCGTGGATGTATGGCCGAGCAAGTAGGCCAACCGGGCAACAAAGTGCCCGACCGAGGGACAAGGCCATCAGGCCTGATGCGGGACTACCTGGGCGGCGAGACAAGGCACGCCGGGAACCGAACGGACGAGTGCAGCGGACAAGCACACCGCTTCGGGACAACGCGGGACAAGATGACGAGATGAGGCACATCCGAGGGTCGAGACTCGGACACGGGCGACGGACACCCGCGAGGGGTGCGCGCAAGGCGCTGGGCGCGTGCGCGGGCGGCGCGCGAGGGACGCACGGAGCCCCCTCCCCCTATAATAGGCTTAGCGGGATAAAGCCTTGTGAGAGCAGTGGACATTGGAAAGCTGAGGAGTCCACTGAGTGGAAGTTGTACTCGGAATATTCCAGAAACGGTCCGGGATGGTCCAGAACGTCAAAGATTAATCCGGAGGCATGTGTGGAAGGTCGGGCCGGATCGGGTCGGGTTACATGGAGATGGGCCGAGTCGGGCCGAGCGGGCCGGGTCGGATCGAACAAGCCAGAAGTTCCCGAAAATATGTGGAAGGTGTTAGAGACTCTTAGATGAGTCAAGAGACTTGTAATCTAGTAGATGTTTCTAGACATTGTACAAAGACTTGTATTGTACTTAGAATACTCTAGAACTTGTAATAGTGTAGGAGGGTCTAGAAGCCTCCAAATAAGGAGGTGGAGGAAGGTTCTAGTGATAGGAGGTAGTATAAATAGGAAAGTTGGGGCTCATTTGCACCCATCCTTGGGAACTCACTTGTAAGACACACTTGTAAACTCTTTGTTACTTAGTGGAAGTAATTTTCCCTCAACCCATTGCCTCTCTTTCGTTGTGCCTAATTTCATACTTAGCCAAATTCGGGGTGTTTAAGGCTGACTAGCAAGAGGGTTGCTAGGCCGCACGACGCTTAGGAGCATAGTAAACTCTAAGCCCGTGACAAGTGGTATCAGAGACATCGTTAGCCACACAAGGAGGTGTGCAAGACTGTGGGAGTCAACGCTAACGATCAGCAGGCATCATGGCCGACGGACAGATCGAGGCAGGCATCAATGTGGAGGACATACGAGTCACAGAGGCTGACAAGGTCCGGGGACGTGGAGAAGTCCCAGCTGAAGGAAAAGCCAAACGTGGCAAGAGCAAGGCGCGCGGTGTGGTGCCGCCGCAACACGAGGAGAACCCGGCACGAAGCCGACTTCTTGAGGATGAAGACATCCGAAAGATCATACTCACCTTAGCACACCGCCTACCCGACATCGAGGACGACATCGAAGCTCTTGGGCAGCGCATCACTAACGCCCAATTGAGCACGGAACAATGCGTGGGTACTCTCGAGAAAGCTGTTGGCCAACTGGAAGGGCACACGTTGGGCCAGCTCGAGACCTTCAAGAGGGAACAACTCTCGTTGCGCAAGGAGCAAGCAACAATCGAGGATCATGTGGCAGCGAGCATCACGGAAATGCGCAAGCAGTATGCCGAGTTTTGTGAGGTATGTGCCAAACGTTTTGAAGATTTTTGTGATAAAATCTGTCGGGCAAGCAACTCGGGCACCAACTCGAATGGTTGGCCGAGCTGGAACAGCACATTTGGCAGGGCGAGGTTCGAGGGACCAAGGGTTGAGGTCCCCAAACCAAAGGAATTCATTGGCAAGAGAGATGTCAAGTCAATCGAGGAGTTCTTATGGCGAATGGAACTTTACTTTGATGGTCTGGGACTGACGGACGAGAAGGCCAAAGTACGACAGGCCGCACTATATCTTGCCGACGATGCAGTGCTGTGGTGGCGTCATCGACAGGCCGGTGTTACGAAAGGGACTTGCCAACCGATCGGGACTTGGGACGAGTTCGTGTCGGAACTCAAGGCACAATTCTATCCCGAGAACACATGCTATGAGGCAAGGAAGAAACTCCGCTAGCTCAAGCACAAGACTACCATTTGGGACTATGTTCGGGAGTTTACATCGATCATGCTACAGATTCCGGACATGACCGAGAATGATCGACTATTTTTCTTCCTGGATGGACTACCGAGTTGGGTCAGGGACAGAGTACAAGGCCGCGAGGTGAAATCTGTCAATGAAGCGATCAAAGTGGCCGAGTCCCTATCCGAATTCGAGAAGAGGAAGGATCCGCGAATTGAGGGTCAAGCCAAAGGCGGGGGAGACACCCGCACGTCAGTACAGCAACCAGCCCAACCATCATGTGGCAGATTCGGGACGAGACCGCAACACGACGCGGACAAGCCATACAACTCGGGTGAACGCAGGGGCGCTCCCGACCAACGAGGATGCTTTATGTGCGGCGGAGCTCATCGGATGAAGGACTGTCCGAAAATGGGGAAGCTCAACGCCATGGCCGAACGTGAGGGGCCAACAGTTGATCACACGGACGTGCAGCAAGTAAGCACGATCCCACAACTTAATTCTGTCGTCAGTGCAGGCAGCGAGGGACCGCGAGGAAGCAAGTTGATGTTCGTGGAAGGAACCATCAACCACCAAACCATCAAGGCCTTGGTCGACACAGGAGCCGACTACAACTATATCACTGAGGCCGAAGCAAAGAGATTGGGACTACTTGTGCAGCCATGCAAGGGCTGGATGAAGTCCAACAACGGACCAGCAGTACCGGTCACAGGGGCAGCAAATGGAGTGCGAATCGTGCTCGGAAACTGGGAAGGCCGAGTGCACTTCAAGGTCACCACGATGGACGATCGGGACCTCATTTTGGGAATGGACTTCCTGGAGAAGAACGATTTTGCCTTTTTCCCACAAGCAAAGGTACTATGGGTGAACGGTCCGAACAAACCCATCACTATCCCCTTGACAGTGGAGCAACTTCCCTACGCAGCGATGACGACACTTCGATTTCAGAAGAAGCTGACCGAAGAGGAAATGCCGATGTACTGTCTGGGATCAATGCGGTACATCGAGGAACCGAGTAGTAGCACACGTCGACGGGGACGTCGACGGAACAGGCAGGGGAGAGTGTCACGCCTCGAGAGAAATGACCGACAGAGTGCTCGGACAGACCTGCACAGAGGAGTGCGAGGTTCAGCAGATCAACGTGCACAGGGCATGTTCGGAACAGCTAGGCCGTGTGGATCGGCACAACCGACTGAGGGACTTAGCCGTATGGCGCGGCATGCGTGGATGTATGGCCGAGCAAGCAGGCCAACCGGGCAATAAAGTGCCCGACCGAGGGACAAGGCCATCAGGCCTGATGCGGGACTACCTAGGCAGCGAGACAAGGCACGCCGGGAACCGAACGAACGAGTGCAGCGGACAAGCACACCGCTTCGGGACAACGCGGGACAAGATGATGAGATGAGGCACATCCGAGGGCCGAGACTCGGACACGGGCGACGGACACCCGCGAGGGGTGCGCGCAAGGCGCTGGGCGCACGCGCGGGCGGCGCGCGAGGGATGCACGGAGCCCCCTACCCCTATAATAGGCTTAGAAGGATAAAGCCTTGTGAGAGCAGTGGACATTGGAAAGCTGAGGAGTCCACTGAGTGGAAGTTGTACTCGGAATATTCCAGAAACGGACCGGGATGGTCCAGAACGTCAAAGATTAATCCGGAGGGATGTGTGGACGGCCGGGCCGGATCGGGTCGGGTTACATGGAGATGGGCCGAGTCGGGCCGAGAAGGCCAGGTCGGATCGAACAAGCCAGAAGTACCCGGAAATATGTGGAAGGTGTTAGAGACTCTTAGATGAGTCAAGAGACTTGTAATCTAGTAGATGTTTCTAGACATTGTACAAAGACTTGTATTGGACTTAGAATACTCTAGAACTTGTAATAGTGTAGGAGGGTCTAGAAGCCTCCAAATAAGGAGGTGGAGGAAGGTTCTAGTGATAGGAGGTAGTATAAATAAGAAAGTTGGGGCTCATTTGCAGCCATCCTTGGGAACTCACTTGTAAGACACACTTGTAAACTCTTTGTTACTTAGTGGAAGTAATTTTCCCTCAACCCATTGCCTCTCTTTCGTTGTGCCTAATTTCATACGTAGCCAAATTCGGGGTGTTTAAGGCTGACTAGCAAGAGGGTTGCTAGGCCGCACGACGCTTAGGAGCATAGCAAACTCTAAGCCCGTGACAATACGCTATATTGCCTGATAGTTTTTGAATCAGAATAACTGATTGTGGCCATAATGATGAATGTGTAGCGGCCTTGAGATTGACCAAATGACTAGTGAATTTCTTCTAATGATCTCTGTCCGTTTTTCGTGACCATTTTGCTATATATATGAAAAAAATGCAGATTTAAAAATGGTCAATATGTCCCATTCCTAAATTTATCCTTATAAAATTAAATGATTCTCCGGGTAATGATTTTGTAAAATGTCTGCCAATTGTTCATTAGTTCCTACATATAGGAGACGGACATTCCCATTTCGGATATGATCACGAATAAAATGATGATAAATTTCAATGTGTTTTGTCCTACTATGTAAAATGGGATTTTTGCTCAAATTTATGGCACTTGTATTATCACAAAAAATAAAAGTATTTTTAAGAGTAATGCCATAATCTTGTAATTGATTCTTAATCCATAGTACTTGTACGCATGCACTTCCAGCAGCCACATATTCGGCTTCAGCTATGGAAGTAGCCACACTAGTCTGTTTCTTACTTCCCCAAGATATCAAGCATGAACCCATAAAATGACAAGTCCCACTAGTACTTTTTCTGTCAATTTTACAACCACCAAATTCAGCATCACTATACGCAAATAATTCAAAACCAATGCATGATGGATACCATAATCGTAAATGAGTAGTTCCTTTTAAATATCAAATAAATCTTTTGCAAGCAGTTAAATGGGATTCTTTTGGATTAGCTTGAAATCTAGCAGATAAATAGGTCGCAAACATAATGTCGGGTCTAGAGGCAGTTAGATAAAGTAAAGATCCGATCATATCTCGATATTATTTTTGATCGACATATTTACCTTTCTCATCTTTATCAAGTTTCAATACGGATGACATAGGTGTAGAGATTTCTTTGTATCCTTCCATCTTGAATTTCTATAATAGCTCGTTGGCATACTTAGTTTGATGAATAAATATGTCGTCTTCGAGTTGCTTTATTTGAAGTCCGAGAATGGGTTTCAATTCAGCCATCATGCTCATTTCAAATTCTCCTTCATGAGATTTGCAAAATCTTAAGACATAGAATCGTTACTAACACCAAATACAATATCATCGACATATATTTGACAAATAAGCATACCATTACCAAAATTCTTGATAAATAGAGTATTATCTACGTGACCTCTATTATATCTATTATAAATAAGGAAAGTAATCAGCCTTTCATACCGTGCTCTCGGTGCTTGTTTTAATCCATAGAGAGCTTTATGGATCTTGTACACATATTCCGAATGATCGCAATCTTCAAAGCACAGTGGTTGCTTGACATATACTTCTTCTTTAATAACTCCATTTAGAAAAGCGCTTTTTACATCCATTTGATGAAGCTAGATCTTTTTAAAAGAAGCAAATACACATAGAAGATGAATAGCCTCAAGACGAGCAACCGGTGCAAAAGTCTCTTTGTAGTCTAGTCCTTCTTCTTGATTGTACCTTTGAGTGACTAGTCTGGATTTGTTTTTGATCAAAAGACCGTTATCATTTGTCTTCACTTTATGAACCCATTTAGTTCCGATGATCGTTCTACTCTGCGGGTGTCGGAACCAATTCTAATGCTTTGTTTCTTTCAAATTGATTAAGTTCTTATTGCATAGCAATGACCCAACTTTCATCGTTTATTGCTTCGCCAAGATTCTTTGGTTCTATAAGAGTAATAGAAGCAAAATTATTTAAAACATTATCTATATTTCTCCTTGTTCGTACACCTTCACTGATTTCACCAAGAAACTTGTTCTAAAGGATGATCTTTCACATTTGTCCAATCTTTAGGAAGATTATATGGATTTTCTTCAAGTTTCTCAAAATTTATGTCAAGCTTCTATAACTATTTTGATGCTTCGGAAACTTCGTTTGCTAGAATCATACCTGCATCATCATCAAACACAATCTTTTTCGGGGGTAAAACTGTATCATCAAATTTACATGAATAGATTCTTCTACTGAATCTCTTCTACAGTTAAAAACTCGATAAGCTTTACTGTTTAGTGAATATCCAAGAAATATGCGAATATCATATTTAGAACTAAATTTTCCCAAATTCTCTTTACCATTATTGTGGATGAAAACTTTGCAACCAAATGGATGAAAATAAGATAAATTGGGCTTTTTACCTTTGAATATTTCATATGGCGTCAACATATTATTTCTCCGAATGTGAACTTGATTAATAACATAACACGCGATGTTGACAGCTTTGGCTCAAAAATATTTTGGAAGCCCGTATTCATTAAGCATTGTTGGTAGGCGTATTTTTATGCGCTTATTTATCATTATTTTTATCCATTTGAAGTCTAAATCTGCTTAAATGAGCTTTTAATGCACTATTCTTATATGTTTTGTAGGAAATTGGAGTCCGGAAGCTCGAACGGCGAAAAACGGGCCGAAACGACAATTTTTGTCCTGGGGGCCGCTGGCACAAACCAAGTGAGCCGCGGCACACGAAGGTGACTAGCAAGCGCCGAGCGAACTGTACCGGGGGCCGCAGCACAAGGATGCTGAGCTGCGGCCCATGAGTAAAAATAAGCTCCCAAGTATAGGCACTGAACATGGTGAGCCGCGGCCCACAGGGCGGTTTTGATGGAATTGCTGCGTTTCTAGGCAGTTTTCGGAGGCTGTTTTCAACTCAATCCCCGGACGCGTTTTGGAGGCTGATGATAGTTATAAATAGGGATTTAAGGTCTAGAGAGGAGGAGGGATCATTAAAAGAATCAAGTATGGAGAAGAAGCAGAAACACCAAGGAGCAGAGAGTGGAAGAGAGAGAACGGAGGAATCCAAGTTCTTTGTCTGTGTTTGATTTCTATGCTTTCTTTAATTCTTTGTGTATTTTTTCTTTCTAGCATGTCAGGCTAGAACCCTATTCTAGGATTTTGATGAAACCAAGGTTTTGATGAATTAACTTTTGATCTTACATTATCAATATAATTCCCTTTTCTTATTGAGTTTTCCCCAATTATTTTTTATGCTTTCAATTGTGTGGCCTATAATTGAATTGTTTTAATTACGCAACTCGAATCGGGAGAGGAGAGTTGGTAGGGAACAATTGGTGAGAACCGTTTTATCTTGTGAGATAGGAATATACTCATAGGAATTACGTGGCCTTTCTGGAGATTTCGTACTTTTTACCTATTGTCGAATTAATTCACCTAGGAATAGAGTGTGTTATTCGCCTTAGAAAATTCTATTGACCTCGGGAGAGGCGGTAGAGTATTTTAGCAATCTTCGCCTTCAATAAATTGGGAATTCATTAAAATCATATAATCAAGAGTAATTCGGATAAACCGAGGTGGATTCACAATCCTAGCTTAATTCCTTATTTGATTCTCTTTCTTCGAACAATCGTTTTCATTATTTATTCTTTTATTACTTTTATTTAATTATTCTTGCACCTCCAAAATCGATAGTTCAAATAAAATTACAATACACATAAATCGGTAATTAGTAAGTCAGTCCTCGTGGGAACGATATCTTACTCATCTCTTTATTACTTGTTTACAACAACGTGCACTTGTGTTCACCGAATTTCGCAACAAGTTTTTGGCGCCGTTGCCGGGGAACTGATTATTTTACTAATATCGATTTCAGTATTTCTAGTCTTAGCTTGAACATTTTTTTATTTTTTTTATTTTTGTGTAATTTGTTTATTTGTTTTCCTTTCAGGAATTTCTGGTTAGTGCATGAGAAAATTCGGTAACGAAGGCCTACTACCTTTGGATACTGAACTCGAGCGTACTCTTCGGAAAACCAAGAAGGAAAAGCGTGAGCTACCGGCAAAAGACATCATGGCCGACAATACCGAAAACCACGGAGGAGATAATCTTGTGCAGCAAGCTCAACCGGCATTGGCACTCCGTGATTATGCAATGCCACAAATATATGCAAACTTTTCGGGGATTCGGCGTCCAACCATCCAAGCGAACAACTTTGAAATCAAGCTGGCTATTATTCAGATGGTGCAAGCAAGCCAGTTTTGTGGACTGGCAAACGATGACCCCAACGCGCACATCGCTTCATTTCTCGAGATATCTGACACCTTCAAGAATAACGGTGTTACCGATGATGCTATTCGTCTACAGCTTTTCCCTTTCTCTTTGAGGGACAAAGCCAAGTTTTGGTTGAATTCATTACCGCCGGGATCTATCACGACTTGGGCAGAATTAGCACAAGCCTTCCTGGCTAAATTCTTTACACCATCAAAGACGGCGAGACTAAGGAACGAGATAACTACTTTCGAACAATTTGATATGGAATCGCTTCACGAAGCTTGGAAGCGATACAAGGAGTTATTACGGAGATGCCCACACCATGGCTTACCAGATTGGCTACAAATTCAAACCTTTTATTACGGATTGAGTGCTTCTACACGCACTCTTGTTGATGCAGCCGCTGGAGGAGCGTTAATGCACAAGACGATGGCAGAAGCTCATTCTCTATTGGAGGTGATGGCTGCAAATGCCTATCAGTGGCCTTCCGAACGAGTGATCCCAATGCGAGTAATGGAAATCTCCAATAATGATCCAATATCTGCACTATCAGCACAAGTCACAGCGCTGACTCAGCAACTTCAAGCCTTTTCACATGCTCCTTCCCCTGTTACTACTGAATCATGTAATTGGTGCAACGGATCTCATCCTAGCGCAGAATGCCAAGTCGGAAACCCTTTCGAGCAACCTCCGATGGAACAATCTCAGTTCGTGGGGAACGGGAATCGGCAAAATAATCCGTATTTCAACACATATAATCTGGGGTGGCGAAATCAGCCAAATTTTTCATGGAAGAATGGACAAAACTTAAACCAACCTCAGTTTGCTCAACACCAACAGCAATCTCCTCCCGCACCAAAGATCTCTCTTGAGGAAGCAATGGCGAAATTGGCAGCAAATACGAGTCAGTTCATGACCCGTACGGAAGCAACCTTGCAAAACCATTCCGCTTCTATTCGCAACTTGGAAGTCCAATTGGGCCAAATAGCAAATATGTTAACAGCTCGCCCTGAGGGTACCTTGCCAAGTACAACCGAGACGAACCCCAGAGAGAGTATAAATGCCATTAGTTTGAGAAGCAGGAAGGAAGTGTGTGAGCAGCCTGGGCAGAACAAAGAGAGAGGTGATGATGAGGAAAAGAAAAATTCGACGACTGAGGAATCACAAATGTCTAGACCCTCGAAATTGATTCCGGATAATCTGACAGCCTATGTGCCTCCCATCCCGTTTTTACAGCGGTTGCAAAAGCAAAAATTGGACAAGCAATTCTCTAAGTTTCTTGACGTTTTCAAGATACTACAAATAAATATTCCATTTGCTGATGCCTTGGAACAAATGCCGAGCTATGTGAAATTTATGAAGAAAATCTTATCTAATAAAAGTAAGCTCGAGGAATATGAAACGGTGGCACTGACTGAAGAGTGCAGCGCAATCTTGCAGAGAAAGCTTCCGCCTTAATTGAAGGATCCAGGAAGCTTCACTATACCGTGCACTATTGGAAACATGACTTTTGATAGAGCATTATGTGATCTCAGCGCTAGCGTTAATCTCATGCCTCTTTCTATTTTCAAGAAGCTAGGAATTGGGGAAGCAAAACCAACTACGGTCTCTTTACAACTAGCCGATAGATCCATCAAGTACCCGATAGGGGTAATAGAAGATATCTTGGTTAAAGTCGATAAATTCATTTTCCCTGCTGATTTCATTGTGCTTGATATGGAAGAAGACCATGAGATTCTGATTATATTGGGTAGACCGTTCTTAGCTACCGGAAGGACCCTTATTGCTGTTCAGGAGGGGAAATTAATACTTCGGGTTGAAAATGAGCAAGTCACATTCAAGGTGTTTGGATCTCTCCCGTGTCCAAGCAAGGTCGAGAAGTGTTCACAAATTGACATCTTTGAGAAAGACACACACCAGGAGAGTTGCCGGTCGAAATGTTCAGAATCTGCTTTAGCTGTTCCAACATCTAAGATAAATGAAGAACGAATCGTGTATGTTAAGCAGTTAAATATGTCGTCTTCCGCATCCGTTCATCCACCATCGAAATATTCTCATGCTATCATAAGTTCGCCCGTAGAGTTGAAAATTAAGTCGGATGTCTGTTAGGCGTATTTTTATGCGCTTATTTATCATTATTTTATATCCATTTCGAGCCTAAATTTGCATAAATGAGCTTTTAATGCACTATCTTTATATGTTTTGTAGGAAATTGGAGTCCGGAAGCTCGAACGGCGAAAAACAGGCCAAAACGACAATTTTTGGCCTGGGGCCGCGGCACCCATATGCTGAGCCGCGGCACACGCACGGCACAGCAAAGCGCCGAGTGGACTGTACCGGGGGTCGCGGCTCAGCTTAAGTGAGCCGCGGCCCATGAGGAAAAATAAGCGCCCAGGCATCCTGCGCTGAACGTTGGGGCCGCGGCACAGATTAAGTGAGCCGCGGCCCACGGGGCGGTTTTGCTGAGTCTTCCGCATTTCTGGGCCGTTTTTTTGGAGCCTGTTCTCAACCTAATTCCCGGACGCATTTTGGAGGCTAAGGACAGCTATAAATAACGATTAAAGGTCAGAAAAAGAGGAGGATCAAGACATCGTAGGACATCATCAAGGAACTATTCAAAGAGATTTGTGGGCGACGACAAGACCACGGATCCCTTACGGTTTTTCTTAATTTTTCCGCATCTTATTTTCTAGATCTGTTTGAGTAGGATTGTGATTGTAGCCGATTACATGACGGTTTGATTTATTTATTTTTATTTCAATTCCCTCGTTATTCGGATTGAGTTGGATTTTTCTCACTGTTCTCAATGCTTTCAATTGTCTGACCAATAGTTGAATTGATTTGAATGTCTTTGTGGATTCGGGAGATGAAATTTAGGCATAGCTCTTGTGAGAAAAATCATGATTTTCGTGAGATAGGGATATACTCATGGGAATTGTGAAGCCTGTTTATTGTGGGAATTCATGAACAGTTTTAGCTATTAATTATCTAATTCGAATAGGGATATATCGAGTTAATAATTCTTAGTATTTTCTATCGACCTTGGGAAAGGCTTTAGAATAATTTAGGAATTCCTGCTTTACAATCAATTGAATAAAAGTGAATTGAATTAAATAAAAATCATTCCTGATTGTTTGAGGTGAAAATCATAATCCTACACCCTTATTATTATTATTATTATTATTACTACTTTTATTTTCTGTTTATTTTTCTGCAATTAGTTTAGAAATAAATTCTACATAATTGTTCTTCAAATAAAATTACGAGTTGACTATATTTTGGTAATTAGTGAAATCAGTCCTCGAGGGAATGATATCTTACTTATCACTTTATTACTTGTTGACACCGTGCACTTGCGGCATAGTGTGAGGGATTTCCTCACAACAAGTTTTTGGTGTCGTTGCCGGGGACTGATTTTTCGCTAATATCATTACCAAGCGACTCTAATTTTAATTTGAAGTTTTTTTTTTGTTTCTACATTTTTTTTCTCTTTCTTATTTTTTTTCATTATGTTTTCCTTTGATTATCGTGACCCTTGGCATTTCATAAATTTCGATGATCTTAATAATTTGCCTAATAGGGTCAGTCAGCCCCCTCCCCCGTAACAAAAGACCATGTTTGAACATTGTGTAGACACTCTCAAAAATCCTGATAGTACCCCTCTTGAGCGAGAATGTGCAAGGCATGGTCTTGAGATTCACTATGGTTATTTTCCAGCTCATCGATTTAGTAGTGAAGTTGAGGGGGAGGTTGAAAAGAAAGACATGCTGAGTTTTGGGGTCGATCCCCCACCACCTGATAATTACATAAAGTGTGATGAGCTTGTAAAAGAAGTTACCATTGATGATGTTTCCAAAGAAATTTCATTAATTTGTCATCAAACTTCGAATAATGAGGTGAACACTTATGTGCCTAAAATTTTATTAACGGTGCCACGCATAATTTTTCCTAAATCCATAATGGGAGAGATTGATCCCATTACTTGTCATTTTATTGAGGCTGATTCTTTGAGTTCTAATGAGGTTGTTCATGATATGTCTTTATTATCTATCCATTCGAACTCTGCTTATTTTTACATACCTTATAATTATTATATTATTCCATTATTTTTTGGTTGTCCGCATAATTATTCTTACTCATTATTTTTGACAACCAGGCATGAACCAAAGCCTCCCTTGTGGAATAAGAGGCTTATAGATTGCAAGAAGGGGGTATATGGCAATCTCCCTAGAAAGAAGCCACATTAATTTTTTTATTTGCCACGTCGTGCTCAAGACGTAAAATAGAGCGCTTGATGGGAGGCAACCTATCATTTTTACTTGCTTTCTAGTTAGTTGTTTTTATTTGATTTTTCGTTAATAATTTTTCTTTCTTTGTTTTGTTATTTCGTTTGGATCCGTGTATTCTTGTTGGCCCTTATTTCTCTAATATATTTTTTTATATAACCCCAATGAGTTATCATCCTTCATATTCTAGTCTTTCTCGACCTAATGTCTACAGTTATTTCATGACTAGAGACTAAGTTTGGGGGTCCCTGGTGATGTTGAGCATTATTTGAAGTATGGACTGACAGATGATTCCACTCAGACATGTGCTGGCGTTCAAGAAGACATTTGGAATAAGATTCACTTTTCCTTATCTCTTTTATTTTCACATGAGTTTTATTGTTGATGATTTTATGTGTGGTGGAACAAATTGAAGCATGCGATATTTTCTTAATTTTTCTTGGTTATAAATTGCGATTTCAACATTGCTTTATTGTCCTTGCATGCTGTTGATGGTTTTTACCAAAAATGTGAATTTTTCGTGCTTTCGTGTGTAAAACTGATGTTACGATACTGATTTCTCTTGGAAGAAATGGTTGAGTTTTAGTCGAGTTGCAGTCAGCGATATCTATTTCTCTGAGCATTCATTTAGGTCTATATTTTTCGTTTTTTATAGAAATCTTAGCAGATAAGAAAGGAGACATACGTGTTTTCAAATCGCCGTCTATACGTTTGGTTACACTTTTCGCGTAGCTAGTCGTCCAGTAACATGAGTCTTGTTGGCACTTAAATTGAGTTTAGAGTCGGACAGTTTTTCCCAAAAAGGCGAGATATTATACATGTTCTATGATGGGAAGTCTAGTAACCGGGGGTATTCACGTGACCCGTTGTTTACTCTCGCGTAAAACGACAACCCTGAATAGACTAATGATTTAGAAATATCGCATTACCGATGATGGAAAGCCTAGTTACCGAGATATTCACGTGACCCGTTGTTTACTCTCGCGTAAAACGGCAACCTTGACATGCGGGAATTGCTATTCGAGTTTTTTCTCCGCTATATATGGGGACTTAGTAACTAGAAGCATCCATGTGCCCCATGAGTGTCTTTTACGTCAAACGGTTCCCCAATACATGAGAATGGAAATCCACCCTAGGATTATCCCGATGAAATATCCCGAGATCCGAACATAGTGGTTAACTTGAATCTTTATTATGATCATACATAAGGGAATGCTGTCCGAGGAGTAATTTTGACGATGAAACTCTTAAATTTTTTCCATTAGACTGTGGGACTGGGCAAGTTAGCTTGTTTAATCTAACCATTCATATTGGCGGTCGGCTAAATTCACGCTTGTTAATCTTTGAGCTTGATTTTCCTCATAAACGATTGATTAGCACTAAAAATGGTTACTTTGTGGAATCAGTTCCTTGATGTGACTCACTATTACGATACTCGTATTATTTTTTGAGAATTTCAGGGTAGTATGGATTAAGTTGAGCACTATGGATTTGCACGATCATTCACGATACTTGTTATTTGAAAATTTATTTTTGCTTGAGGACAAGCAAAGGCTCAAGTTTGGGGGTATTTGTTAGGCGTATTTTTATGCGCTTATTTATCATTATTTTATATCCATTTCGAGCCTAAATTTGCATAAATGAGCTTTTAATGCACTATCTTTATATGTTTTGTAGGAAATTGGAGTCCGGAAGCTCGAATGGCGAAAAACGGGCCAAAACGACAATTTTTGGCCTGGGGCCGCGGCACCCATATGCTGAGCCGCGGCACACGCACGGCACAGCAAAGCGCCGAGCGGACTGTACCGGGGGCCGCGACTCAGCTTAAGTGAGCCGCGGCCCATGAGGAAAAATAAGCGCCCAGGCATCCTGCGCTGAACGTTGGGGCCGCGACACAGATTAAGTGAGCCGCGGCCCACGGGGCGGTTTTGCTGAGTCTTCCGCATTTCTGGGCCGTTTTTTTGGAGTCTGTTCTCAACCTAATTCCCGGACGCATTTTGGAGGCTAAGGACAGCTATAAATAACGATTAAAGGTCAGAAAAAGAGGAGGATCAAGACATCGTAGGACATCATCAAGGAACTATTCGAAGAGATTTGTGAGCGACGACAAGACCACGGATCCCTTACGGTTTTTCTTAATTTTTCCGCATCTTATTTTCTAGATCTGTTTGAGTAGGATTGTGATTGTAGCGGATTACATGACGGTTTGAGTTATTTATTTTTATTTCAATTCACTCGTTATTCGTATTGAGTTGGATTTTTCTCACTCTTCTCAATGATTTCAATTGTCTGGCCAATAGTTGAATTGATTTGAATGTCTTTGTGGATTCGGGAGATGAAATTTAGGCATAGTTCTTGTGAGAAAAATCATGATTTTCGTGAGATAGGGATATACTCATGGGAATTGTGAAGCCTGTTTATTGTGGGAATTCATGAACAGTTTTAGCTATTAATTATCTAATTCGAATAGGGATATATCGAGTTAATAATTCTTAGTATTTTATATCGACCTTGGGAAAGGCTTTAGAATAATTTAGGAATTCCTGGCTTACAATCAATTGAATAAAAGTGAATTGAATTAAATAAAAATCATTCCTGATTGTTTGAGGTGAAAATCATAATCCTACACCCTTATTATTATTATTATTATTATTTTTATTACTACTACTTTTATTTTCTGTTTATTTTTCTGCAATTAGTTTAGAAATAAATTTTATATAATTGTTCCTCAAATAAAATTACGAGTTGACTATATTTTGGTAATTAGTGAAATCAGTCTTCGAGGGAACGATATCTTACTTATCACTTTATTACTTGTTGACACCGTGCACTTGCGGCATAGTGTGAGGGATTTCCTCACAACAAGTTTTTGGCGCCGTTGTCGGGGACTGATTTTTCGCTAATATCATTACCAAGCGACTCTAATTTTAATTTGAAGTTTTTTTTTGTTTCTACATTTTTTTCTCTTTCTTATTTTTTTTTCATTATGTTTTCCTTTGATTATCGTGACCCTTAGCATTTCATAAATTTTGATGATCTTAATAATTTGCCTAATAGGGTCAGTCAGCCCCCTCCCCCGAAACAAAAGACCATGTTTGAACATTGTGTAGACACTCTCAAAAATCCTGATATACCCCTCTTGAGCGAGAATGTGGAAGGCGTGGTCTTGAGATTCACTATGGTTATTTTCCAGCTCATCGATTTAGTAGTGAAGTTGAGGGGGAGGTTGAAAAGAAAGACATGCTGAGTTTTAGGGTCGATCCCCCAGCACCTGATAATTACATAAAGTGTGGTGAGCTTGTAGAAGAAGTTACCATTGATGATGTTTCCAAAGAAATTTCATTAATTTGTCATCAAATTTCGAATAATGAGGTGAACACTTATGTGCCTAAAATTTTATTAACGGTGCCACGCATAATTTTTCCGAAATCCATAATGGGAGAGATTGATCCCATTACTTGTGATTTTGTTGAGGCTGATTCTTTGAGTTCTAATGAGGTTGTTCATGATATGTCTTTATTATCTATCCATTCGAACTCTGCTTATTTTTACATACCTTATAATTATTATATTATTCCATTATTTTTTGGTTGTCCGCATAATTATTCTTACTCATTATTTTTGACAACCAGGCATGAACCAAAGCCTCCCTTGTGGAATAAGAGGCTTATAGATTGCAAGAAGGGGGTATATGGCAATCTCCCTAGAAAGAAGCCACATTAATTTTTTTATTTGCCACGTCGTGCTCAAGACGTAAAATAGAGCGCTTGATGGGAGGCAACCCATCATTTTTACTTGCTTTCTAGTTAGTTGTTTTTATTTGATTTTTCATTAATAATTTTTCTTTCTTTGTTTTGTTATTTCGTTTGGATTCGTGTATTCTTGTTGGCCCTTATTTCTCTAATATTTTTTTTATATATAACCCCAATGAGTTATCATCGTTCATATTCTAGTCTTTCTCGACCTAATGTCTATAGTTATTTCATGACTAGAGACTAAGTTTGGGGGTCCCTGGTGATGTTGAGCATTATTTGAAGTATGGACTGACAAATGATTCCACTCAGACATGTTCTGGCGTTCAAGAAGACATTTGGAATAAGATTCACTTTTCCTTATCTCTTTTATTTTCACATGAGTTTTATTGTTGATGATTTTATGTGTAGTGGAACAAATTGAAGCATGCGATATTTTCTTAATTTTTCTTGGTTATAAATTGCGATTTCAACATTGCTTTATTGTCCTTGCATGCTGTTGATGGTTTTTACCAAAAACGTGATTTTTTCGTGAATTTTTCGTGCTTCCGTGTGTAAAACTGATGTTACGATACTGATTTCTCTTGGAAGAAACGGTTGAGTTTTAGTCGAGTTGTAGTCAGCGATATCTGTTTCTCTGAGCATTCATTTAGGTCTATATTTTTCATTTTTTATAGAAATCTTAGCAGATAAGAAAGGAGACATACGTGTTTTCAAATCGCCGTCTATACGTTTGGTTACACTTTTCGCGTAGCTAGTCGTCCAGTAACATGAGTCTTGTTGGCACTTAAATTGAGTTTAGAGTCGGACAGTTTTTCCCAAAAAGTCGAGATATTATACATGTTCTATGATGGGAAGTCTAGTAACCGGGGGTATTCACGTGACCCGTTGTTTACTCTCGCATAAAACGACAACCCTGAATTGACTAATGATTTAGAAATATCGCATTACCGATGATGGGAAGCCTAGTAACCGGGGATATTCACGTGACCCGTTGCTTACTCTCGCGTAAAACGGCAACCTTGACATGCGGGAATTGCTATTCGAGTTTTTTCTCCGCTGTAGAGGGGGACTTAGTAACTAGAAGCATCCATGTGCCCCATGAGTGTCTTTTACGTCAAACGGTTCCCCAATACATGAGAATGGAAATCCACCCTAGGATTATCCCGATGAAACATCCCGAGATCCAAACCTAGTGGTTAACTCGAATCGTTATTATGATCATACATAAGGGAATGCTGTCCGAGGAGTAATTTTGACGATGAAACTCTTAAATTTTTGCCATTAGACTATGGGACTGGGCAAGTTAGCTTGTTTAATCTAACCATTCATATTGGTGGTCGGTTAAATTCACGCTTGTTAATCTTTGAGCTTGATTTTCCTCATAAACGATTGATTAGCACTAAAAATGGTTACTTTGTGGAATCAGTGTCCTTGATGTGACTCACTATTACGATACTCGTATTATTCTTTGAGAATTTTAGGGTAGTATTGATTAGGTTGAGCCCTATGGATTTGCACGATCATTCACGATACTTGTTATTTGAAAATTTATTTTTGCTTGAGGACAAGCAAAGGCTCAAGTTTGGGGGTATTTGTTAGGCGTATTTTTATGCGCTTATTTATCATTATTTTATATCCATTTCGAGCCTAAATTTGCATAAATGAGCTTTTAATGCACTATCTTTATATGTTTTGTAGGAAATTGGAGTCCGGAAGCTCGAACGGCAAAAAACGGGCCAAAACGACAATTTTTGGCCTAGGGCCGCGGCACCCATATGCTGAGCCGCGGCACACGCACGGCACAGCAAAGCGCCGAGCGGACTGTACCGGGGGCCGCGGCACAGCTTAAGTGAGCCGCGGCCCATGAGGAAAAATAAGCGTCCAGGCATCCTGCGCTGAACGTTGGGGCGCGGCACAGATTAAGTGAGCCGCGGCCCACGGGGCAGTTTTGCTGAGTCTTCCGCGTTTCTGGGCCGTTTTTTTAGGGCCTGTTCTCAACCTAATTCCCAGACGCATTTTGGAGGCTAAGGACAACTATAAATAAGGATTGAAGGTCAGAAAAAGAGTAGGATCAAGACATCGTAGGACATCATCAAGGAACTATTCGAAGAGATTTGTGGGCGACGACAAGACCACGGATCCCTTACGATTTTTCTTAATTTTTCCGCATCTTATTTTCTAGATCTGTTTGAGTAGGATTGTGATTGTAGCCGATTACATGACGGTTTAATTTATTTATTTTTATTTCAATTCACTCGTTATTCGTATTGAGTTGGATTTTTCTCACTGTTCTCAATGCTTTCAATTGTCTGGCCAATAGTTGAATTGATTTGAATGTCTTTGTGGATTCGGGAGATGAAATTTAGGCATAGTTCTTGTGAGAAAAATCATGATTTTCCTGAGATAGGGATATACTCATGGGAATTGTGAAGCCTGTTTATTGTGAGAATTCATGAACAGTTTTAGCTATTAATTATCTAATTCGAATAGGGATATATCGAGTTAATAATTCTTAGTATTTTCTATCGACCTTGGGAAAGGCTTTAGAATAATTTAGGAATTCCTGGCTTAAAATCAATTGAATAAAAGTGAATTGAATTAAATAAAAATCATTCCTGATTGTTTGAGGTGAAAATCATAATCCTACACCCTTATTATTATTAGTATTATTTTTATTATTACTACTTTTATTTTCTGTTTATTTTTCTGCAATTAGTTTAGAAATAAATTCTATATAATTGTTTACGAGTTGACTATATTTTAGTAATTAGTGAAATCAGTCCTCGAGGGAACGATATCTTACTTATCACTTTATTACTTGTTGACACCATGCACTTGCGGCATAGTGTGAGGAATTTCCTCACAACAATGTCAAACGAGTACCAAGTCAATTGCAAAATGGGTGTTTTGGAAGGCTACTATTGTTAAAGCCGTTTCGCAAAGAATGTTGGATATCCAAACCAAAAGTCGAACGGTTGAAATTTAATGGTCAACAATTTAAATCATGTAATAACGGTTTGATGGAATGTGCGGAGTCCAAATGGTCTTTGCGAAATGCGAATTGATTTTCAAAAAGTCCGGCTGAAGACTATAAACTTAGCGCTTCTCGGGAGGCAACCCGAGTATTAGTTGTAGATTTTTATTTTTCAGTGTCTTCATGCATTTTAGAGTCTATGTTTTTCATCATTTTTGCTTGGATATGCTTATCTCTCACGTTCTTGATGTGTTCCTTTGAAAATTCTGTGCAGAAAAACCCCCAGGGAAAAATTCAGCCCTGAGCCGCGGCACAAGGATAGTGAGCCGCGGCACATACAAATTGACACACAAAGGCCAAACGAACTGTACTCTGTGCCGCGGCACGAGCTTACTGAGTCGTGGCACACCCTGTCCCTGAGCCGCGGCACATATTCACTGAGCCGCGGCACGCCAAATGTCCAAGAAATGCCTAGGTATCTGTACTACGTGCCGCGGCACGGACCAAATGATCCGCGGCACACTAACATGACGATCCGCGGCACCCGTACGCTGAGCCGCGGCACAAGGCGAAAGAACAAACACGCCCAGGCAGGCTGTACTCTGGGCCGCGGCTCACTTAAGTTGTGACGCGGCCCCTGTTCGGAATTTCAAAAGCCCAGGTATCCTTTATAACCCGATCGGCCGACACACCAGGTAAATTTCCTCCCTTCCTTCGCACAAGCGCTCGGCCGAACCTCTTCTCACTTCTTCTTCTTCTTGCATACTTCAATCCAAGTCAGGTAATTCTCAATCTCTTAATCCTTATTGATACATGATTTGAAAAGTAAGGTATTGTTATTCATTTGATGTTGAATATGTTGTTAGTTTTTCTTCAAAGTTCTCTCAAAAAAATTGAGTTGGAATATGGTGAATATGGTGATTGATTGTGATGGTATTTGTGATTATGTATAATTGTTGATGTTATTTGTCGTTTTTCTCATGACTATCGATTGAGGTTGTTATTTTTGGGGATTGAATTAAGCTATTGTCATGTTTGTTCTTCAATTAAACTCATGCAATCAAGGTGTTTGATGAAATGCGTAAATGAAAAAGTTTTAAGCCAACGTTTTGAAACTATGTGCAACGAATTTGTTTATGGGTTTACATTTTACCCCAACCCTTACGTCAAGTTTAAACGTAAAAGCTCAACTTTAATTTTCTCTCACGACGGTGCAAGCTCGTTCAACTCTATATTCACGTTTTGCATACCTTAAGTCAAGTGGTGATGTTTTCCTTAAAGTTTACGTAATTTCCGGTGTTTATCTTTTCAGGAAACTCGCTATGGCCAGAAAAAGGAAGGTTAGCACAAGGGCTAGGACACAATCATCCCCCACACGAGGGGAGATTTCATAGAGCCGAGCCGATTTGGAGTCGCACCAATTCTCCGATCCAGAAATTCACAAAATATTCAATGAAAAAAATCCGACCTTGACCTATAATCCCGGAGCGGGGATTCACTCCCACCCCCAGGACGACGAGCTTCTGACCATGATTGAAGAGATGGGATGGGCTCGTTTCATTGCGCCTCCCGAGCCGGCTGTGATCTTTATCGTCCAGGAGTTTTATGCCATCGCTCTGTTGAGGCATATTCGGGCAGGGCAGATGATACCGCAATCAGATACTCGAACTCAGGTCGTCGTCCGAGGCCATACAGTGGATTTTTCGGTGGCTGCTATTCAGAGATTATATGAGCTGCCAGTGGTGGATGAGACGGCGTATACGCGAGGTATGAGTAGCCTCACGAGGGAGGCTCTGCTTGAGACACTCACACAGCCCGGCTCCGTCTGGAAGACTCGTGCCCCGGGTTCTTCCGCCTTCTATTTTAAGAGCTCGCGCCTCAGTCGGCTCGGGAGAGCCTGGTTATACTTTCTCTGTGCACGGGTCGATCCCACCTCGCAGATCCGCTCAGTTTTACTCTCTCATGCTCGATTGTTATATGCTATCACTTTCGGGCTCAAATTCGATGTGGCCCCCCACCTGGTCCGATCTATCCTTCATTGCATTCAAGGAGGGGCCAATACGGGGCTGAATCACCCATCTCTCATGTGCGCTCTATGCCGCCAGTCGGGCATGACTTGGTCGGATGATGAGCCGATGCTAGCACCCCAGGGTCCGATAGATCATCGCATCATTTCGCACTTTGACCAGTGGGGTGGAGCGCCGGCACATGCTCGGGGATAAGGATTTATTCTTGACGAGGCACATGAGCAGTCCCACGAGCCTCTTCTTCTGACACATGTGCAGGCAGAGTCCAACCCGCCGCCCGAGAGAGAGCACCTGCAGGCGATGTTCGACGGCCTGAGAGAGGAGATGAGGAGAGAGAGAGAGAGATCCACCTAGCTGCCCTGAGAGAGGAGATGCGGATAGAGAGAGAGAGAGAGAGCATCCTGACAGCTGTCCGAGATAAGATGAGAGAGCAGGCCCGCTGGGCCAATCGACATGAGGAGAGGCGCTTGACCATCGGGACTACCTTTCTGCGTGGACGAGCCATATTCTGCACCCGGACGGGCCATTCATTCCACCAGTTAGGCCATCCACACCACCCTCCTCGCCGGACGAGGCCGGCACCAATTCATGAGCGGACATTAGGGGAATACTTGACCTTTTCTTTTATCGCATTATTATTATCTGTGTCCATTGAGGTCAATGTACGTCCTAAGTTTGGGGGGTTTACTTTCTGTTGCTTTTTACTTATTCGTTGACATTTTTCGTTATTTTTCGTTATTTTTTACGCTAGCCTTGCTTGTCTTGTTTTTATTTGCATTCGTGAATTTTTCGTGCTTCCTTCTGTAAAACTGATATTATGATACTGATTTATATTTGAAGAAACGGTTGACTTTTGGTTGAGTTGTAATCAGCGATATCTGTTTCTGTTGAGTATTCATTTAGGTCCGAATTTTTTTCGTTTTTGTAGAAATTTTAGCAAATAAGAAAGGAGACATACGTGTTTTCAAATCGTTGTCTATACGTTTGGTTATACTTTTCGCGTATCTAGTCGTCCAGTAACATGAGTCTTGTTGGCACTTAAATTGAGTTTAGAGTCGGACAGTTTTTCCCAAAAAGTCGAGATATTATACATGTTCTATGATGAGAAGTCTAGTAACCGGGGGTATTCACGTGACGCGTTGTTTACTCTCGCGTAAAACGACAACCCTGAATAGACTAATGATTTAGAAATATTGAATTACCGATGATGGGAAGCCAAGTTACCGGGATATTCACGTGACCCGTTGTTTACTCTCGCGTAAAACGGGAACCTTGACATGCGGGAATTGCTATTCGAGTTTTTTCTCCGCTATAGATGGGGACTTAGTAACTAGAAGCATCCATGTGCCCCATGAGTGTCTTTTACGTCAAACGGTTCCCCAATACATGAGAATGGAAATCCACCCTAGGATTATCCCGATGAAATATCCCGAGATCCAAACCTAGTGGTTAACTTGAATCTTTGTTATGATCATACATAAGGGAATGCTGTCCGAGGTTTATTTTTGACAATGAAACTCTTAAATTTTTGCCACTTGACTGTGGGACTGGGCAAGTTGGTTTGTTTACTCTAACCCTTCGTATTGGCGGTCGGTTAAATTCACGCTTATTAATCTTTGAGCTTGATTTTCTTCATAAACGGTTGATTAGCACTAATAATGGTTACTTTGTGGAATCAGTGTCCTTGATGTGACTCACTATTACGATACTCGTATTATTCTTTGAGATTTTCAGGGTAGTATTGATTAAGTTGAGCACTATAGATGTGCACGATCATTCACCATACTTTTTTTTTTTAAATTGATTCTTTTTGCTTGAGGACAAGCAAAGGCTCAAGTTTGGGGGTATTTGTTAGGCGTATTTTTATGCGCTTATTTATCATTATTTTTATCCATTTGAAGTCTAAATCTGCTTAAATGAGCTTTTAATGCACTATTCTTATATGTGTTGTAGGAAATTGGAGTCCGGAAGCTCGAACGGCGAAAAATGGGCCGAAACGACAATTTTTCGCCTGGGGGCCGCGGCACGAACCAAGTGAGTCGTGGCACACGAAGGTGACTAGCAAGCGTCGAGCGAACTATACCGGGGGCCGCGGCACAAGGATGCTGAGCCGCGGCCCATGAGGATAAATAAGCGCCCAGGTATAGGCGCTGAACATGGTGAGCCGTGGCACAGCTTAAGTGAACCACGGCCCACGGGGCGGTTTTGATGGAATTGCTGCGTTTCTGGGCCGTTTTCGGAGGTTGTTTTCGACCCAATCCCCGGACGCGTTTTGGAGGCTGATGATAGTTATAAATAGGGATTTAAGGTCTAGAGAGGAGGAGGGATCATTAAGAGAATCAAGGAGGGAGAAGAAGCAGAAACACCAAGGAGCAGAGAGCGGAAGATAGAGAACGGAGGAATCCAAGTTCTTCGTCTGCGTTTGATTTCTATGCTTTCTTTAATTCTTTGTGTATTTTTCCTTTCTAGCATGTCAGGCTAGAACCCTATTCTAGGATTTTGATGAAACCAAGGTTTTGACGAATTAACTTTTGATCTTGCATTATCAATATAATTCCCTTTTCTTATTGAGTTTTCCCCAATTATTCTTTATGCTTTCAATTGTGTGGCCTATAATTGAATTGTTTTAATTATGCAACTCGAATTGGGAGAGGAGAGTTGGTAGGAAACAATTGGTGAGAACCGTTTTATCTTGTGAGATAGGAATATACTCATAGGAATTACGTGGCCTTTCTGGAGATTTCGTACTTTTTACCTATTGTCGAATTAATTCACCTAGGAATAGAGTGTGTTATTCGCCTTAGAAAATTCTATTGACCTTGGAAGAGGTGGTAGAGTATTTTAGCAATCTTCGCCTTCAATATATTGGGAATTCATTAAAATCGTATAATCAAGAGTAATTCGGATAAACCGAGGTGGATTCACAATCCTAGATTAATTCCTTACTTGATTCTCTTTCTTCGAACAATCGTTTTCATTATTTATTCTTTTATTACTTTTCTTTAATTATTCTTGCACCTCCAAATTCGATAGTTCAAATAAAATTAGAATACATATAAATCGGTAATTAGTAAGTCAGTCCTCGTGGGAACGATATCTTACTCATCTCGTTATTACTTGTTTACGACAACGTGCACTTGCGTTCACCGAATTTCGCAACAATTGTCGAGCTCATTTCTTCCAGAGTACGATTTTTCTTTCGACAACTCCATTTTATTGAGGTGTCAGAGGTGCCAAAAATTATGACCATGCCATACTTGTCATACCATTCTTCAAAGTCATTAGAATCGAATTCTCTACCATGATCGTAACTAATAGCGATAATTGGCAAGTCTTTTTCTTTCTGTGTTAGTTTACACCACTGTAATACCCCAATTTTTCGGATATATTTTTCGTTTATATATTGGATATCGTGGATGGTTAATTATGCTCGAGGACGTTGTGAACGTTTGATAATGTTATTGAATTGAGTATATGTATTGATTTTGCCGTGTGTTCGTATTCGGTATGTCGTGACATTGGACAGGAATTTCTGAAATTGGCTAAGTATGGAATTGTTACGTACGTTAACAAGGTGAGCTTACGTACGTAAGATTGTCATGGTTACGTACGTTAAGGCTAAGGTATTACATACATAACGAAGGCATCGGACAGGACCGAGTCCTGGCCGGCAGGCGGGACCCGATGTCGGCAACTTTCGGCGGAGGATGTTGACAGGTGAGTCAACGTACGTGTTACGTACATTATATAGGACGTGTTACGTACGTAACATGACCATTGTACTCTGTAGCAAGTTAACTGGTATATTACGTACGTTATATGGTATGGGTTACGTACGTAATGGACTTCACGGATGTAATACCCGAGATTTCTGATGTGTATTTGAACCTTGTGATATTGTATTTGTTGTATTTTGATCTGAGTATTATTATATGTATTTCTTGACCCGGTGTTGTTGAGCAGATGATTTAATGATTTTGTTCAATATTGTGATTTTTCACACGTAGCGCACGCTATCGACTAGGCATAGCGTACGCTAATTTGGGTTTAGTAGCGCACGCTATATATGAACCTTAGCGCGCGCTATACGTAGTCAGCATGATTGAGACATGTTGGTAGGTGAGATCAGGCCGCGGATTTTGTTGGGATAATGTCGGGATGAACCTGGACGGCTTTTGGGAAAAGCCAAGTCAATGCAGTAGCGCACGCTACTGATATGAGGATAGCGCACGCTAAACGCTGAGTACAGTGAAGTCAGTAAGTTTCATATAGCCGTTAGCGCACGTTATGAATATGGACTAGCGCACGCTAATAACCATTTTCTATATATAGGACAACATCCTTTTTCATATTTTCAGACTTTTCACTTCCCACATCCGAATTCTTGGACTTAGAGAGTCACTCTGTTCATCCTAAACCCTTCATATCATCATCCTAGCCCAAGTTGAAGATTGTAGATCATTGGAGATTGGTGTTCAAGCTCTCGGTGTTGGATTTCTTCAAAGTTCCTTCGTGTTCTTCGCTACTTTGAGGTAGTTGATTCTTCACCAATATTAGTAGTATTCTGAAGGATGTTTTGATCATGATTTGGGATTTTCTAGTCAGTTAAAATTCGTACGTAGATGAACATCATGTTGTTAGAAGGATATTTTCGATGCTTCGGTACTTCTTCATCGTATAAACCGTTGAACCTTTTTAGTGTTTGGACTCCTAAGCATATTCATGTATCTTCTAACCGATATTGGCCAATTCATGGAGGTTAGCAAGTTCTTAGGTCTTTACATAATGGAATCATACGTTTTAGGATTTGGAATGGATTGAACTTAGGATATTTTCTTGAAGATCAAGATGAATTAAGATGTTGTGATGGTTATACGTATCCTTGTACCTTGAAGTCATTTAATCCGTAAAGATCTTTCACAAATCGTATGAGCATGATATGCACGGAGATGACATGTTTTAACACTGAAGATTTCTTGAGTTTCATCATCATTTAGCTCAAGTTTTCTGCCCAGTAGTAAACTGCCATGCACGGTTAGCGCACGCTAAGATGTGTATATTAACGTGCGCTATCGGGAATGATTAACGTGCATTTGATCCGCGAAGGGATTGAAGTATGGTCACCAGAAATCCAAGGACAACTATATGTGATGGAACTGACTTCGTCCCTAGTCGAGGAAATCAAATCTAAGCAGTTGAATGATTCTCTAATCCTTCGGTTATGTGACGAAGTAAAGAAAGGAAAGGCCCCAGGATTCGTGATACAATATGATGGAGTTCTGAGATTTCAAAGTCGACTTTGCGTTCCCGATGATGATGATTTGAGACGGACAATTTTGAAGGAAGCTCACAGCACTCCCTATTCTATTCACCCAGGCAGCAGTAAGATGTATATGGATCTAAAACAAAATTTCTGGTGGGGAAATATGAAGAAGGACGTAGCAGAGTACGTTTCGAAGTGTTTGACTTGTCACACTACTACACAAAAGGATTTAATGACGGCCATAAAACGTCATTAAAATGTTTCCATGACGTTTTTGAACCGTCATCAATTTCGCCGTCTATACCGGAGTCATGGTTTGAGCATGATACAATGACGTTTCTAAAACGTCATCTATATATTTTCTACGACAACTTATAAACGTCATAAAAAGAAAGCCATGACACATGATAATTGTCATGAAATACATTTTACGACATGTTAGAAACGTCATGAAAAGTACGGGATGATACTTTATAATTATCATGAAAACGTCATCTAAATATTTTCTACGACAACTTATAAACGTCATAAAAAGAAAGCCATGACACATGATAATTGTCATGAAATACATTTTACGACATGTTAGAAACGTCATGAAAAGTACGGGATGATACTTCATAATTATCATGAAAACGTCATCTAAATATTTTCTACGACAACTTATAAACATCATAAAAAGAAAGCCATGACACATGATAATTGTCATGAAATACATTTTACGACATGTTAGAAACGTCATGAAAAGTACGGGATGATACTTCATAATTATCATGAAAACGTCATCTAAATATTTTCTACGACAACTTATAAACGTCATAAAAAGAAAGCCATGACACATGATAATTGTCATGAAATACGTTTTACAACATGTAAGAAATATCATGAAAAGGAAGGGATGATACTTCATAATTGTCATGAAATAAATATAATTTTACAAAAAAAAAAATTACAGAATTCAATTACAAATCCATAATCAAATATATAGTAGTAGCAGAATTCAAAATAACTAGATTTCCATTTAGGCAACAACTAGTTTCATTGCTTATGCCTCACTGCTATCGGCATAAGCAAGCATATATAATATCTAAGATTTGTTCAACAATAGCTTAACCAACACAAAAGCAAAATCTAATGGTTCCAAATCTAAAATTTCCCAACAAAACAAAACATCAACCTCTCTCAAAGTAACCCAACCTAGTAGCAAAGTACTACTAATGTGCCAATCTATCTCAAAAGAAATCAAAAGCTAAAGTATGAAAAGGAACCATGCCCACAAGTGCTTAATGGTCAAGAACAATGTACTTGATTGGCCAAGCAATTGTACTCCCAACTGCATCTTCCATAACAGAAAACTCAGGATGGTAACGATAGAATTCAGCTCCAGGCTTGATAGCTTCAACAACCTCAATTCTATAGCAATCAGGTCCAAGTTTGTAGCCATGCACCTTTGTTGTAGGGTCAACTGCAGATATTCTCCTGTAGCCACAACTTCTTCTGTTCCTCCCAATCAAGCAACTTGCGCAGTCATTAACACAAACCGTTGGTGTTTTATTTTCCTATACAACCAAACACAAAATTAAATAATTACCACCGTGATTGAAAATATAAAACACAACCTACCAAAGATGCGTAAATATAACTTATCTTAGAATTCCTAGTTGAAGGACTGAGGGCCACTATTTCTTCATTGTTTTCAGGTTCCTCCTTGTAAACATATAACCAAATCAACAACATAATATTTGACAGAACATTATGAAAATAACACTGAAACACTACAAGTACAGTACAACATAAAATCTCATAAAAAGATTACTGTTCTTGAAAAGACATGTTCTAAAGGCTGTTCTTGAAAAGACATGTTCTAAAGCCTGTTCTAAAGCCTATTCTAAAGGTACTGTTCTCAATAAAGATAATAGATCAGTAAAAAAGGTTGCTGTGTACCCTGCTGGCTGTGGTTCCTTTGCATAAGCTGGATGATAAATGAGGAACTTAATATATTTCATAAGCTGGATGATAAAAAAAGGTTGCTGTGTACACATTTGCTGTGTACCCTGCCATACACACTATTTCATTTTTATTAGAATTTTTAACTTGGATCAAAATATAGGAGTTACTAAGAAAAATGCTGCTGATAATGCCCCTGACCTCCCACACATCATTACATTCAATATTTGGTAAAAAAAAGGTCCATTTTTTCGAATTTATGCAAAAGCTACTCCTAGAATTTAGCCTAACTACAAAAACGCCCAACTATATTTAAAAATCACAAATACCCGCTGGGTATTTGTTTTTCTTTTACTAAATGCAGCCTGATGTGGGGGGGCATTTGTTAAGTAACACAAGTCTCAAGGGGTGTTTGCAACACTTCTAGAGGTAGTTTTAGAAAGATAACTGGTGTCTTTTGTAATTAAAGTAAAATCCAGGGGTAGCACTTGTGGTTATCCCAAAACTTAATCTGTACGTAACAGATACCCAATACCCAACATCGAAATTAGGTTAGTAACTTACTCGTGGAGATGGAGTCGCAACAGCAGGGTGCTGCTGTGTGCTCTTGCTTCCACCATCACTAGTACCATGACAAGAACAACCACTTTGGCCCTATCAAACAGAAAGCACAATCCACTTTAATTCCTCCTCTCTCTCTCTCTCTCTTTATAAGCAATTAACAATAGTAAAAAAGCAATTAAATAAGCAACAATAAATTGTAAGAAGCATAATACAGACAATTTAAAGCAGGGAAGCAGGAAAAAGCATAATACCATCATTTTAGCAATTAAAACAATAGCACAATTGTCTTCTTGCTTGGAATTTAGTTCTGATCATTGCTTCAAGCCAACTTTATTATGATAATTGACACCCCATTATTTTTGGCTTCTATTGACTGGCAGTCTCAAGAAGTACATTAATTTACCAATTAAGCATAAATGCAGTGGCTAATAGGGGTTGTACTCAACAGCTCCATAAGATAAAACCTAACGCCGCGATAAGCATAATACCACCATGAAAGAAGCAGGGAAGCATAAAACCACCATGGAAGCATAATACCACCATGGAAGAAGCAGGGAAGCAGAACCATTTAAAAAAAAAAATTACCGTCATCGCTTTCCTCCTGTTTACGCTGGCGTTTAGGACCCATGACAACAATTCAAGCAAAAAATATTCAGCAACTAAGCAACCACTCGATTTCAGTTCAAGCAAACCTCACAATTTTCTTGACGGGAGTTGCCCATTTATTTACACAATCTAATCATGGAAAGCACAAATCAAGGGAATTGCATATCAAAGAATTAATTACGTGTGATTCTGTATGCCAAAATTATATTATTGCCCCCATGGTTTTCTCCCCAAGGATATTTAGCAATTAAATAGGAGAATAATCTACAATTTAAACTTAATCTGGGACGTCCATCTCAAATTAATCTATGATCCACAATAGTTCCTAGTTAACACATAAGGGGTGGTTTCTATTATAACCTCCCCCTATATATATGTATGTATATATATATATATATATATATATATATATATACTTTACAGTACATAGCAACATTAGAGCATAAAACTTACAATTTTTAAAATAATATCCTCGAGAATTGTCATACGCTTGTTCCCCGCCTCAAGTTTAGCTTCTAGATTTGCTTTCCAGCTGGTATTTTGTATTTGGGCATCCACCTTTGAAGGTGTAACACCTGCTCCCATACCTCTAACACGACCAGGTTTCTCCTTACCAAGAACTTGACTCAATACATCCCACTTTACAGGAACAGGCTCTTGACTAAGCGGCTGATCATTTAGTTTCTCTTGAATCTCAGCCTTTAAAGAAAGCAACAATTAAGTTCATTACATGTAAAATAAAACTGCATCTTAAATAAGCAACAATTGGTCATGGAGAATACTTACAATTTTTTTGGCCACGTACTCATTTTTGGCTTTCTTTAGTTCATGGCCTTTAATAAACGACTCAGTTCTACTCAATGTTTTTCCAGGATTATTCAGTTCCTAATTGAATAGAAACAAAAAATTCAGTCCTACTCGATGCAAATTCCCATTATGGTCTAAGATGGTTATAGAAAATAGAACATGATTAATACACAAATATTTTATCAGATATTCTCCCACAACTGACTTACATATTCATATTGCATCCTTGCATACCCTTGTCGGCTTAGTGTGTGTGGAAGAAGCTGTAAACCTCTTATTTTCTTCATTTTCTCACTCTTTTCCTGCATATCATATAAACATAATATGGTTACATATGCATCTAAAACCTAATTTCATATTACAAAGCAAAGTATATCCTCAACTACTTAATGTTATTATTACTACTATTGTTGGTATTAATATTATTATTACTGGTATTATTATTACTGGTTATTGATCTCACAGCCACTTACTTTCCATTGATCCGAACGACGTATTGCAACAAATTCATCCCACTCGTTTTGCGGCACATCTGTGGGTCTTAACATGTTAAGTTGTCTTGTAGTTTCTGCCTTGTTGCGCCGAGACTCTAAAATCTTGGTAATGCTAATAGACAATTCAGATTTATAAGCCCTCCACAGCCTTCCACATTGTTGTAAGACAACTGTCTTATGAGTAAGCTCCACACAAAATTTTTGCTACAAAATAAGATATTAAAATGTTATCTATTTCCACAGTAAAAACATGTATGTGTATATGCCAATAGAACACAAGTAAAAGCACATACAAAAGTTTCCAGATTTCATCTTTTGTATATATCACATTACCATCAAAAGTTTATACACTAGTAATGCAATAAGTGGTCGCAAATATACGTCAATGTCATTACCGGGTTGTTAAGGGCCTGGAATTAGTAAGCTTAAGAGCAAATTTTCCATATGAAATCACATACTGAAATCTGGAAATCTGGAAACTTTCCATATTTTCATATATATATGGAATCTGGAAACTTTCCACACTAAAAATATGGAAAGTTTCAACAAAAATACTGAAATCTGGAAATCTGGAAACTTACCACTCTAAAAATATGGAAAGTTTCCAGTATATATATATGCATTATCTTTTTTGCTACAAATAAAACACATTACCATCAAAAGTTTCCAGATTTCATCTTTTGCAAGAGGTGCCGCTTTGTCCACCTTGTGCCAAGTATCTATGTTGATTGGCACTTGCTCTCGTACTAAACAACCAATAGTAGAGCTAAATCTCACTGAAAGTTGTCCAACAGGTTGTCCATTTTCATTCCACACAACCTCTTGCTTTGTTGTCTCTCCCGTTGGAATGACTTGTAAGGTAGTTTTACCTCTTACACGCTTATTTCCTGTGTTACCACTAGGAGTAAGTTTAGATTCAAGCTCAGTTTCATGGTGAGCTCCACGGTCAGCTTCAGGAGCATATAGTGCACCTGATTCAGCCCCTATTGTTGGACCTCTCTTCCTCCCTGTTTTCATAGTCTATGTAACAGAAGACAACAATGTTATATGATAATAATAATAATAATGATAATAATAGGATCAGATACACATGGTATTTTCACAATGTACCAATGTTCTAAACAAATGATAATTTTATATAATATATCAGTCACCAAAAATACAGATGAATAACATCAAAACCGATTACAAAACATTGATGCACAATCATATGCATAGTACAAAGAGCATAAAGTCTCACATTATACAGAGTCAAACATATAATAAATTACATATCCTCGTGGTCTATATCAAGTGCATATGACTCTTGAGCAACAAAAGTTGTAAAAGCACTCTCATCGAATAGTTCCAGTTATAAAAGCCTCTTGGTGGTGCCTTTAACACTACATACCAACTTGAATTTTCATTATCTCTCGAGTAAAATACTTGCTCAGCATGTGATGCTAAAATAAAGGGATCTTTTTTAGTTAAACCTTCATGAAGATTCACTAAAGTGAATCCATCTACTTTCTTCACACGGAGGTCATGTTGACCCAATCACAAAGAAATACGGTCAAACGAAAAGTGTAGAAATCCAAAACCGAATATCTTGAACAATTCCATAATAATTTAATGAATCGCTTCCAAATGTACACCATAGTCTTGTGTGGAAAGCAGTAGCTTTCTTGGTATGAAAGCGCTTCCCATTGATAACAAAACCGAGAATAGGACATTGCATAACGCCTTGGTCCTTTGACAAGGTAAGTGAGCGTTTCATCATGCTTAATATGCTCATTACGACTTCAAGTTTAATCAATACAATGATTAAAAATATACACTTAAATTTCTAGCTAAACCAATCAAGACCTTGTAATAGATGAACTAGATACTAGTAAAAACAATCCTTATTCGTATCCACTTAACAAACGTCTCTAAATGCTTTTCTCTAGCATTTTGGAATCATTCATCAAACGTTCATCGAGCACTTTAACTCATCTTTATGAACCCTATAATACAACATGCAAGCACTTTAATCTTGATTTCCGAAGCAAAGTTTTAGAAGTTAAGAATATTTTTACTTACTCAATGTAAGGTACAACTTCTTGACTATTAAGAAGCACACAAAGATGCACACCTTGTGCATTTCATCGACTAATTGAGCAGACGGACCTTTTGAAGTGTCGACCCCTCAATCATTGTGTCGTTAAGCGACATCATTCCTTTTCGCTTATTACTAAAGATAGATGAATCATTCATGTATCGACTACAAAACCTAACACACTCATCACCAAGTAGTTTTCGAATGCTTCCTTAGGATTTGCACGATTTTTGACATAGTCCTTAAGAACCTTCATGTATCTAAACATAAATTAAATAAAGACAAAGTTACAGAAAACTAAAATTTGAGGAAACAACACATAAACTAGGTAGGGCTAAAGTATTTATGTACCTCTCAAAAGGGTACATCCAACGAAAGTGCACTGGACCACATAATTTAGCTTCTCTTGCTATGTGAATGGTTAGGTGAATCATAATATCAAAAAATGATGGAGGGAAGTACCGCTCCAACAAACACACAGACTCAATAATCTCATCTTCAAGCTATTCCAATCTTCTTTTATCTAGGACTCTTTGACATAGCTCATGAAAAAACGAAGAGAGACGAAATATTGCTGTTCTAAGTCCCCTAGGTAAAAGCCCCTTCACGGCAATGAGACAAAAGTTGTTGCATCAAGACATGATGATCATGAGACTTAAGTCCCAGAATTTTTTGTTTTTTCATCTTGATACAGTTTCCTATATTAGAGCAGTAGCCATCGGGAAAAGTTTGCATGAACAGCCTCCAAAGAAATTTTAATTTCTCATCTTTTGTTAAAGTGTAAGGTTCTGAACTATTAAGCTTGTCCTTTCTTTGTGCTCTTGGAACTTCTCCCAAAAGTTCTTGCAACTCTAGATCTCTACGAGACTCTCCCCAATTTGAGATCTACCCTTCACATCTAAGATTGCATCTAAGAGTTTTCGGATACATTCTTTTCAATATGCATTACGTCGATTCTCACGCAAAACCGGTTCTATTGTAAACCAGCAAACGATGCAAATACCATGTCAAACATATAATCAGCCAACAAAAAACATTCATGTTACAAGTTTAATTATTGACAAAGACTAAAATAAAGACACTGACCTCCCAATAAGGCAACTCATAGAGAAGGGACTTCTTCTTTAATAACTTAACAGGGTCACCTTTTTTAAGTGTCTTTGTTTTTCCCCTATTTTCCCCCCACTCATTTGTGAACCCGGCTAAAGCTAGAACTCTACGTCTCCCTGTGAATAATTTTGGCCGCATCCTCTTATCTTTTCTTCCATTAAACCACTTATGTTTAGAGCGAAAGACATGGTTTGACGGAAGAAATCGTCTATGATCCATGTAAACAGTTTTTTTTTGCAAGTGGTAGCCATTGTGAGCAAGTTTCAGGACCACATATAGGACAAGCAAATTCTCCTTTTGTGGTTAACCCGGCTAAATTTCCATAAGCTGGAAAATCATTAATGGTCCAAAGCAAGATAGCTCTAAGAATGAAACAGGATTTTGTATAGGCATCATACATAGAAACACCATCCCATAATTTTTTTAAGTCATCAATAAGTGGCTGCAAATATACGTCAATGTCATTAGGGTTGGTAAGGGCACGGAATTAGTAAGCTTAAGAGCAAATTTTCGAGAAGACATACACACACTTGGTGGAAGATTATAGATGACGATAATTCGGCCAATCTTGTGTGTAGAGCTTAGATTGCTAAACGGATTAAACCCATCCGTTGCTAGTCCAAACCTAAGGTTTCTTGGATCACCGCAAATGAAGGCCACTTTACATCTCTTGTACTCCAAGCAATTGAGTCATTTGGATGACGCATTTTGTCATCTTGGTGTGATGAGTAGAGTGCCATGTAAGCCGCTCACTCATGTGCTCGGAGAAACATCCGTTGAAGTCTTGGAAGTATAGGAAAGTAGCGCAAAACTTTATTTGAAACTCTTACTTTTATTTTTTTAGTACGAGGTTGACTTTCCACCGAGAAGAGTGACATTTTGGGCATTCATCAAGATCCTTATAATCATATCCCCTAAACGAATACAATCATTGATGCATGCATCAATCTTCTCATACCCTAAATCAAACTCTTTTAGTGTTTTTTTCTGCATGCAATGACTCGGAAAACTATTTCCATCCGTGACATATTCTTGAATTCTTTCAAGATGCTATCAAAGCCACTATTAGACCGAGACCATATGAAGCTTTCAACTTGTACAAATTTAAGGTGGTGATAGTTTTGTGTACTTAGTGCAACCGGGTATAGTGGAACTTGACTTCTTCAATCTTCTTTTGGTACTTATCATCTAAGCTGCTTAAACTAGGGGTTTGACCTTCACTACGTGACTGAAAAAAAGCATCTTCATACATCTGAAGTACTTCTGACATTTCAGAATCCCCATCCCCATCCCCATCCCCATCCTGATCCTCATCAATATGAGGTGACATTGGGCAGTGATCGATCCTTGCGGATCTTTCTACTGTACTATGTTCACCATGAGCAACCCAAACATTGTACATAGGATCAAAGCCATACTTAGTCAAATGTAATAACAGAACATCATCACATTGTGGACTACAATTTCCACAAATAACACAAGGGCATCTAATCATGTCAGGATTCCTTGCAAATCTCTTAGAGTTCATAATAAATTCTCTCACTTTATCTTGGTACTCTGAACTGTTTCTATCCCAATCAATCCAGCTTTTGTCCATAATAAACTGTAAAGCAATACATCTAGAAATTATTGAATAACTTTATTAGAACTAAAAATTTCAAAAACAGACCCAACAAGATAATTTCAACAAACAATATAATTTCAACTAACAAAACTGGATTTTTTTGCTAAGAAATGAAAAAAAAAAAGAAAAAAAAACTAAAAAACTAAAAATCAGGCTCCGTCTTATTAAATATTAAATATATTATGTGAGACGGTCTCCCATGCGTTTTTGCCAAAATTATAGGATAAGAATGGTATTACTCCTGAGGATGAGAATCTTGCATATCCAACTTATTCAACTGTCAACTAAATTTCACTGTTCATGACCGGTCTTTATTAAAGACTTTTCACGGTCTTTTTTTTTAAAGCGAAAGAAACACACACAGCTGTGGAGAAGTAAAGGATTGAGATTTCTGAAAAGTACTTGAGATTTCTGAAAAACTAAAAATAAACAAATGATCCCAAATAATGATCACAAAACTTTTGCCGTGGAGAAGTAAAGGATGCTGCAAAACTTAACAATCAGCATGCCCTAAACTTCCATCCACCACCACCATCACCCTTTCCACCCCCTTTGTTAGTTGAGTAATCATTCTAGCGAACAAAGAAATGTCTTACTATGCACACATGAGATACAAAGTCGGATAAAAACCCAAATCGAAATTGTTCATAAGCATCTATGAAATAGATACGAGAGGATCGAAAGCTGTCACTTTCCGATCTGAAGAAATGTTGCAAGACAAACAAGCTGAAAAAATCAATGCAGGTAAGAATTCAAGTCCATGAAAGAGAAGCATAACATCTGGAACCATTCAATTGAGCCTAATGGATCATACCTTTACTAATGCTGTCACAAGATAAATGAAGGCTGCTTTAACTGAAGTACCAATCGTATCATACTCAGATCATTGAAGAAAACCAGTCAATACAACATACCTTTCATCTTATCTGGTATAATTTAATATAGAATAAACAAGCTTGCAATAAACTTCAATAAACCTTTCAACATTTTTCTTTTAAAATCATAAACCCTACACTGTCGAGATTATAAATAGCTTACTCAACTCAAAACACCAAACTTAGCATAGCAACAAGGGGGTGGGGAATACCCCAACTGGGTAATCGCAGACTTAGGCATGGGTAATCGCAGACTTGAAATGACAAATAAAGAAAGTTGGATAATTCAGGAAAACAGAGAAGACAGCCCCCGATGGAAAAACAATGATGCCCGTTCGATTCGCGTGAGGGATGGAGAGAGATGCAAATTCTTTTTGCCCGATGAAAAAACCCTGCTTATCATAAAATTATGTCATATCCATCAGAAATGTGTAATCTCATCAGGGCTTTTGGTTTTGGACTAGAGTGCAATTTCTGGTCTTCCACTTTGTATGAACTTGTGTGTTGAATATATCAATACATAATTGGATTTGGGAGCTCAGGCTTGATGGCAAAGTAAACACGTGGTGGTTGTTCATAAATCTGATCCATGTTCTCAATTTTCTATAAGTATATAGGAGAAAGCATGTTTTTCCACTCCGGTCACGCCTGAAGCTAGAAAAGGCAAAATCAGATACTCAAAGCGCCTCACCCATGGCTCCCATCTGGCCAAAGGAAAAGCAAATCATGCCATGGAAGATTGTTTGGTTTCTGAATTTAAGATATTGGACGACAACGAGTTGGGTCTGTTTGCTATCTTTGATGGGCATATGGGGCACGATGTTGCAAAGTACTTGCAAAACCACCTGTTTAAGAATATTTTGAAGCAGGTGACCACACCTTTTCTATTTCGTTTCCTTTAGAATATGGTACTGCGTAGGGATCATGACTAATACCCCTGAGGTTTGTGCTAATTAAAAAAGGTGTAATCACCATCCTACCTCGAGATATGTGGTATTTTACAAACAAAAACCAACTAAATTTGGAAATTACAAAAACCGCCCATGAGGTTTGGTTCTGCGTACGTTTTCTCCCTATCATTAGCTAGTGATCTGAACGGAATTTGCTAACATTATCGAATATAGTATATTTACACCCTCAGCAACTTTTTTTGTCTATTTGTAAAATGTAATTGTAAAAGTATTTGATGATGTCGGTAATTTCCCTTAGTTCCACTGACGACATGTGCAAAGTGTAAGACGGGAATAACATCAAGGATGAATTTTGTAATCTTCAAAGTTGGATGATTTTTCTGTAATCTGGTCAACCCTCAAGGGTTGTTTTATAATTTTTCCTAAAAAAATAAAACAAGAGAAGTTTCAAAATTACAAAGGAGCCCTTGGGGTTTGATCCCATCTTAATCTTTCACCCCTCGGAAGATTTTTTGTAAGCAGATGACGTGCACAATATATAAATTGTGTGTTTTCGTTGCCACGTAAGCAGATGACGTGCACAAAACAGGTGCGGAAGCAATTGGCCATGAGCTATGTGGCGTTTTCAATTTTTTTGCGCAAAAACGCTCTACCAGGGAAATTGAAAACAGTGAGTACAATGTTCTAAACTTAGTGATGACCACCATAAACAATGTGCGATTTTCCTGTATCATAATGTACTAGAATATTTCAGTGGAAAATATTTATTGGGGAATCAAAACCATAACCCCAGCATAAATTAGTAACATATCCACAAACATAATTTGAAACAGCAACTTAGGCAAGAAAAATGTCAATGCGAAAAACAGCCAAAGGCTTACCGTCTCCTTGCGAGCCATTGCACATCCTTCTCATCAACTAAACTATTAAGCTACTTATAATACTTTCAACCGTATCATCTATCTTCCCACCCAACGACAGAGCCTTTAATGTGGCTTCAAGAAACCAGGTAACAAAATTTTCAGTCAGAATGTACGATTATCCAGTTCCAACCAACATTTGAAAGGCCAAGACAGTAAGAGCTACATGGTATGACACAACAAAGAGTCTCTGATGTTGGTGCTCAACAATTTCTTTCTAAAGAAGCAGCTGACGAACAATGTAATGAGCATAATAATAGAAATGACTCTGCAACTGCTCAGAAGAAATGTTTTAGAAGTTGAAGCATTTAGTTTTGGATAAAACAATTTCTAGATGGAGGTATCTCAACTAAAACCTGCATTTTAGAATTATGTACTAGTTCAACCAACCACCATAATTTAGAGATGGGGGTAGAAACAATTTACTTATTAATCATTAAGAAGCATTTGAAGATCTATTTACTGATCAAAATCATGTTATTAAACATGGAGCAGCATATTTGAGAAACTTGTCTACAGGAGTACCTGAATAAAGTCAATGGCTTGATGCGACCAATTTACGAAATTGCCTTCTGTGCTCGCAAAACATACAAGTTTCAAACGAATTAAAAAGTGAGGTAATTAATAAAGTATCATCAACACCAAATTGATGAAAGCTGTCTCGGCGACAATATGAATCTTACGTGAAAAGTCGATGGACGCTGATTTGAACCCGATGTCCGTGGTCTCGGCTCTGAAGCAAACGTCCAAGGATGTTGGTGAGACCGTGAAATTGGGAGACAACAATCGACGAGGAGAAGTAAGAGAGAGAGAGAAGTGAGAAATTGGGAGAGAGGAAAAGAAAGGAGACCGTGCAATTGGGAGACGGCGAGGACAAGTGAGAGAGAGGGAGACAGCGGCTAGGGTAGTAGGGTTTCAGAAAGGGAGAGAAGGAAAACAAAATGAGTGGGGGGAGAGGAAGTCATACGGGAAATTTTCTAAGGGACTAATTTGGGATCAAACTTTTAATGATAGTAATAAATTGTCATTAGTGATAAATTATTTCATGACACTTTAAAACTGTCATCAAAAACTATTACATGATATTTTTTAAAATGTCATACTACAGGTAAATCATGACATTTTAAAAGTGTTATTGATAAACAAATATGACATGAAAAAAACATCATGAATCTCGAAGAAACCATGACGTTCACAAAATGTCATATGGTTGTTCCATATTTTACATCCATGACGTTTGCTGCTATAAACGTCATGGAAATACGTTACAATGACGTTTTTGGCAAAACGTCATAAAATTTCTGTCATTAAAGGTCATATTTGTAGTAGTGTCAGCAGGTTAAGATTGAACATGAGCGACCTTCCGGAATGTTAAAACCGCTTCCGATTCCTGAGTGGAAGTGGGAGGATATCTCGATGGATTTCATCACCAGTATGCCAAGGACCAAGACGGGAATGAACATGATTTGGGTTGTAGTTGATCGACTAACCAAGTCGGCTCATTTCCTAGGAGTTAAAGATACTTGGGGACCCGAGAGATTGGCGCGAGTATTTATTGCAGAGATAGTCAGATTACATGGGACACCGAAGACCATTATTTCAGATCGGGATTGTCGCTTCGTGTCGCACTTTTGGAAGGCAGTTCACATGGCTTTGGGGACCGAGCTGAACTTTAGCACGGCTTATCATCCTCAGACGGACGGTCAGTCCGAAAGGACTATACAAACAGTAGAAGACATGCTTATAGCTTGTGCTTTGGATTGGTCAACTGATTGGGAAGTTCATTTGCCGTTGATTGAATTTACCTACAATAATAGTTGGCATGCTTCTACTAAGATGGCACCATTTGAAGCTTTGTACGGGAGAAGATGCCGATCGCCCCTGTGCTGGGATGATTCTTCGGACTTGATCGAGACGGAACCGGAACTGATAGTTCAGACTCAAGAGAAGATAGTTTTGATTCGGGAAAGACTGTTGACTGCCCAGAGTCGACAGAAGTCTTATGCAGATGTACGTCGTCGCCCTCTAGAGTTCGACATTGGGGACCACGTACTATTGAAGGTGTCTCCTACATGAGGGATTTTCCGTTTTGGGAGGAATGGTAAGCTAAGTCCGAGATATATCGGGCCATTTGAGATCCTCGAGAGAGTTGGGGATTTAGCATACAGGTTGGCCTTACCGCCATCGCTGAGTCACGTTCACAATGTGTTTCACGTATCCCAATTGCGGAAGTATGTACCGGATCCCATTCATATCATTGAGTTCAATGAGATCGAGATAGCTAATGACGGCACCTTCGAAGAGAGACCAATCAAGATACTTGAGAGTCGGATCAAACAATTGAGGAATAAACCAATACACTTGGTTAAAATGCAATGGTCACGGCATGGAGCTGAAGAGGCCACTTGGGAAACGGAGGACAGTATGAAGGCTAGATATCCAGAGTTGTTTTCATCTTAAGTTTCGGGACGAAACTTCTTTTTAGGGAGAGAGGCTGTAATACCCGAGATTTCTGATGTGTATTTGAACCTTGTGATATTGTATTTGTTGTATTTTGATCTGAGTAGTATTCTCTGTATTTCTTGACCCGGTGTTATTGAGCAGATGATTTCATGATTTTGTTCAATATTGTGATTTTTCACATGTAGCGCACGCTATCGACTAGGCGTAGCGTACGCTAATTTGGGTTTAGTAGCGCACGCTATATATGAACCTTAGCGCGCGCTATACGTAGTCAGCATGATTGAGACATGTTGGTAGGTGAGATCAGTGTTAGGCGTATTTTTATACGCTTATTTATCATTATTTTGTATTATTTTGGAGAGTGATTTTTGCTTAAATGAGCTTTTAATGCCTTGATTTTGTATGTTTGTCATGAGATTGGAGTCCGGAAGCTAAAATGAGGCGAGACGGGCGAAAACAGCAAATTTTGGCTATGAGCCGCGGCACATGGAAGCAGGGCCGCGGCACAGGAAGACAACAAGCGAGCACGAGTAAAGCGTACTGCATGCGGCACGGCAACCAGTGAGCCGCGGCACAGAAGAATTAAATGACGCGGCACACTAGGCGGTTTTTGTATGTTCCGCGCGGATTTGGGCCGTTTCGAAGCCAGTTTTCGACTACTCATACGGACGCGATTTGGAGACTGTGAAAAGCTATGAATAAGGGTTTAAGACCCTAATTAATCATCTTTGATCTTTGGATTTTTTGGGGAATTAGAGAATCGTGAGGAGACGGCAGAAGAGGAAGAGAAGCAGAAGACTTCAAGAGCAGAGGGCGGAAGCCGAAGAACGGAGGAATCCGAGCTTCATCTGCGTTTGATTTTAATGCTTTCATTCATTTATTCTGTATTTTCATTTATTAGTATGTCAGGCTAAAACCCTAATCTAGAATTTTGATGAAACCTATGTTTTGATGGATTTGCTTGGGATTATCTAATTAATTACCTTTTTATTGAGTTTTCCCAATCGTGTTTAATGCTTTCAATTATCTGGCCAATAGTTGTATTGATTTAATCATTCAATTCGAATCGGGAGAGGAGAATTGGTGAGGAACTATTGGTGAGGACCGTTTTATTCTGTGAGATAGGAATATACTCATAGGAACTACGTGGCCTTTTGGAGATTTTATGCTTTTTGCCTATTGACGAGTTAATTCACCTAGGGATAGAGTGCATTATTCGCCTTTAGAAAAATCTAGTGACCTCGGGAGAGGCGGTAGAATATATTAGCAATCTCTGCCTTCAATAAATTGGGAAAATTACTAACTTCAGATAATCGAGAGTAAATTCGGATAAACCGAGGTGGATTCATAATCCTAGACTTATTCATCATTTGACTTTCTTTTCTCAAGCCATCGTTTTCATTATATAGTCTTTTAATAATTCTCTTAGTAATTAATTGCAAAACCCAAATTCGATTGTTCGAATAAAACTAGAATATATAAAAATCGGTAATTAGTGATTCCGTCCTCGTGGGAACGATACTCACTCATCACTTTATTACTTGTAAACGATAACGTGCACTTGCGTGTAAGAAATATCGCAACAAGTTTTTGGCGCCGTTAAGTGTTTGAAATTTTACTAATATCGATTTCAGTATTTCTAGTCTTAGTTTGAACGTTTTTATTTTATTATTTTTGTGTATTTAAGTTTATTTATTTATTTGTTTTTCCTTTCAGGATCTTTCGCGTAGTGCATGAGAAAACTCGATAACGAAGGCCTACTACCTTTGGATACCGAGCTCGAGCGCACTCTTCGAAGGAACAAGAAGGAGAAACGAGAGTTACAGACGACGGTGACCATGGCCGAAAATATCGAAATTCAAGGAGGAAATAATATTGTGCAACAAGCTCAACCGGAAATGGCACTTCGAGACTATGCCATGCCGCAAATTAATGCTAATTTTTCGGGAATTCAGCGTCCCACTATCCAAGCCAACAATTTCGAGATCAAGCCTGCGATCATTCAGATGGTGCAGGCGAGCCAATTCTGTGGATTGTCGAATGACGACCCAAACGCTCATATTGCTTCTTTCCTTGAGATTTGTGACACGTTCAAGAATAATGGTGTCACCGACGATGCTATCCGACTACGGCTTTTCCCTTTCTCTTTGAGGGATAAAGCGAAATTTTGGCTAAATTCCTTACCGTCGGGGTCGATCACAACATGGGCAGAGTTAGCGCAAGCCTTCCTTGCCAAATTCTTCCCACCTTCTAAGACGGCGAGATTGAGAAACGAGATCACCACTTTCGGTCAGTATGATATGGAATCACTCCACGAGGCATGGGAACGATATAAAGATTTGTTACGGAGATGCCCACATCACGGCCTTCCAGACTGGCTTCAAATTCAGACGTTTTACAATGGATTGAGTGCCTCTACCCTCACTCTCGTGGATGCAACCACCGGTGGGGCTTTGATGGGAAAGACTATGGCCGAGGCACATTCGTTGTTGGAAGCTATGGCCGCAAATGCATATCAATGGCCATCTGAAAGAATAACGCCGAAGCGAGTTATGGAAATTTCTAGTAATGACCCGATATCTACATTGTCAACCCAAGTCGCAGCCTTGACCCAACAGCTTCAAGCATTTTCGCATTCTCCTCCACCCGTTACCATTGAGACATGCAATTGGTTTAACGGATCCCACCCTAGCGCGGAGTGTCAAGTCGAAAATCCGTTCGAGCAGCCCCAAATTGAACAAGCTCAGTTTGTAGGAAACGGAAACCGGCAAAATAATCCGTACTCCAACACGTATAATCCGGGGTGGCGTAACCATCCCAACTTTTCGTGGAGAAACGGACAGAACTCAACCCAGCCTCCGTTCGCTCAGAACCAACAGCAGCCCCCTCCCCCTCCAAAAGTTTCTCTCGAGGAAGCAATTGCGAAATTGGCGGAGAATACGAGTCAATTCATGACCCGTACTGAAGCAACATTGCAGAATCATTCCGCTGCCATTCGAAACTTGGAGGTCCAGCTGGGCCAAATTGCTAATGTGTTGATAGCCCGCCCGGAGGGAGCATTGCCAAGTACAACAGAGACAAATCCTAGAGAGAGTCTAAACTCAATCAGCTTGAGAAGCGGGAAAGAAGTGTTGGATCAGCCCGAGAGGTGTGAAAAGAGGAGTGAAATTGAGGAGAAGAATAATTTAGCGACAGAGGAGTCACAAGATTGGAGACCTTCGATAACACTTCCGGATAACCCAAAGGCATATGTGCCCCCCGTCCCGTTTCCACAGAGATTACAGCAAAAAAAGGCGGACAAACAATTCTCTAAGTTCCTTGACGTGTTCAAAAAGCTTCACATTAACATTCCATTTGCCGACACGTTGGAACAAATGCCGAGCTACGTTAAATTCATGAAAGAGATATTGTCGAAGAAAAGAAAACTCGAGGAGTTTGAAACAGTCGCCTTGACGGAGGAATGCAGCGCAATTCTTCAAAAGAAGCTCCCACCAAAATTGAAAGATCCGGGAAGCTTCAACATACCGTGCACCATGGGGAATCTTTCTTTTAATAAGGTACTGTGCGATCTCGGTGCTAGTATTAACCTCATGCCTCTGTCGATTTTCAAGAAGCTGGGAATTGGGGAAGCAAAGCCGACGACGGTCTCCTTGCAATTAGCGGATCGATCGATTAAGTATCCGAGGGGAGTGATTGAGGATGTGTTAGTTAAGGTGGATAAATTTATCTTTCCAGCGGACTTTATTGTTCTCGACATGGAGGAAGATGAAGATATCCCGATTATCTTGGGACGACCATTTTTTGCGACCGGCAGAACTCTTATAGACGTGGAAAAAGGAGAATTAACTCTGTGAGTCCAAGACGAGCATGTTACGTTCCAAGTAATCAAATCATTTTCATGGCCGGGAGGTGTTGATAAAAGCTCTCAAAGTGAAAGTGTGGAGGCCGTTGCAAAAGAAAAACACCGAAAACATCGTCGGTCGAAAAATTCACATTCTGTGTCAGATGGCCCAATTTTTAAGAAAGATGTAGAACGAGTAGCATTTCTCGAACACTCGAACAAGTCTGCTGGGGTCATAAAGTCATTTTTGAAAGAAGGAAATAAGCCGGAAGCCAAACGGACGTCTAGTCATGAGAAAAATGGGTGTTTCGGAAAGTTATTCTCGTCAAAACCTTTCCGCAAACAACATTCGATGTCCGAACTGAAAGTCGAATCGTTAACGACCGATGGTCATAATTTTGAAAACCATATTAACGGTTCGATGAACGGGGCGGAGATCAAATGGAGTTTGCGAAAAGCGAACTGATTTTTAAATAGGTCCGGCTGAAGACTATAAACTTAGCATTTCTTGGGAGGCAACCCGAGTTCGTAGTTGTAGATTTTTGCGTTTCTATATTTTTCTTGCATATTTTTGAATTTTTATTTTTCATCATTTTGTGCTTTGATTTGCTTTTACCTCTCGCTCTTGACATGTTCTTCTTGAAATTCTGTGCAGGAAAAGTCCCAGGGGAGAAACTGATGCCTGAGCCACGGCACAAGTAAAATGAGCCGCGGCACACACAAATCGAAAGGATGAACTAAACCCACTGTACCCTGTGCCGCGGCACGGCATAAATGAAACGCGGCACACTTGAGCCCTGAGCCGCGGCACACGACAAAACATGCAAACAGGTAAAAAATGCTGTACTCGGTGCCGCGGCTCACTTGAGCTGTGCCGCAGCACACCATGCGGAATTGGAAAGGCCAGGTACCTTATAACCCGCAATCGGCCGACCACCCCAGGTAAGTTTTCCCTTCCCGTTCATCTCCCTTGCGCGCGCGACCGGCTGAAATACTCTTCCAGTTTTCTTCTTGCGATTTTTTTCTTGCACTTCTCACAAACCAATCAAGGTATGTTCCAATCTCTAATCTCTACTTGTTTTATGAATTTAAATTTGAAGTTGTGTATGCATTGGATGGATTGAATATGTTTATTTCCTTAAAAAGTTCTAGGATGGTTTAGTGGATGACATGAACTTTTAATCGAATTTTCATGGGTATTTTGGATTATTGATGAATTGAGTATGTAGTTTGGATGGTAAATGATTTGTGTTTCTGTTCTTGGGGATTGAATCGAGCCATAGCCATGTTTATTCTTCAAGTAAACTCTTGCCCATTAGGTGTTCGATGAAATATCTAAGTGAAAAAATTTTCTTTGTTAAAGCAATCTTTTGAATCTTTGTGCAACGTATTCGTTCTGAAATTACAGTAAGCCCAACCCTTACGTCCAGTTTAAACGTTAAAGTCCAAATTCATTTTTTCTCTCACAAATGTGCTATCTTGTTAAATTCTTGATTTACGGATGGACATCTTTAGCCGAGTGATGATTATTGTTGTTATTGTTTGCGTAAATAAACCCTGGTGTTGTATTTTTCAGGACTGACTATGGCTAGGACGAAGAAGCTGAGCAAGAGAGCCAGGACTCAGTCATCCCCCACTCGAGGGGAAACCTCTCGTAGCCGCGCCGAGTCTGACGGGCACCAGTTCTCCGACCCTGAGATCCACAAAATCTTCAATGAGAAGATTCGGCCGCGACCTCTTATCCCGAAGAGGGGATTTACTCCAGCCCCCCAAGACGGGGAATTGATTACGATAATAGATGAGATGGGGTGGGCCCGATTCACTGCACCCCCCGAGCCAGCAGTGATATCGATAGTACAGGAGTTCTACGCCAGCGCGTTACTGAAGCACATTCGGGCAGGCCATACGTTGCCGTCGTTAGACTCTCGGACTCAGGTCGATGTACGAGGTATTACGATTGATTTTTCCACAGCTGCTATTCGGAGGTTGTTTGGGCTTCCGGTGGTAGATGAGTCGGCTTATGACCGAGTGATGACTAGCCTCACGAAGGAGGCCCTGCTCGAGACTATTGCACAGCCTGACTCCGACTGGGAGCAGCGCGCACAGGGTTCTTCCACTTTCCATTTCAAGAGCTCGCGCCTCAGTCGGCTCGGGCGTGCCTGGCTTTACTTTATTTGCGCTCGTATTGACCCTACTTCTCTGATACGCACTGTCTTTCTCTCCCACGCCCGGACACTATATGCTATCACATCCGGGTTGCGTTTCGATGTGGCCCCTCTCTTAGTCCGTTCTATATTCCAGTGCATTCAGGGAGGAGCCAAGACGGGTTTGAAGCACCCCTCTCTCATCTGCGCTTTGTGCCGGCAGTCGGGGCTGACGTGGTCAGACGACGAGCCGATGCTTTCTTCCCAGGCCCCGATCGACCACCGCATCATCTTACATTTTGATCAGTGGGGAGGAGCGCCGGCGCATGCTCGGGGGAGAGGATTTCTACTAGATGAGGCCCATGAGGGATCCCCCGAGCCTCTTTTGCTGACACAGGGGCAGGGAGATGCCGGCCCGCCGCCCGACAGAGCGAGATTGCAGGAGATGTTTGATGGGCTGAGGGAGGATCTGAGGAGAGAGAGAGAGGAGCTGAGAGAGGAGACGAGGAGAGAGAGAGAGGATATGAGAGAGGATTTGAGGAGAGAGATGAGATGACGAGAGAGAGGGAGAGTATGCTGGCTGCCATGCGAGAGGAGCAGCGGACGGAGCGAGAGAGCGTTATTGCTGCCGTCAGAGCTGAGATGTTAGAGCAGGCCCGCCGGGCCAACCGACGAGAGGTGAGGCGTCTGGCAGCAAGGGACACCTATCATCAGGAGCACCTTGCTGTATGGACGGCTCATATCATGCATCCAGACGGGCCATTTATTGCACCCGCCCGGCCAGCCACACCACCCTCCTCACCGGATGATGCCGGCACCAACTCGTGAGAGGACTGGAGGGCAGTACTTGACCTTTTACTTTTATTGCATATTATATTTTGTCCATTGAGGTTAATGTACGTCCTAAGTTTGGGGGGGTTTACTTTCTGTTGCAACATTCATTGCTGTACTGTTGCGTTATTTTTTTCGATAGCCTTGCTTGTCTTAATTTTTCTCTATTCATGAATTTTCCGTGCTTCTATTTGTGTGATACTGATGTTACGACACTGTTTTTATCTCTAAAGAAATGGTCGAGTTTTAGTCGCGTTGTAGTCAGTGATTTCGGTTTCTGCGTAGTATTCATTTAGGTCCGAAATTTTTCTTGTGATTGTAGAGGTCTTGGCGGATAAGAGAGGATACATGCGTGTTTTAAAATCACCGTCGATACGCTTGGTTACATTTTTCGGTTAGTTAGTCATCCAGTTACATTAGTCGTGTTGGCACTTAGACTGAGTTCAGAATCGGTCAGTTTTTCCCAATAGTCGAGATAATATTTGTTCTATGATGGGAAGTCTAGTAACCGGGGGTATTCACGTAACCCGTTGTTTACTCTCGCGTAAAACGAAAACCCTGATTAGACTAGTGATTTAGAGATTTCACATGTGCCAATGATAGGGAGCCTAGTAACCGGGGGTATTCACGTGACCCGTTGTTTACTCTCGCGTAAAACGGCGACCTTGATTCGGACATGCGGGAATTATATATTCAAGTTGTTTCTCCGCTGTAGAAGGGAACTTAGTAACTAGAAGCATCCATGTGCCCCATGAATGTCTTTTACGTCAAACGATTTCCCAATACATGAGAATGGAAGTTCCACCCTAGGTGTATCCCGATGAAACATTCCGAGATCCGAACCTAGTGGTCAACTCGAATCAATTTCTTGAGCATATATATATAAGGGAATAGTGTCCGGGGATTAGTTTTATGAAACTCGTGAAACTTTTGCCATTAGACTGTGGAACGGGACAAATTTAGCTCGTTTATTTTAACCTTTCATATTGACGGTCGATTTGATTCACGTTTTGTTAATCTTTGAGCTGGATTTTCTTCATGAACGAGCAATTAGGACTGAACTTGGTTACTTTGTAGAATCAGTGTTCTGAGTGTAGCTCGTTATTACGATACTCGTATTATTCAGAGAGAATTTCAGGATAGTATTGATTAGGTAGAGCACTACGTGTTGCACGATTATTCATGAGATTCTTTTATTTAATTTGTTTCTTTTTTGCTTGAGGACAAGCAAAGGCTTAAGTTTGGGGGTATTTGTTAGGCGTATTTTTATACGCTTATTTATCATTATTTTGTATTATTTTGGAGAGTGATTTTTGCTTAAATGAGCTTTTAATGCCTTGATTTTGTATGTTTGTCAGGAGATTGGAGTCCGGAAGCTAAAATGAGGCGAGACGGGCGAAAACGGCAAATTTTGGCTATGAGCCGCGGCACATGGAAGCAGGGCCGCGGCACAGGAAGACAACAAGCGAGCACAGAGTAAACTGTACTCTGTGCCGCGGCACAGCCCAGGTGAGCCGCGGCACAGAAGAATTAAATGACGCCCAGGCATCCAGCTGAAGGCAATGTGCCGCGGCACAGATTTAGTGCGCCGCGGCACACTAGGCGGTTTTTGTATGTTCTGCGCGGATTTGGGCCGTTTCGAAGCCAGTTTTCGACCTACTCATACGGACGTGGTTTGGAGACTGTGAAAAGCTATAAATAAGGGTTTAAGACCCTAATTAATCATCTTTGATCTTTGGATTTTTTGGGGAATTAGAGAATCGTGAGGAGACGGCAGAAGAGGAAGAGAAGCAGAAGACTTCAAGAGCAGAGGGCGGAAGCCGAAGAACGGAGGAATCCGAGCTTCATCTGCGTTTGATTTTAATGCTTTCATTCATTTATTCTGTATTTTCATTTATTAGTATGTCAGGCTAAAACCCTAATCTAGGATTTTGATGAAACCTACGTTTTGATGGATTTGCTTGGGATTATCTAATTAATTACCTTTTTATTGAGTTTTCCCAATCGTGTTTAATGCTTTCAATTATCTGGCCAATAGTTGTATTGATTTAATCATTTAATTCGAATCGGGAGAGGAGAATTGGTGAGGAACTATTGGTGAAGACCGTTTTATTCTGTGAGATAGGAATATACTCATAGGAACTACGTGGCCTTTTGGAGATTTTATGCTTTTTGCCTATTGACGAGTTAATTCACCTAGGGATAGAGTGCATTATTCGCCTTTAGAAAAATCTAGTGACCTCGGGAGAGGCGGTAGAATATATTAGCAATCTCCGCCTTCAATAAATTGGGAAAATTACTAACTTCAGATAATCGAGAGTAAATTCGGATAAACCGAGGTGGATTCAGAATCCTAGACTTATTCATCATTTGACTTTCTTTTCTCAAGCGATCGTTTTCATTATTTAGTATTTTAATAATTCTCTTAGTAATTAATTGCAAAACCCAAATTCGATTGTTCGAATAAAACTGGAATATATAAAAATCGGTAGTTAGTGATTCAGTCCTCGTGGGAACGATACTCACTCATCACTTTATTACTTGTAAACGATAACGTGCACTTGCGTGTTAGAAATATCGCAACAATCAGGCCGCGGATTTCGTTGGGATTATGTCGGGATGAACCTGGACGGCTTTTGGGAAAAGCCAAGTCAACGCAGTAGCGCACGCTACTGATATGAGGACAGCACACGCTAAACGCTGAGTACAGTGAAGTCAGTAAGTTTCGTATAGCCATTAGCGCACGCTATGAATATGGACTAGCGCGCGCTAATAACCATTTTCTATATATATGACAGCATCCTTTTTCAGATTTTCAGACTTTTCACTTCCCACATCCAAATTCTTGGACTTATAGAGTCACTCTCTTCATCCTAAACCCTTCATATCATCATCCTAGCCCGAGTTGAAGATTGTAGATCATTGGAGATTGGTGTTCAAGCTCTCGGTGTTAGATTTCTTCAAAGTTCCTTCGTGTTCTTCGCTACTTTGAGGTAGGTGATTCTTCACCAATATTAGTAGTATTCTAAAGGATGTTTTGATCATGATTTGGGATTTTCTAGTCAGTTAAAATTCGAACGTAGTCGAACATCATGTTGTTAGAAGGATATTTTCGATGCTTCGGTACTTCTTCATCGTATAAACCGTTGAACCTTTTTAGTGTTTGTACTCCTAAGCATATTCATGTATCTTCTAACCGATATTGGCTAATTCATGGAGGTTAGCAAGTTCTTAGGTCTTTACATAATGGAATCATACGTTTTAGGATTTGGATTCTTGAAGATCAAGATGAATTAAGATGTTGTGATGGTTATACGTATCCTTGTACCTTGAAGTCATTTAATCCGTAAAGATCTTTCACAAATCGTATGAGCATGATATGCACGGAGATGACATGTTTTAACACTGAAGATTTCTTGAGTTTCATCATCATTTAGCTCAAGTTTTCTGCCCAGTAGTAAACTGCCATACACAGTTAGCGCATGCTAAGATGTGTATATTAATGTGCACTATCGGGAATGATTAACGTACGCTACGTTTGGTACGTAACGTGCGTTATGTCATCAGGCGAGTCAGTCGGCTGATCAGAGAGGACTAACGGTACATAAGATAGCGTACGCTAGACTTCGTCGTTTACGTACGCTAACGGGCAGGCTTAGCACACGTTACGTAGAGTACGTAGCGTACGCTAAGTAGTTCAGGCAGATTGCATTTTTAGGCCGTAGACCAGGTTGTTAGACATTCGTTCGACCTTAGATAAATTCTATATTATTTATTTTGTTAAGGTTTGAGCTTGCTACGTTGATCGAAGGAGACGGCCTTTGAGTGTGTTGAGATCATTGGAGTGATTTGTTCTTGCCATCTTTGAGGCAAGTATCATATTTTATACTTATTGATATTGCATTATTGATCATGTGTACGATTTATTCATGTTGTTGAATATGAGATTATATTCTTTGAGTTGTCTTGATATTTTTCGTCGATGAACGTGTTGATTTGCATATGTGTATATATAATGGTAATGTTGTCTTGTATATGCGTTGGTCCGACAGGATCATCATGGGGATCTATGCTGAGGGCGCTGGATCGCTGGATGGGTTTTCCACCATGCGTTGGTCCGACGGGATCATCATGGGGATCTATACCGAGGGCACTGGATCGTTGGATTACCCTGTATTGTGTTGATGGAATTGTGAGGATTCACATCATTGGATTCCGATGACGGAAGTCTGTTTTGTATGTTTTATGATGCATTGATGATTTATGTATTGCGATACTTGTACTAGCATTGTTTTGCTAACCCCTTCGGGGGTGGACATTTGTTTTGATGTTCAGGTAGCCGAGGAGCGGGGAAGCAGCCACAGTACCGACATGACGATGAAGTGGCTCAGTGATGTGGATTGTATTGTCTTATTTTCCGGTTATTTCAGTACTCGAGTACGTTTATGTTGTTGTCTTGGGAACACTTTGTAATAATGAACTTATTTGAATTGTAGAATGGGTTTGAATTTCCTTTTATTAATGTCGTTTTTGTACTATTCTCGTAGTCTTCAATTTAGCCTTGTAAAGGATTTACGGCGCTGTAATTATTCCGAATATCTCGGGGTGTTACAACGGAATGAGACAGTGAGTTTGTTACGTACGCTATGGATTTTGGATTACATACGTTAAATTTGTTACGTACGTTAAGCAAGGACACTTACGTACGTAATGAGAGTGCAGTTTATATATTGAAGTGTTGCCTTTCATTTCTCTCACGATCCTTTGAGGTATTTCTCTTCAAAACTCGTCCCTCTTCACTTCTAAGAGTGTTCTAAACACTTCTAACATGATTGTGAGCTTGGAATCATGGAATTAGAGCTTGGTTATGGAACTATTGTTGATTCTTGAAGTGATTTCTTGTGTTATCCATATTCTATGAGGTATGTTGGATATTTCTCCTTTTCATTTCGGAATTTTGATGTTATAGTTGATGAATGATTCGTATGAAGATCATTATGATGTTGTTATTGAGATTCTTGAGGATATATGAGGTTTATGTTGAAGGAAGATGATGATATGCTTTGAATATGTTGATTATGATTATGGAATCATAGAGTTCTTGATGTTCTTGAGGCCATATGATGACCATGATGATTTGATAATTCGTTTAACCAATTTAAGATGGTATTCTAAATCATAGTGATGATAGTGGTTGATTTAGATGAGATGAATCTTGATATGAGGTTGAATTCCGAATTGAATATGTTATGATCATTGTTACCCAGTTGGTTCGATTATTGATATGATTATTGTTCTAGGTTGATTAACCAATAGGTATAATTGTTTTGCCGCAGTGAAAGGCCATAGATTCCGTCCAGTCGGGGCTGAAGAGCTCGTAGACGAGGGCGATGAGTTCGGTTATGGTTTTGTCATTTTGGTATCCAGGCAAGTGTTTACTTGTTCGGTTGTAATGTTTTGATGAGTAATTTCAATTGCATTCCATAAGTATTTTATGTTGTATTGCATATTGACGAATGTTCGGTGATGTTCTATAAGGATTATAATACACAGTTCATGATTGTTGAGATATTTGGACATTCTTGTGAAGATTGTAGTATTCGGATATTGTTGATGACATTTGGATATTCTTGGTCTACGGTATGCATTTCGGAAGGAAGTCCGGATAGAGGTATGTTTGTGGTAGTCGTACATAGAGGATTATACGGGAAAGTATCGGTATTGAGGTATTATACGATATTGTTGTGATATTGGGATTTTTATGGTATTATTGTGATAATGGAATTTTGACGAGAATCATTGGATTAACCGGAAGTGGTAAGGTTATTGTTGTGGTTATTATTCTCATGATGCATGGCATGTAAATGTTTATGTTTATGTACTTGCGGTTATTTGTCGGGCATTATGGCTGACCCCATTGTGGGAGTTGTTTTTCAGGTATTGAGGACTTTGATGGTAACGGTCGTTAGGCGAGGATTCCGGACGATACTGGCTATGGCATATTATTGGGGAATCGTGTATTTTTGTTTGTGTATATCATTATTGATGTATATGTATCTTGGACTGTGTTTTTTATCCGCTGTGTGAGTTCTTTCAAATGGCTTTCGGATTTATGCCAACTGAGTTTGATTTCGAAAACTGATTCCCTTAACCGAGTTTTTGGCCTTGATTGTCTTGACGGTAGTTGGTGTTTTCAAATGATTTTGTGAGTTTTGGAAAATACTACCGTCATCGGCCTTTTTGGGCATTTTTGTAAATGGTTTTTAGCCTGGTGGGTTCCGGCGCGGGGCCCACGGCGTGTAATACTCCCTTAAGGTTTTTGGGGTGTTACAAAAATGGTATCGGAGCCCATGGTTTTGTGATAACCGGGCATGTGTGTTATGTGGCTCTACCAGTGTGGTAGTTGCGTGATTTTTTTTGTGTAGCTGGATTTCTGGCTATTTTGGACTGTGTTGTTTTGGTTCTGTGTGATTTTTTGAGTACTGTCGTGGTGATGTGTGGGTTTGGGAATTGTTGGTGTTTCCGAGACCGATGAGGCAGGGAGTGAACGCCGGTGCCGTGGTCATGTGCAATGTGCGGCTCCAATCAGGAATTGAACGCTGGTGCGAGGCACGTGCAATGTGCGGCTTTCGATGTGGAGTGGAACGTCGGTGATACGTGCATGTGACAAGGAGCGGCTCATGCGCTTTAGGTGAGGAGACACAGTGTCACAGATCCCACAAAACTCGACAGTGCTCTAAACTTGTTTTGGTCTTGGTGGAGACCAATCGTTTTCAAATTGTGATTATTCCTGTTTTGGCATTCTTGTTGTGTCGAGATTTTTGAAATGGTGTCATATGCTAGTATCACGGGAGATCTTCGTCTTCACTGACCTATAAGTATGTTGTTCGGATTATTCAATAATTCTTGGTTATCTTGGTGATTTTGGATTTTCCGTTGAAATGTTGTTTGTGCGAGTGATTGCAAGTTTCGAGGATGAAACTTATTTTTAAGGGGGTAGAGTGTAATACCCTGATTTTTCGGATATATTTTTCATTTATATATTGGATATTGTGGATGGTTAATTATGCTCGAGAACATTGTGAACGTTTGATAATGTTATTGAATTGAGTATATATATTGATTTTGTCGTATGTTCGTATTCGGTATGTCGTGACATTGGACAGAAATTGCTGAAATTAGCTAAGTATGGAATTGTTACGTACGTTAACAAGGTGAGCTTACGTACGTAAGATTGGCATGGTTACGTACGTTAAGGCTAAGGTATTACGTACGTAACGAAGGCATCGGACAGGACCGAGTCCTGGCCGGCAGGCGGGACCCGGTGTCGGAAACTTTCAGCGGAGGATATTGACAGATGAGTCAATGTACGTGTTACGTACGTTATACAGGACGTGTTACGTACGTAACACGACCATTGTACTGTAGCAAGTCAACTGGGATATTACGTACGTTATATGGTATGGGTTACGTACGTAATGGACTTCACGGAATGAGACAGTGAGTTTGTTACGTACGCTATGGATTTTGGATTACGTACGTTAAAGTTGTTACGTACGTTAAGCAAGGACACTTACGTACGTAATGAGAGTGCAGTTTATATATTGAAGTGTTGCCTTTCATTTATCTCACGATCCTTTGAGGTATTTCTCTCCAAAACTCGTCCCTCTTCACTTCTAAGAGTGTTCTAAACACTTCTAACATGATTGTGAGATTGGAATCATGGAATTAGAGCTTGGTTATGGAACTATTGTTCATTTTTGAAGTGATTTCTTGTGTTATCCATATTCTATGAGGTATGTTGGATATTTCTCCTTTTCATTTCGGAATTTTGATGTTATAGTTGATGAATGATTCGTATGAAGATGATTATGATGTTGTTATTGAGATTCTTGAGGATATATGAGGTTTATGTTGAAGGAAGATGATATGATTTGAATATGTTGATTATGATTATGGAATCATAGAGTTCTTGATGTTCTTGAGGCCATATGATGACTATGATGATTTGATAATTCGTTTAACCGATTTAAGATGGTATTCTAAATCATAGTGATGATAGTGGTTGATTTAGATGAGATGAATCGTGATATGAGGTTGAATTCCGGATTGAATATGTTATGATCATTGTTACCAAGTTGGTTCGATTATTGATATGATTATTGTTCTAGGTTGATTAACCAATAGGTATAATCGTTTTGCCGCAGTGAAAGGCCATAGATTCCGTCTAGTCGGGGCTGAAGAGCTCGTAGACGAGGGCAATGAGTTCGGTGTTGGTTTTGTCATGTTGGTATCCAGGCAAGTGTTTACTTGTTCAGTTGTAATGTTTTGATGAGTAATTTCAATTGCATTCCATAAGTATTTTATGTTGTATTGCATATTCACGAATGTTCGGTGATGTTCTATAAGGATTATAATACACAGTTCATGATTGTTGAGATATTTGGACATTCTTGTGAAGATTGTAGTATTCGGATATTGTTGATGACATTTGGATATTCTTGGTCTACGGTATGCATTTCGGAAGGAAGTCCGGATAGAGGTATGTTTTGTGGTAGCCGTACATAGAGAATTATACAGGAAAGTATTGGTATTGAGGTATTATACGGTATTGTTGTGATATTGGGATTTTTATGGTATTATTGTGATAATGGAATTTTGACGAGAATCGTTGGATTAACCGGAAGTGGTAAGGTTATTGTTGTGGTTATTATTCTAATGATGCATGGCATGTAAATGTTTATGTTTATGTACTTGCGGTTATTTGTCGGGCATTATGGCTGACCCCATTGTGGGACTTGTTTTTCAGGTATTTAGGACTTTGATGGTAACGGTCGTGAGGCGAGGATTCCGGACGATACTGGCTATGGCATATTGTTGGGGAATCGTGTATTTTAGTTTGTGTATATCATTATTGATGTATATGTATCTTGGACTGTGTTTTATCCGCTGTGTGAGTTCTTTCAAATGGCTTTTGGCTTTATGCCAACTGAGTTTGATTTCGAAAACTGATTCCCTTAACCGAGTTTTTGGCCTTGATTGTCTTGACGGTAGTTGGTGTTTTCAAATGATTTTGTGAGTTTTGGAAAATACTACCGTCATCGGCCTTTTTGGGCATTTTTGTAAATGGTTTTTAGCCTGGTGGGTTCCGGCGCGGGGCCCACGGCGTGTAATACTCCCTTAAGGTTTTTGGGGTGTTACAAATATGGTATCGGAGCCCATGGTTTTGTGATAACCGGGCATGTGTGTTATGTGGCTCTACTAGTGTGGTAGTTGCGTGATTTTTTTGTGTAGCTGGATTTCTGGCTATTTTGGACTGTGTTGTTTTGGTTGTGTGATTTTTTTAGTACTGTCGTGGTGATGTGTGGGTTTGGGGATTGTTGGTGTTTCCGAGACCGATGAGGCAAGGAGTGAACGTCGTGGTAATGTGCAATGTGCGGCTCCAATCGGGAAGTGAACGCCGGTGCGAGGCACGTGCAATGTGCGGCTTTAGATGTGGAGTGGAACGTCGGTGATACGTGCATGTGAAAAGGAGCGGCTCATGCGCTTTAGGTGAGGAGACACAGCGTCACAGATCCCACAAAACTCGACAGTGCTCTAAACTTGTTGTGGTCTTGGTGGAGACCAATCGTTTTCAAATTGTGATTATTCCTGTTTTGGCATTCTTGTAGTGTCGAGATTTTTGAAATGGTGTCATATGCTAGTATCACGGGAGATCTTCGTCTTCACTGACCTGTAAGTATGTTGTTCGGATTATTCGATAATTCTTGGTTATCTTGGTGATTTTGGATTTTCCGTTGAAATGTTGTTTGTGCGAGTGATTGCAAGTTTCGAGGACGAAACTTATTTTTAAGGGGGGTAGAGTGTAATACCCTGATTTTTCGGATATATTTTTCATTTATATATTGGATATTGTGGATGGTTAATTATTCTCGAGGACATTGTGAACGTTTGATAATGTTATTGAATTGAGTATATATATATATTGATTTTGCCGTATGTTCGTATTCGGTATGTCGTGACATTGGATAGGAATTGCTGAAATTAGCTAAGTATGGAATTGTTACGTACGTTAAGGCTAAGGTATTACGTACGTAACGAAGGCATCGGACAGGACCGAGTCCTGGCCGGCAGGCGGGACCCGGTGTCGGAAACTTTCGGCGGAGGATGTTGACAGATGAGTCAACGTACGTGTTACTTACGTAACACGACCATTGTTCTGTAGCAAGTCAACTGGTATATTACGTACGTTATATGGTATGGGTTACGTACGTAATGGACTTCACGGAATGAGACAGTGAGTTTGTTACGTACGCTATGGATTTTGGATTGCGTACGTTAAAGTTGTTACGTACGTTAAGCAAGGACACTTACGTACGTAATGAGAGTGCAGTTTATATATTGAAGTGTTGCCTTTCATTTCTCTCACGATCCTTTGAGGTATTTCTCTCCAAAACTCGTCCCTCTTCACTTCTAAGAGTGTTCTAAACACTTCTAACATGATTGTGAGATTGGAATCATGGAATTAGAGCTTGGTTATGGAACTATTGTTCATTTTTGAAGTCATTTCTTGTGTTATCCATATTCTATGAGGTATGTTGGATATTTCTCCTTTTCATTTCGGAATTTTGATGTTATAGTTAATGAATGATTCGTATAAAGATGATTATGATGTTGTTATTGCGACTCTTGAGGATATATGAGGTTTATGTTGAAGGAAGATGATATGCTTTGAATATGTTGATTATGATTATGGAATCATAGAGTTCTTGATGTTCTTGAGGCCATATGATGACTATGATGATTTGATAATTCGTTTAACCGATTTAAGATGGTATTCTAAATCATAGTGATGATAGTGGTTGATTTAGATGAGATGAATCGTGATATGAGGTTGAATTCCGGATTGAATATGTTATGATCATTGTTACCAAGTTGGTTCGATTATTGATATGATTATTGTTCTAGGTTGATTAACCAATAGGTATAATCGTTTTGCCGCGGTGAAAGGACATAGATTCCGTCCAGTCGGGTCTGAAGAGCTCGTAGACGAGGGCGATGAGTTCAGTATTGGTTTTGTCATGTTGGTATCCAGGCAAGTGTTTACTTGTTCGGTTGTAATGTTTTGATGAGTAATTTCAATTGCATTCCATAAGTATTTTATGTTGTATTGCATATTGACGAATGTTTGGTGATGTTCTATAAGGATTATAATACACAGTTCATGATTGTTGAGATATTTGGACATTCTTGTGAAGATTGTAGTATTCGGATATTGTTGATGACATTTGGATATTCTTGGTCTACGGTATGCATTTCGGAAGGAAGTCCGGATAGAGGTATGTTTTGTGGTAGTCGTACATAGATGATTGTACGGGAAAGTATCGGTATTGAGGTATTATATGGTATTGTTGTGATATTAGGATTTTTATAGTATTATTGTGATAATGGAATTTTGACGAGAATCGTTGGATTAACCGGAAGTGGTAAGGTTATTGTTGTGGTTATTATTCTCATGATGCATGGCATGTAAATGTTTATGTTTATGTACTTGTGGTTATTTTTCGGGCATTATAGCTGACCCCATTGTGGGACTTGTTTTTCAGGTATTGAGAACTTTGATGGTAACGGTCGTGAGGCGAGGATTCCGGACGATACTGGCTATGGCATATTGTTGGGGAATCGTGTATTTTTGTTTGTGTATATCATCATTGATGTATATGTATCTTGGACTGTGTTTTTATTTGTTGTGTGAGTTCCTTCAAATGGCTTTCGGCTTTATGCCAACCGAGTTTGATTTCGAAAACCGATTCCTTTAACCCAATTTTTGGCCTTGATTGTCTTGACGGTAGTTGGTGTTTTCAAATGATTTTGTGAGTTTTGGAAAATACTACCGTCATCGGTCTTTTTGGGCGTTTTTGTAAATAGTTTTTAGCCTGGTGGGTTCCGGCGCGGGGCCCACGGCGTGTAATACTCCCTTAAGGTTTTTGGGGTGTTACAACCACTTAACAAACTCATTAACGCATCACTTTTATTTGCTAAAAATTTTACCCACGTCAATCGGGAAAAATCATCAACAATAACTAAAGTATAAAGCTTACCACTCAAATTAGTATGTCGAGATGGTCCTATTAAGTCCATATGAATTAATTGAAGAATTCGGCTGGTGGATATTTCCAGTTTTGGATTAAATGATCTTCTAGCATGTTTACCTTTAATACAAGCTTCACAAATGTGGTATTTTCTCAAATTTAATTTTGATAGACCACGAACAATATCATTTTTAGCTAATTTTGGCAGTAAATGTAGAGAGGCGTGACCCAATTTTTGATGCCAAATAATAGCATTTTTGTCGTATGAAATTAAACATTTTTCATTAAAGGATGATTCATCTTGAAGATCCACAATATAAATATTTTCATACCTTAATCAAATAAATATTATTTTATCGTTTTTCATTGCAGTACAATGAGCGGTTTCGAAGATTAATTTTAGTCTTGTATCACATAATTAGGAAACGCCAAATAAATTATGAAATAGGCCATCGACAAAAAGAATATTATCAGACAAGTTCTTACAGCTTTAAGACAAGTTCTATACTTCGTTGTTTGCAGTAAATAAATTTGTAATCAAATAGTAAAAATAGTAAGTGTAGATTACGAGATGTAATCTTTCAAGATAAATTTCTTTATTGATAATCAAAGAAAATTACAAGTTCTTGAAAGTAGAAAAATACAGACAAAAAGTGCATACTGCAAAGCCTAAGGAACAAATATAGTGAGAAAGGCTAGATAAGCTAACTCCTGTACTGAGAATGCCTCTAAGGTCTCCTGCCGGGATCATTCTTGGTCCCTTTCCACCAATTGACTAGTGTATCTTTGCCTCAATCCCTGTAGATAGTGTTGTGCGGCGATTAATACGCCTCTATGGCGATCGGCCTAATGATCAGAGAGCCAACCATAGAAGGCTTACTCTGGGCAAACACCCAGCAGTCGGCACCCATGGCGATCGTCTTTTGGTATCCGACGATCGTCATTTGTTATTTGGTGATCGTCTATGATGCCCAACCAGAGACGATCGTCTAGTGCCACATATGAATCCAACATCCGTCAAAGTCGTCGAAGACTGAATCTTGGACGGTGACCCACATGCAGATCCGCAAAAGGCGCCGACAGATAAGACCTTTGACCCCAGCCTGTCACCTACCTCACCAACCGACAAGGCCGCCGAAAGGTACATGTAGATCCGCAAAAGGCGCCTGTTTCATTCGTTTATAATTTGTATAGAAATGTTTATAATCGTAAACACAACAGATTTGGGATTATAAGAAGAAACACTCAATGTTCTTCAAAAGAAAAGCCTTCAGAAAAATGACATCTGCAACGACCTCCAAGAGAGCCACCCTGCGATCTGCCGGAAACCTCATTCCGGCCCGGACCGAATCCCAGCCCACGACGGAAGGTGACCACGACAACGCAAGGCTCTCACTCCCGCCCCCGAGGGACGGTCCTAGCCTCTCACTCGATCAGTTCCATACCGCGAAACAGATTGAGGAGGCTATAGCCATCCTCAGGGAGCGACGGAGGGCATGCGACTCGCCCACCATCACTCTGTCAGCTATCCGCCGAGCAGGCAAGCAGAAACTCAAGGGGATCTATGTTGAGAAATCGACAGAAAGCCCTGAGCCGCAGAAAAAGGCTCTCGTCAGCCTTGGAAGAGATCCCTCATTGCGACCCGGGCACTCAGGCCCCAGTCGGGAGACATTGGTATCCGATTCCTTTACCAGGAGCTCGGCATATCCGACTCCCAGAAGACAGGCCGGTCAGCGAGCCCCCGCTCGCCCAAGAAATGAGCCCGCTGGCAAGGAACTCATCGTCCACCATGGGGCCAGGGGATCTGTGCACTATCGCCTTGGCTCGCGCTCCGGGAGCCAATCACCAAGCAGTCAGGCGACGGCGATGGCCGCCATGCAGCCCCAGCTCGACGAGATGAAGGCACTCCTGGAAAGTGGGGCAGACGCCAGGAGATCGATCGCTGGACCAAGTGAACCACTCGCAGTCCAGATCGAGCTCTCCCCAGTACAACCGAAGATCGCTCCCCCACAAACACCTCTGTATGAGGGGAGATCAGATCCGGAGACCCATTTGAGCAAATTCCGGATCTACATGACCGGATGCAGAGCATCAGATGCGACAAAGTGTGGAATGTTCCCATTAACTCTGGGCGACCTCGCCCACAGGTGGTACATCTCACTGCCACCTCGCTCAATCAACTGCTTTCAGAAGCTGGCGAACGACTTCACGTCGTACTTCGCCGCCAAAGTCACTCACCCGGAAGGCCCCCACCGCATGATGAAAATCAGGTAGGGGGAGGATGAATCAGATGAAGATTACATCGACTGGGTAGACGAGATAGTCCTCACCGGAGAGCCTATCAGCGACGAGCTTGACCTCTACTCAGTCCTGGGGGGATTCTGCGGCCACTCACCCATGTTCAGGCACCTCATTAAGGACATCCTCCTGACCTACTCGGTCTTCTGTAATATCCGCAATTTTCGATTTTCGGTAAATTTCTTTTTTCGGTCGGAGTCCATTTTGACGACTCGCCCATGTCCGTTTCGTCATTCTGGGAATGATTAATTCTACACTTTTTGACATCCGAGTTCGTTTCGGTGTCGTTTCGTTGAGTTCCGTGCTTTTTAGCGACTTTTCCGCGCTTGAGTTCGATTCTTGCGAACCTCGTTCAAGCTGCTTTGAGTTTCGTAAGTCCGTTCAACTTTGTTAGACGTGTTGTGAACTTCGGTTTGGTTATTCGATCACGTATCGTAATTTCCGGCGTTTTGGGCCATTTGTAATTTCTTGAAAGTTACGTATCCGTATCTGTAATTGTTGTCTCGACCCATTTCTTGGTCGCGTATGATTAATTATGGTATTATGTTTTCATTTCGGTCGTTGATGTCGTCCGCGAACTTTTCGTCGTGTTCGCCCGTGCGTTTCGGAAATCGGTCGTCGAGCCTGACGGCTATGGATCGCCGGACGGTTGCGGATGGCCGGACGATTGGGCACCGGCCGGATGGGTGCGGCAGAACCGGCGTAGCGCACGCCACGGCCGGAAGGCTGCGCGCTAACCGGCAGTGTAGCGACGCTTCCGGACGGCCTAACGACGCTTAGCGGCACGACAGTGGAGTCACGGGGTTCAGAATCGGTCAGCTCGGCAGTAGCGCACGCCATCGCCGGACGCTGCGCAGACGCCACGGCCGGCAGTAGCGCACGCCACGGCCGGAAGGCAGACGCTACCTGGCCGAGCGGCCTAGTCGGAAGGCTCTCGGATCGCGGCACCGGGCCGATAGCGACGCTAGCTCGGCACTTAGCGCGCTAGTCCGACCAAGATAAATGTGGTGGCGATCACATTTCATTTCGTTTTTCACTTCCTTCCTTCTCCGTCCGCGGGTGGCGATTCATGGGTCACAAAGCCATGTTGTTTAACAACAAATCCATGAAGTTCTTGAGTTCATAACATCAATCAATCGTCCGTTATCATCCTTTGATCCAGCGAATCAAGGTAATCTTCCTTAGAACCCTAATTTCGTGAATTTGGGGATTTTTGCATTTTCGTCCGATTCGTTCCGTGTTGTTGATTAATTCATGATGGGTATGATTAATCTTGGTAGTATTCTTGTGTTTAACATCATTTAATCCATTGTTCTTCGTCGAATCGAAGTATATTTCTTGATTTCCTTCGAATTGACTTTTTGGGGGATTTGTCCCGATCTCGTTTTTCATCCGTTTTCGATGGATCGATTATGGTTAAATGATGTTGTTAAACATATTCTATGGATTGTATATCCATATTTCAACTTGGAATTCCGTTTTCGGGTTTTGACGGGACGAATCGTGTTCTTGGCCGTTTTGGGGGAAATCCTTGAACCTTCGTCATTTGTTCTTTGAATTCAACGGCTTGGATCGTACTTTGGAATTCATTTTCGTTGTTATTGTTTTCGTTCGTAGTTCATTGTTGTGTATTGTCGTTCGGTGGAGTAGGCGAGTTCGTAGTCGGTTCGTGCCAACCTACTTCGGCCGATTCTCCGCGTTGTGGTTATTCGAGGCAAGTACCTTGCCCATACTTTTCTTATTTTATGGATATGATGATCTATGATCGTCTTGGTGTGTTTGTTTGGTTATTTGAAATGAAGTTTCAAAAGACTTCGGTTTGGCCTCGTTAAAGGCTCTCTTTCAAAACGCGTGTGTGTTTTGTGAACGTTGTGTTTTGGGAATTGATTATTTTGAACGTTGAAGGCTTTGATGATATTCCTATTGTTTAAAGTTATGGAATTGTGTATTCCGTGTTTAATCCTGTTATTGTGTTTTGGAGAGTTGATAACGTTGTCGGATAAATGGCCATCTCTAGTAAGTATTCTTGATGAACTTACATTCTTAGCATATTAGTATTGCATGAGTAACGTGTGTGTGTGTATGCTCACTACGGGTTAGATCCGACGGGGTCTCGGTAGGGCTCCACGAAGCTGTGGAACCGCGAGCTTGCTTTTAACCACTATGGGTTAGATCCGACGGGGTCTCGGCAGGGATCCACGAAGCTGTGGGTCCGCGGTTAATTGTGATGCATTTTACAATGTGATTTGGAATATTGGCATTTCCGGAAATAAGTCCTTTGGAACTATGTTTTCATGATTGCATGCATCGACTAAGTGTGTAAGAGGTAAGTGTTCGTTTGGCTTACTTGAATAGGATGGCACTAGAGTATTTTGTTGTTTGTTTTAAATCCTTTATTTGTGGATTTTGATGTTGGGAGACGAACCTTGTGGTCGTTCTTGTGTACTGTGAGTTGATGATATTTGGGGCTAAAATCCCAACAGTTTTGTAAAGGTCATTTGACGGATTTGGGACTAAAATCCCAACGGTTTGGTAAAGGTTATTTTATGGAAAGTAAACCTTTGGGGCGGTGACCCCTTTTGTCTTTTGGTTTTCGAAAAGTAGGATTTGATAATCCTAAATTGTTTTCTATTAAAACTCCCGATGGTATTTCAAATCATTTTATAAATTGTTTCCCTTGATATTTTGATCTTGAAATTTTGGGAAGTATTTACTCAACTCTTGCCTCGGGAAGTGTTCATCCTGTTGTATTTGAATCTTTGAGGATTCCGAATTATTATCGTTCGTGGAATGTGAATTGTATGGCTCGTATTTGCACTTTGTTCTTGCACTAGCAAAACAGTGGAGTTTTGCTAACCCCCGAGTATTCGGGGGTGGATGTCTGTTTTGCATTCGGGTTTTGGAGCATAACACGGTCGGCACGAAGGATGATGAAAGATGATCGATACTAATCACATGAGGAACCGTACCTTGTTTATTGGTTCAGTTGTACTCTATTTTTTCCGCTGCTATATTTTCCCGTTGTACGGGTGTGGTTGTATTTTGACCCCTGCGTGGGCATGAGTTGTATGTATTTATTGAAAGACCAAATAGGTCTACTGAGTCGTTTTAGCCTTAAAGGCATGGTTGAGTTGTTATATGTCATTACCAGCCTGGTAGATCCTCGAGGAAAGGTTCTACGGCGTGTAATATCCTTGAGCGGATTGGGGGTGTTACATCTTCCGCGTCAGAGCCACCGATTTTCTGGCCAGGCAGAGGATTCTCTCCCTCCGCTTAGGCGAGGGACCCTTCGGAGGAGGGAAGACGCCATCCCATGTCCAGAAGAAGGCGGTCGCCAAGCCCATAAAGACGGTCGCAAAGCCACCTAGTGAGTTCAAAGCCTTCGAGGATGTGGAGGTCCACCTTCTCCACAACCTCAACTTATCTCCAGCCCACATCTTCAACGCGATCAAGGGGCGCGAATGGCTTTCCAAACCAAAGCCTATAAGGGACCACGGTCATCTAGCCCGCAGCAAATTCTGTGCCTACCACAAGAGTCCCGGCCACAACACCAGCCAATGCCGCGGCCTCCTCAGACAACTCTGGCGACTGTTTGAGGAAGGCAAATTGGACAACTTGGTCACCAAGCCAGAACCTCGGACAGATAGGACCGGAGGGCGCGAGCGCTGACAAAACGAAAGAACTCCTCCCAATCCAGTCGCCAGGATCGAGCATGAGCCGGAGTACTCTGATGAATCGATTCCTCTGATCAATCCGGGCGGTCGGATCAATATGCTTCAAGCAGGAGATGGAAACCTCGGGGGCCTTTCCCCGGTTTCCACCATGTCAAACAGGAAGCGAAAGGCCGAACTGAGGGCGTTCACCGGGGTCCATGTCGTGGTACCTCCAGAGCCGACCATCTCTAAAGACGCGCTCATCACCTTCTCCAACAAGGACAGGGAGGGAGTACAATGCCCCAAAGAGGATGTATTGGTGATCTCTGCTTATATCCTTGGGAAGATGGTCGACCACGTGCTGGTTGACAACGGGAGCTTCTTCAACATCATCTTCAAGTCCGATCTTGACCATCACAGCAATCTAACCAAGTTCATCAAGCCGTTCGACACCGTGCTTCAAGGGTTCGGCGACAGCACAGTCCAAGCCTACGGATGGATCAAGCTCTCTGTCGAGCTAATATGCTTTTACGATCCCAAGGTTAGGATTACTAGGAACCTAAATTTTGTAATCATAGATAGGCCCAGCATCTATAATGGGTTCCTAGGTCGTCCGTTTCTAGAAACCTTTGAGGCGGTCGCCTCGTCTTTCTTTTATTGTATCAAATTCCCCACTGCCGATGGGACGGTCGGTACTGTAAAAGGAGATCAGCTAATGGAAAAGAAATGTTTGAACTACTCCTATGTTGTAATATCCTAGAATTTCACTATGAATTTTTCGCATTATTTTATCTAGGACGTACTGTACAAAGTCGGACCGACACGATATGAGTGGATAATTTCGGAAACCGTGACAGTCGTGCCAGTATGTCATCGAGGTTATTTTGATTCTAGGATATTACATGCTTGGTGTGTTTTTCGATGTCGGATATACTATATGAGTATTTGTACAATTGTCGTACTTGGTCGACAGTTGTATTCAAGGAATCGTGCATCAGAAGTATCGTATGGAAATGATATCTGAACGAGCATATGTATTCAGTATGTCGCGTGTACGTATTCAGTATATTGAGATGACATACAGGAGCAAAATGGATAAGTATGAAAGCCATTACGTACGTTATATGTTGGAGATTACGTACGTAGCTAAGTAATCTTAACGTACGTTAAGCTGCGTACATTACGTACGTTAAGAATGGAATCAGCGGGTCCGAGCTGTGGTCGGCAGGTGGGCCCGGTGTCGGCTGCTTTCGGCGCAGGATGTGGACAGGCGAGTCAACCCCGGCATTAGGTACGCTATGCATGGCATATTACGTACGTAATATGGGTTGATACTGTAGCAAGTCAACAGCTACATTACGTACGCAACGGTGATGGTATTACGTACGTAACGCAAGGTGCAAAATAGTACAGATTACCCTGGATGACGATTACGTACGCTATATAGGTCATATAGCGTACGTTAAAGGCCTTACGTACGTTAACTTTGGGACTTAACGTACGTAAGAGATGCACAGTTTATAAAATAAGAACGGGACTTTCATTTCCTCACGAAAGGAAACATATTTCCTCCTCCCCATCTCGTCCCTCTCCACTCTCAAACCCATTTCAGCCCCTCATACCCTTGTTAAGACCTTGATAAGGATGATCGGAAGCTTGAAACTTGGAGTTCTTGGAGTTTTGGAAGTGTTTGATTGTGTTATTCATCTTCAAAAGGTATGTTGATGAACTCTACTCCTTGAATTCGGATTTTGATGTTTGTGTTGATGTTATTCTTCGTATGAAGATAATTATGGTATTGTTGTTACGGTTCTTGAGGATATATGAACTATATGTTCAAGGAAGATGATGATATGTTGGTTTTTGTCTTGAAAATGTTGACTATGATTATAGAATCATGTTGTTCTTGGTGATCTTGGTAGTATTGCTTCGATTCTTGATGTTATGAGGATCGTATGTTGGAGAATATGATGATACATGCCTTGGAGTATGGATTAGATGATGGTTATATGTTAGAACACATTGAATTACGTCGTTTTGTTGGCTTCAAACGTGATTATAGATTAATTCATGTTCTTGAAGAATTCTTGAATGATATATGTCCGTAAATTGGAAGGATTACGATTAATTTTGGTATATGATTATTCATGATGATAGCCGTAATTGTATTCCTATGAATTTGCAAGAATGAGCCGTGTAAATCCGAATTTAAGATTGAAGTCGGAACCAAGAATGTTGTAGACGTTGATAGAACTATTGATTATCGAAGTTCGGCTTGTATTCGTATTGATAAGAGTTGATATGGTTTGATTTCGCATTTATCGAGATACCGTTGAGTTTGATTGGTTGATTATACCGGTTGTTGATTGTTATCGAACGTATCGTTGAATGATTATTGTATTAGGTTGCATTAGATGATCGTTGATATTAACCGTTGTGCTGCGGTGAGTTGGGGCTGTCGAGCTTGTAGATGAAGACGACGGGAGTAGTAACAACTTCATCGTATCAGTATCGAGGCAAGTTATGCTTGCTCAGTTCATAATGTTAATAAATGATTTCGTTTTCATTTCATTTATGATTCATATAGCAATGGTATTATGGAATATATGAATTGTCGGAATGGTGGTATGTATGGTATTTTTAGACTAAAATAAATCATAATGTATATGATTTTAAGGATGTCTGTTGGAAATGGGAACGTGAATTATAATTTGGTCTATTGCATGAGAAGTTGGATATCAAGGTTAGTTATCGTGTCGATGTTGAACTCGGGATGGTGGTTTGGTATTAGTTATGGACTGTACTTCATTTTGGATTGTCGGATAAACCGTGCATTCGTTCAGGGCGTTTGGTCATGGAAAGGTTGGCGTCTCCAGCTTGAGGTAAATTAATATTGTTAGATTATGATAATCATTATGTTTCATTATTGCATGTGTGTGTTGATATTTCATGCGGTGAGTGTGCACCATTGTTTGTTACGTTTTGTAATGTGCTCTTCCTTTGAGCTGTGATCTGTTGGGCCGATGTGTTAGGGGATAAGACCTATATGGCACCTATGTTCCGGGGTATTCCTGTGTGGATACTTTCGTGACCCTTGGTTGCGACCTTGGGGTATTTTGTGATTGCATGAACTGTGTTAGGGGATAAGACCTATATGGCACCTATGTTCCGGGGTATTCCTGTGAGATGCTTCCGTGACCCTTGGCTGCTACCTTGGGGTTTATGTGTTAATATTATGTGCATTGTTGAGCATGATGTGGACTGTTGTCTGATGGAAATACGACATTATGGTCTTGTCGGTCTTTCATGATCGAGTTACTGTTGCTCTTTTGGGAAGTCTTTTGATCCTTAATGGATATGCGTTTCTTCGAGATTTGTTGTCATGTTGTATCGTGGCATATCTAGAGTTAGATACATTCTGATCGTTCATGTGTAGGATTTTTGGGACGGGCTCGTGTAGCATGTGTTGGTTTCGACCTCATATTGAACCGTGCACACGAGACGTACATCGTGAGGCTAATTAGGTACGAGACCAGACGAGTATCTGATCAATACCTGTGGTTGGCTTGTACACGGACACATGTCCGGATCGAGCGTATCGTGACGTCCATCTTGAGTCTTATTGATTGGTCGTTCACAGTCCATGTGTAATTGGATCTGTTCGATATTCGGATTGTCTTTGAAATCCCGTATATATGATTTGTATATGGTTGACGATTTTATTCTCTCGTGTATCTGTCGCCATTGAACCTTTATTAATCTCGTTCGGAGTTACCATATCGATGGTCAACTCATTTGATATCGATTCTTTATTAATCTCGTTGGAGTTCACCCTGTCATTGGTAATCTCGTTCATTATTGATCCTTATTGATTCCATTTGGGAGTTGTCTTACCGTTGGTATTCTTGGTTATTAGTCCTTGACTGATGTTATTGGAGTTTACCGTGTCATCGGTATTCTCAGTTGTTGATCCCTTATTATCCCTATTGGAGTATACCGTGTCGTCACTATTCTCGGTTGTCGATTCCTTATTGTTCTTGTTAGAGTATACCGTATCGTTGGTACTCCCGGTCGTTGGTCCTTATTGATCTTGCTAGATTTTACTATGTCGTCAGTATTCTCGGTTGTTGACCCTTTATTGATCTTATTGGGGTTTATCGTATCATTGGTATTTCTGGTTGTCGACTCTTTTGATCTTGTTAGAGTTAACCGTGTCGTCGGTATTCTCGGTTATTGATTCTTCGTTGATCCTTACCATGTCGTCGGTATACTCGGTTGTCGACCTTTTATTGATCTTGTTGGGATTTTCCGTATTGTCGGTATTCTCGGTTATTGATTATGTCATTGATCTTGTTGGAGTTACCACATCATGGTATTCTCATTCGTGGTTGATCCTTCGTCGATCTTATGTGGAAATATCATGTCATTGATAATTCCGTTGTGATGCATTGATTGTTTATCATTATTGATTGTGTAAGCATTCATGCTTGTATTGATATCTGGGACTTGCCATTGTTTCGGGACAGTTGATTTGCAGATGTATCGTGTGATATCAGTTTCTATCAGTATTGGGATCTGATTGTGCGACCCAACCAGCAGAATTGAACTTGGCCAGATTATTCTATACTCGAGATATGTTTATGTTGTAAATCTTGGTAGTGTTTTGGATACAGTACAGGTGATTACATTTGAATCCGTTCATTATTTAAGGACACGGGGCGTGGGTTATGGTAAGAATTGATTTGTTATGGATCGTGACAGGTTGGTAAGGTTACTACGGTGAGATTACATTGGAATTATTCTTACCTTGTAATTACATTGATATGTAATTGTTTTTGTGATGTGATCGTTATCATTGTTGAGTATTATGGTTGACCCCGTCGTGGGCTTTATCTTTTAGGTACTCGGAGTTCGAGCTAGTAGCGGTCGTGAAGGGATGAGCTTTCCGGTCATACCGGCTATGGCGTGATTGTTGGGATTGTGCATTCTTTTCTGGTTTCCTAATTCCGCTGCAAATGTAATTAATTGTGTTTTTATCCGTTGCGTGTATATATTTAAATTGGCTTTCAGTATTCTTTGAACTGTGTTTTTATCTGCTGCGTGTGTGTGTACTTTCAAAGGGCTTTTTGACATTTTTAAACGTTTGCGAAAATGATTTTAGCCTTGTGGGTTCCAATGTGGGGCCCACGACACTGTAATATTCCCGTTTGGTTTTGGGGGTGTTACAGAAGATGGTATCGGAGTTTGGGTTTCGTAAAACCCGAGCGTGTGTGTTATGTGGCTCTACCGGTGCGGTGGTAGCATGATTTTTGAAAATGATTTTCTGACTTTTGAGTCAAACTGATTTTGGAGGTTTCAAAATTTTTGAAATATTTTCAAATTGCTGTATTTGCGATGCTGATGTGTTGTTAGTGTGTTGAGACTTTGTATGGGAGTCGTATGCTGGTATCACAGAAGATCATCGACTTCACGGACCTGTAAGTATGTTCTTTCAGTTATTTCAGTTTTGATGATGATTATTTTAGTATGGTGTCGTGATTTTGAGATATTTCGGGATTGAGATACTGATTATGACAGGTGTTGAGTTTCGAGGACGAAACTTATTTAAGTGGGTGTATATGTAATATCTTAGAATTTCACTATGAATTTTTCGCATTATTTTATCTGGGATGTACTGTACAGAGTGGGACCGACACGATATGAGTGGATAATTTCGGAAACCGTGACAGTCGTGCCAGTATGTCATCGAGGTTATTTTGATTCTAGGATATTACATGCTTGGTGTGTTTTTCGATGTCGGATATACTATATGAGTATTTGTACAATTGCCGTACTTGGTCGACAGTTGTATTCAAGGTATCGTGCATCAGAAGTATCGTATGGAAATGATATCGGAACGAGTATATGTATTCAGTATGTCGCGTGTACGTATTCAGTATATTGAGATGACAGACAGGAGCAAAATGGACAAGTATGAAAGCCATTACGTACGTTATATGCTGGAGATTACGTACGTAGCTAAGTAATCTTAACGTACGTTAAGCTGCGTACATTACGTACGTTAAGAATGGAATCAAAGGGTCCGAGCTGTGGTCAGCAGGTGGGCCCGATGTCGGCTGCTTTCGGCGCAGGATGTGGACAGGCGAGTCAACCCCGGCATTACATACACTATGCATGGCATATTACGTACGTAATATGGGTTGATACTGTAGCAAGTCAACAGCTACATTACGTACGCTACGGTGATGGTATTACGTACGTAACGCAAGGTGCAAAATAGTACAGATTACCCTGGATGACGATTACGTACGCTATATAGGACATATAGCGTACGTTAAAGGCCTTATGTACGTTAACTTTGGGACTTAACGTACGTAACGAGATGCACATTTTATAAAATAAGAACGGGACTTTCATTTCCTCACGAAAGGAAACACATTTCCTCCTCCCCAGCTCGTCCCTCTCCACTCTCAAACCCATTTCAGACCCTCATATCCTTGTTAAGACCTTGATAAGGATGATCGGAAACTTGAAACTTGGAGTTCTTGGAGTTTTGGAAGTGTTTGATTGTGTTATTCATCTTCAAAATGTATGTTGATGAACTCTACTCCTTGAATTCGTATTTTGATGTTAGTGTTGATGTTCTTCTTCGTATGAAGATGATTATGGTATTGTTGTTACGGTTCTTGAGGATATATGAACTATATGTTGAAGGAAGATGATGATATGTTGGTTTTTGTCTTGAAAATGTTGACTATGATTATATAATCATGTTGTTCTTGGTGATCTTGGTAGTATTGCTTCGATTCTTGATGTTAGGAGGATCGTATGTTGGAGAATATGATGATGCATGCCTTGGAGTATGGATTAGATGATGGTTAGATGTTAGAACACATTGAATTACGTCGTTTTGTTGGCTTCAAACGTGATTATGGATTAATTCATGTTCTTGAAGAATTCTTGAATGATATATGTCCGTAAATTGGAAGGATTACGATTAATTTTGGTATATGATTATTCATGATGATAGCCGTAATTGTATTCCTATGAATTTGCAAGAATGAGCCGTGTAAATCCAAATTTAAGATTGAAGTCGGAACCAAGAATGTTGTAGACGTTGTGAGAACTATTGATTATCGAAGTTCGGCTTGTATTCGTATTGATAAGAGTTGATATGGTTTGATTTCGTACGATCGAGATACCGTTGAGTTTGATTGGTTGATTATACCCGTTGTTGATTGTTATCGAACGTATCGTTGATTGATTATTGTATTAGGTTACATTAGATGATCGTTGATATTAACCGTTGTGCTGCGGTGAGTCGGGGTTGCGGAGCTTGTAGATGAAGACGACGGGACTAGTAACAACTTCATCGTATCAGTATCGAGGCAAGTTATGCTTGCTCAGTTCATAATGTTAATAAATGATTTCATTTTCATTTCATTTATGATTCATATAGCAATGGTATTATGGAATATATGAATTGTCGGAATGGTGGTATGTATGGTATTTTTGGACTAAAATAAATCATAATGTATATGATTTTAAGGATGTCTGTTGGAAATGGGAACGTGAATTATAATTTGGTCTATTGCATGAGAAGTTGGATATCAAGGTTAGTTATCGTGTCGATGTTGAACTCGAGATGGTGGTTTGGTATTAGTTATGGACCGTACTTCATTTTGGATTGTCGGATAAACCGTGTATTCGTTCAGGGCGGTTGGTCGTGGGAAGGTTGGCGTCTCCAGCTTGAGGTAAATTAATATTGTTAGATTATGATAATAATTATGTTGCATTATTGCATGTGTGTGCTGATATTTCATGCGGTGAGTGTGCACCATTGTTTGTTACGTTTTGTAATGTGCTCTTCCTTTGAGCTGTGATCTGTTGGGCCGATGTGTTAGGGGATAAGACCTATATGGCACCTATGTTCCGGGGTATTCCTGTGTGGATACTTTCATGACCCTTGGTTGCGACCTTGGGGTATTTTGTGATTGCATGAACTGTGTTAGGGGATAAGACCTATATGGCACCTATGTTCCGGGGTATTCCTGTGAGATGCTTCCGTGACCCTTGGCTGCTGCCTTGGGGTTTATGTGTTAATATTATGTGCATTGTTGAGCATGATGTGGACTGTTGTCTGATGGAAATACGATATTGTGGTCGTGTCGGTCTTTCATGATCGAGTTACTGTTGCTCTTTTGGGAAGTCTTTTGATCCTTGATGGATATGTGTTTATTCGAGATTTGTTGTCATGTTTTATCGTGGCATATCTGGAGTCAGATACGTTCTGATCGTTTATGTGTAGGATTTTTGGGACGGGCACGTGTAGCATGTGTTGGTTTCGACCTCATATTGAACCGTGCACACGAGACGTACTTCTTGAGGCTAATTAGGTACGAGACCAGACGAATATCTGATCAATACCTGTGGTTGGATTGTACACGGACACATGTCCGGATCGAGCGTATCGTGACGTCCATCTTGAGTCTTATTGATTGGTCGTTCACAGTCCATGTGTAATTGGATCTGTTCGATATTCGGATTGTCTTTGAAATCCCATATATATGATTTGTATATGGTTGACGATTTTATTCTCTCGTGTATCTGTCGCCATTGAACCTTTATTAATCTCGTTCGGAGTTACCATATCGATGGTCAACTCATTTGATATCGATTCTTTATTAATCTCGTTGGAGTTCACCCTGTCATTGGTAATCTCGTTCATTATTGATCCTTATTGATTCCATTTGGGAGTTGTCTTATCGTTGGTATTCTTGGTTATTAGTCCTTGACTGATGTTATTGGAGTTTACCGTGTCGTCGGTATTCTCAGTTGTTGATCCCTTATTATCCCTATTGGAGTATACCGTGTCGTTAGTATTCTCGGTTGTCGATTCCTTATTGTTCTTGTTGGAGTATACCGTATCGTTGGTACTCCCGGTCGTTGGTCCTTATCGATCTTGCTAGAGTTTACTATGTCGTCAGTATTCTCGGTTGTTGACCCTTTATTGATCTTATTGGGGTTTATCGTACCGTTGGTATTTCTGGTTGTCGACTCTTTTGATCTTGTTAGAGTTAACCGTGTCGTCGGTATTCTCGGTTATTGATTCTTCGTTGATCCTTACCATGTCGTCGGTATTCTCGGTTGTCGACCTTTTATTGATCTTGTTGGGATTTTCCGTATTGTCGGTATTCTCGGTTATTGATTATGTCATTGATCTTGTTGGAGTTACCACATCATGGTATTCTCGTTCGTGGTTGATCCTTTGTCGATCTTGTGTGGAAATATCATGTCATTGATAATTCCGTTGTGATGCATTGATTGTTTATCATTATTGATTGTGTAAGCATTCATGCTTGTATTAATATCTGGGACTTGCCATTGTTTCGGGACAGTTGATTTGCAGATGTATCGTGTGATATCAGTTTCTATCAGTATTGGGATCTGATTGTGCGACCCAGCCAGCAGAATTGAACTTGGGGAGATTATTCTATACTCGAGATATGTTTATGTTGGAAATCTTGGTAGTGTTTTGGATACAGTACAGGTGATTACATTTGAATCCGTTCATTATTTAAGGACACGGGGCGTGGGTTATGGTAAGAATTGATTTGTTATGGATCGTGACAGGTTGGTAAGGTTACTACGGTGAGATTACATTGGAATTATTCTTACCTTGTAATTACATTGATATGTAATTGTTTTTGTGATGTGATCGTTATCATTGTTGAGTATTATGGTTGACCCCGTCGTGGGCTTTATCTTTTAGGTACTCGGAGTTCGAGCTAGTAGCGGTCGTGAAGGGATGAGCTTTCCGGTCATACCGGCTATGGCGTGATTGTTGGGATTGTGTATTATTTTCTGGTTTCCTAATTCCGCTGCAAATGTAATTAATTGTGTTTTTATCCGCTGCGTGTGTATATTTAAATTGGCTTTCAGTATTCTTTGAACTGTGTTTTTATCCGCTGCGTGTGTGTGTACTTTCAAAGGGCTTTTTGACATTTTTAAACGTTTGCGAAAAAGATTTTAGCCTTGTGGGTTCCAATGTAGGGCCCACGGCGCTGTAATATTCCCGTTTGGTTTTGGGGGTGTTACAGAAAATGGTATCAGAGTTTGGGTTTCGTAAAACCCGGGCGTGTGTGTTATGTGGCTCTACCGGTGCGGTAGTAGCGTGATTTTTGAAAATGATTTTCTGACTTTTGAGTCAAACTGATTTTGGAGGTTTCAAAATTTTTGAAATGTTTTCAAATTGCTGTATTTGCGATGCCGATGTGTTGTTAGTGTGTTGAGACTTTGTATGGGAGTCGTATGCTGGTATCACAGAAGATCATCGACTTCACGAACCTGTAAGTATGTTCTTTCAGTTATTTCAGTTTTGATGATGATTATTTTAGTATGGTGTCGTGATTTTGAGATATTTCGGGATTGAGATACTGATTATGACAGGTGTTGAGTTTCGAGGACCAAACTTATTTAAGTGGGTGTATATGTAATATCCTAGAATTTCACTATGAATTTTTCGCATTATTTTATCTCGGATGTACTGTATAGAGTGGGACCGACACGATATGAGTGGATAATTTCGGAAACCGTGACAGTCGTGCCAGTATGTCATCGAGGTTATTTTGATTCTAGGATATTACATGCTTGGTGTGTTTTTTGATGTCAGATATACTATATGAGTATTTGTACAATTGCCGTACTTGGTCGACAGTTGTATTCAAGGTATCGTGCATCAGAAGTATCGTATGGAAATGATATCGGAACGGGCATATGTATTCAGTATGTCGCGTGTACATATTCAGTATATTGAGATGACAGACAGGAGCAAAATGGATAAGTATGAAAGCCATTACGTACGTTATATGTTGGAGATTACGTACGTAGCTAAGTAATCTTAACGTACGTTAAGCTGCGTACATTACGTACGTTAAGAATGGAATCAGCGGGTCCGAGCTGTGGTCGGCGTGGGCCGGTCGGCCGCCGCGCAGGATGTGGACAAGCGAGTCAACCCCGGCATTAGGTACGCTATGCATGGCATATTACGTACGTAATATGGGTTGATACTGTAGCAAGTCAACAGCTACATTACGTACGCTACGGTGATGGTATTACGTACGTAACGCAAGGTGCAAAATAGTACAGATTACCCTGGATGACGATTACGTACGCTATATAGGACATATAGCGTACGTTAAAGGCCTTACGTACGTTAACTTTGGGACTTAACGTACGTAACGAGATGCACAGTTTATAAAATAAGAACGGGACTTTCATTTCCTCACGAAAGGAAACACATTTCCTCCTCCCCAGCTCGTCCCTCTCCACTCTCAAACCCATTTCAGACCCTCATACCCTTGTTAAGACCTTGATAAGGATGATCGGAAGCTTGAAACTTGGAGTTTTGGAAGTGTTTGATTGTGTTATTCATCTTCAAAAGGTATGTTGATGAACTCTACTCCTTGAATTCGGATTTTGATGTTTGTGTTGATGTTATTCTTCGTATGAAGATGATTATGGTATTGTTGTTACGGTTCTTGAGGATATATGAACTATATGTTCAAGGAAGATGATGATATGTTGGTTTTTGTCTTGAAAATGTTGACTATGATTATAGAATCATGTTGTTCTTGGTGATCGTGGTAGTATTGCTTCGATTCTTGATGTTATGAGGATCGTATGTTGGAGAATATGATGATACATGCCTTGGAGTATGGATTAGATGATGGTTAGATGTTAGAACACATTGAATTACGTCGTTTTGTTGGCTTCAAACGTGATTATGGATTAATTCATGTTCTTGAAGAATTCTTGAATGATATATGTCCGTAAATTGGAAGGATTACGATTAATTTTGGTATATGATTATTCATGATGATAGCCGTAATTGTATTCCTATGAATTTGCAAGAATGAGCCGTGTAAATCCGAATTTAAGATTGAAGTCGGAACCAAGAATGTTGTAGACGTTGATAGAACTATTGATTATCGAAGTTCGGCTTGTATTCGTATTGATAAGAGTTGATATGGTTTGATTTCGTATGATCGAGATACCGTTGAGTTTGATTGGTTGATTATACCGGTTGTTGATTGTTATCGAACGTATCGTTGAATGATTATTGTATTAGGTTGCATTAGATGATCGTTGATATTAACCGTTGTGCTGCGGTGAGTTGGGGCTGTGGAGCTTGTAGATGAAGACGACGGGAGTAGTAACAACTTCATCGTATCAGTATCGAGGCAAGTTATGCTTGCTCAGTTCATAATGTTAATAAATGATTTCGTTTTCATTTCATTTATGATTCATATAGCAATGGTATTATGGAATATATGAATTGTCGGAATGGTGGTATGTATGGTATTTTTGGACTAAAATAAATCATAATGTATATGATTTTAAGGATGTCTGTTGGAAATGGGAACGTGAATTATAATTTGGTCTATTGCATGAGAAGTTGGATATCAAGGTTAGTTATCGTGTCGATGTTGAACTCGGGATGGTGGTTTGGTATTAGTTATGGACCGTACTTCATTTTGGATTGTCGGATAAACTGTGTATTCGTTCAGGGCGGTTGGTCGTGGGAAGGTTGGCGTATCCAGCTTGAGGTAAATTAATATTGTTAGATTATGATAATCATCATGTTGCATTATTGCATGTGTGTTGATATTTCATGCGGTGAGTGTGCACCATTGTTTTTTACGTTTTGTAATGTGCTCTTCCTTTGAGCTGTAATCTGTTGGGCTGATGTGTTAGGGGATAAGACCTATATGGCACCTATGTTCCGGGGTATTCCTGTGTGGATACTTTCGTGACCCTTGGTTGCGATCTTGGGGTATTTTGTGATTGCATGAACTGTGTTAGGGGATAAGACCTATATGGCACCTATGTTCCGGGGTATTCCTGTGAGATGCTTCCGTGACCCTTGGCTGCTGCCTTGGGGTTTATGTGTTAATATTATGCGCATTGTTGAGCATGATGTGGACTGTTGTCTGATGGAAATACGACATTGTGGTCGTGTCGGTCTTTCATGATCGAGTTACTGTTGCTCTTTTGGGAAGTCTTTTGATCCTTGATGGATATGCGTTTCTTCGAGATTTGTTGTCATGTTGTATCGTGGCATATCTGGAGTCAGATACGTTCTGATCGTTCATGTGTAGGATTTTTGGGACGGGCACGTGTAGCATGTGTTGGTTTCGACCTCATATTGAACCGTGCACACGAGACGTACTTCGTGAGGCTGATTAGGTACGAGACCAGACGAGTATCTGATTAATACCCGTGGTTGGCTTGTACACGGACACATGTTCGGACCGAGCATATCGTGACGTCCATCTTGAGTCTTATTGATTGGTCATTCACAGTCCATGTGTAATTGGATCTGTTCGATATTCGGATTGTCTTTGAAATCCCGTATATATGATTTGTATATGGTTGACGATTTTATTCTCTCGTGTATCTGTCGCCATTGAACCTTTATTAATCTCGTTCGGAGTTCCCATATTGATGGTCAACTCATTTGATATCGATTCTTTATTAATCTCGTTGGAGTTCACCCTGTCATTGGTAATCTCGTTCATTATTGATCCTTCTTGATTCCGTTTGGGAGTTGTCTTACCATTGGTATTCTTGGTTATTAGTCCTTGACTGATGTTATTGGAGTTTACTGTGTCGTCGGTATTCTCAGTTGTTGATCCCTTATTATCCCTATTGGAGTATACCGTGTCGTCAGTATTCTCGGTTGTCGATTCCTTATTTTTCTTGTTGGAGTATACCGTATCGTTGGTACTCCCGGTCGTTGGTCCTTATTGATCTTGCTAGAGTTTACTATGTCGTCAGTATTCTCGGTTGTTGACCCTTTATTGATCTTATTGGGGTTTATCGTACCGTTGGTATTTCTGGTTGTTGACTCTTTTGATCTTGTTAGAGTTTACCGTGTCATCGGTGTTCTCGGTTATTGATTCTTCGTTGAACCTTACCATGTCGTCGGTATTCTCGGTTGTCGACCTTTTATTGATCTTGTTGGGATTTGCCGTATTGTCGGTATTCTCGGTTATTGATTATGTCATTGATCTTGTTGGAGTTACCACATCATGGTATTCTCGTTCGTGGTTGATCCTTTGTCGATCTTGTGTGGAAATATCATGTCATTGATAATTCCGTTGTGATGCATTGATTGTTTATCATTATTGATTGTGTAAGCATTCATGCTTGTATTGATATCTGGGACTTGCCATTGTTTCGGGACAGTTGATTTGCAGATGTATCGTGTGATATCAGTTTCTATCAGTATTGGGATCTGATTGTGCGACCCAGCCAGCAGAATTGAACTTGGGGAGATTATTCTATACTCGAGATATGTTTATGTTGGAAATCTTGGTAGTGTTTTGGATACAGTACAGGTGATTACATTTGAATCCGTTCATTATTTAAGGACACGGGGCGTGGGTTATGGTAAGAATTGATTTGTTATGGATCGTGACAGGTTGGTAAGGTTACTACGGTGAGATTACATTGGAATTATTCTTACCTTGTAATTACATTGATATGTAATTGTTTTTGTGATGTGATCGTTATCATTGTTGAGTATTATGGCTGACCCCGTCGTGGGCTTTATCTTTTAGGTACTCGGAGTTCGAGCTAGTAGCGGTCGTGAAGGGATGAGCTTTCCGGTCATACCGGCTATGGCGTGATTGTTGGGATTGTGTATTATTTTCTGGTTTCCTAATTCCGCTGCAAATGTAATTAATTGTGTTTTTATCCGCTGCGTGTGTATATTTAAATTGGCTTTCAGTATTCTTTGAACTGTGTTTTTATCCGCTGCGTGTGTGTGTGTACTTTCAAAGGGCTTTTTGACATTTTTAAACGTTTGCGAAAATGATTTTAGCCTTGTGGGTTCCAATGTGGGGCCCATGGCGCTGTAATATTCCCGTTTGGTTTTGGGGGTGTTACATATGTCGTAACTTCTTCAATACTTCCCATGCTATGTATAACATTGAAACGATCGACGATCAATCCATGGGGATCGATGAGCCAAGCACATTATACCAACTCGATTCAGAGGACGCCATCTCACATCGATTAACGGACGACATCGAGCCAAGGATCGGTTTCGAGCCAAGTATCGACATCGATCCGAGAATCGAGTCCGGAAATCGTTCCAAACGAGAGGCGACCGTCCCCGTTGAAGAGTTGGAAAATATATCGATAGATCCAGTTCGCCCGGAGCGGGAAGTACAGATCAGCGCAAGCATCGGTCGTGAATTGAAAGAGGGACTCATCAATTTACTACGTAAGAACATCGGAGTCTTTGCCTGGTCGCATCAAGATATGGTTGGCATAAGTCCTGAACACGCTTGCCACTATCTAAAAATCGACCCGGCAAGGAAGCCTGTTCACCAGAAACGTAGGAAATTCGGTCCTGAGAAGTATGCAGTGCTCGACATAGAGGTCAAAAAGCTACTCAACAACAAACTAATCGGAGTAGCTACAGACGAACCACAGTGGGTCGCCAATGCGGTGCTCGTCAAAAAGCCAAACGGCTCCTGGAGGTTATGCATCGACTTCACCGACCTCAACGCGGCATGTCCAAAAGATCACTTTCTGATGCCTCATATCGATCACTTGGTCGATAGTACTGCAGGCTGCAAAATGATGTCGTTCATGGATGCCTTCACCGGATACCATTAAATCCCAATGGTGGAGAAAGACATCAAGCACACATCTTTCCACACGGAAAAGGACATATACTTTTGGGTCCGGATGCCGTTCGTCTTGAAGAATTCGGGAGCAACCTACCAGCGTCTAGTCAACGGAATGTTCGCCAATCAGATCGGCAAGATCATGGAGGTCTACATTGACGATATCGTGGTCAAAAGCCTCAAGAAGGAAGACCACCTCAATCGCCGAGACATTCGCCATCCTCGAGAAGTTCAACATGAAATTGAACCCCAAGAAATGCAACTTCGGGGTGGGCTCCGGAAAATTCCTGGGCACATCGTGAGAAAAAGGGGGATCGACGTGAACCCCACCAAGATTCAGACGATCCTCGACATGCAGGAGCCACGGAATGTCAAGCAGGTGCAACGACTCACAGGTTGTTTAGCCGCCCTCAACCGCTTCATATCTCGGCCCGGCGATAAAAGTAAGCCTTTCTTCGCGACCATAAAGAACAAGAAGTTCGCATGGACGAATGAGAGTCAAGTAGTGTTTGCCAAAATCAAGGAATATCTATCTAACCCTCAGATCCTGGCAAAGCCGATCCCCGGTGAGAAATTGTTCCTTTACCTAGCGGCCTCAGAGGTTGCACTGAGTGCCGTCTTGGTGCGAGTGGAGGGACAAGTCCACTTGCCGATCTACTACGTTAGTCAAGCGCTCCACGACGCAGAGACGCGTTATACACCATTGGAGAAAATCGCCTACGCTCTGGTCATGAGTGTTCGCAAGCTAAGGGCCTACTTCTTCGAACATCAAGTGAAGGTTCTGACGACTCTCCCTCTAAGGCAAGTTCTACACCGACCGGACACCAACGGGCGAATCCTCATGTGGTCATTGGAGATCGCCCAATACGGTATCACCTACGCTCCCCGCACGGCGATCAAAGGCCAGGCTCTGGTGGACTTCGTGGTGGAATTAACATTCCCTCACAGTCCGTCCCAGGTCGGTCGCCCTGCCTGGAAGCTGTACGTGGATGGTTCAGCGACCAACTCGCGAGCAGGGGCAGGGATTGTCCTCATTAGCCCCGATGGCCAAATTTTCACAAATGCCGTGCGTTTCGGGTTTCGTGCAACCAACAATGAGGCCGAGTACAAAGCCTTGGTAGGCGGGCTCGATCTAGCCTTCGCCCTAGATGTTCGTCGCCGCCATATCTTCATGGACTCCCTCTTGGTCGTGAACCAAGTCAAGGGAGAATATGAGGCGCGCGGCGAACAGATGGTCAAATACCAAGAATTGGTCGCCGAAATATGCACGAAATTTGAGGAAGTGCTAATCGAACAAGTCCTGAGAGAGCACAACACCCAGGCCGATGCCCTATCCAAGCTAGCGTCATCGGATGGGGCAGCCGATTTCTCTAATATCCAAATTACAAAATCAGCAAGGCCTGCGATTGACAGAAACCTGGTTACCACAGTCGTCGTTTCCAAGGAGAGCTGGATGACTCCGTTCATCAAATACTTAAAGGAGGGAACGGTCCCTCACGACCGTACCAAAGCTCGCCAACTCCAGCTCTGTGCGACCAGATACACCCTATTGGATTACCGACTTTACAAGCAAGCTTTCAGCCTTCCCCTCCTCAAATGTATTACACCGGAGGAAGGTCGGATCGTTTTAGCCGAGATCCATGACACAATCTATGGGAACCATGCTGGCGGACGAGATCTCATCCATAAAACAATCAGGCAAGGTTTTTTCTGGCCATTACTTCAGAAGGATGCGATCGCTTATGCCAGATCGTGTTACAGGTGTCAAGTAATGGGCCCAAACATCAAGCTCTCCCCCGAGCAGCTCACTTCAATGTACAGCCCATGACCTTTCGCCCAATGGGGCATCGACCTTATAGGTCCCTTGCCGACGGCGCCAGGGGGTGTAAGTTTGCCATCGTAGGGGTCGACTACTTCACCAAATACGCTGAAGCCGAACCGCTCAACAAGATCGGTCAAGAGCAAGTAATCAAGTTCATCTGGAAAAACATCATATGCCGATTCGGTCTGCCCCAGGCCATCATCTCCGACAACGGAAAACAGTTCGACGGTTTAGAAGTCATGCAATTTTGCGAGAAGTGGGGAATCAAAAAGTTGTTCTCGGCCCCCTACCACCCTCAGACGAACGGGCAGGTAGAAGCCGTAAACAAAATCCTCAAACACACGATTAAAGCGCGCCTCAAATCCAGGCAAGGACGATGGGCGAGCGAGCTCCCGGACGTTTTGTGGTCTTATTGAACGACGACCCGTAATTCAACCGGCGAAACCCCATTCGCCCTCGCCTTCGGAACAGAAGCGGTGATCCCCTCGGAGATCGCCGTCCTCAGCCATCGAACCGAACAAGATATGACGACCGACAATGATGTGTCCCGACGGATCGACCTCGACATGCTCGAAGAACGACGACTGACCTCAGAAATGAAGAACATAATCCATAAAAGGAGATCCGAGAAGTTCTTCAATTAGAAGGTCAAGGAAAGACGTTTTCAAGTGGGTAATATCGTCCTCAAGAAGATCCAAACCCACACAGGTGTCTTTGGTCCGAACTGGGAAGGCCCCTTCAGGATATCTAAATGGCTAACTAAGGGAGCCTACGAACTTGAACACCCTGACGGTACTCCGGACCAATATCCTTGGAACGCCGTACATATGAAGAAGTACTACCAGTGAAAACTTTGTATTCAGTTTCTACTACCCTATGTACAAGGAATATAATGAGATTTCTTCCTATCCCATCTATTCTAGCGCTCGCCCCACCAGGCATATCGTATACCGTCGAGGGTCGCCATCTAATATAACGATCCGAGGTAGAAGAGTGCAGCCCTAGTCCTGGTAGTCGATGGAACCGACTGCTTTGGCCATGCAAAATCCCTTTGGGCCAAGATCGCCCGCCCTTCGTTTAAATACGAGGCCGGTGTAGTCTGAAGGCCCTCCAAAACTAATCAGTGGACACGATCGCCCGCCCTCAAAGGTTCATCATCTAACATGGTGAACCCGGACAATGCGACGTGCCACTACCCCCATCTCAATGTACACCGTCGAGGGTCGCCATCTTCATGGCGGGTCGAGGTGGAAGCAGAACTAGCAAGCCACAGACGTGGAGTCGAATAAACCGACGACGCCCCGTGCAAGGACTCCTCCAGAACAAGACCGCCCACCTTTCGTTTAAATACAAGGCGGGCGCAGCCTAATGGAGGACCCTCACAATAAAGCGAGTCGCAGGAATATCCCTCGCACACAGAGACACTATTGTGGAGATCGGTCCATCGAACTCCGCGATCGTGCACGATTCCTCAGAGTCGGTAAAAATGAAAATAGCTCACCAAACATACTATTTTTGTTCCCTTACTTACAATAAGTAAACAAAAACAAGGGGGCAGAGAAGGGGAGCTAATACTAAATGCGATCATACAGAAGGAACCGTACTCGATCGGCTTCGTTCAAACACATGCAAGACGATCGGAATTGTTCAACAACATTTACAAGTAAGAATTTCCAAACATGTCAATACTTTCAAACATTCAGACAATCGGTCGGGTGAACAAGACATCGGAAGCAATCATACACATACTTGTAAAAATTTGCATGCAAACATTCAAAGGCGATCGGACGTGTAAAGACACAGATATAAAAAGGGAGTAATTTATTCATGACAAAGAGTTCGTACATTACAAAACCCGAAGGCAATACAAAGAAAAAGCAAAAAGTTACAAGTAAAAGAAAACAAAGAAATCTCTCAGGGTCCCTCCGGCTGATCTTCGCCCCCAGGTGGTGGATCGGCATGCGCTCCCCCATCGGCCTCAGGATAGATGAGTTTATCCGGAAAAGGATACCAACTCAAGTCGATCCCAAAGTCGACGAAGTCAAGGATCGGCAGGGAAAACTCCGGATGCAAAGGGTGCTCGAGTGCATAGGCCTTGAAGCTCTCCATCAATGGACCGATCTCGATCCCTACCTTTTTGGCGGCTCGAACAGCGTCGGCGTAGGCCACATAATAGGCAAACTCGCCGACGAGTGCCACATTGAGGTAGGGATGGGTCTCGATCGCCTTTAGCTGCCCTCTCAACTCCGTGGTCGTCTTCTCAGCATCCGCCAGCTCGACCACCTTGGCAGCCGTTTCTCCTTTAGCTTTCTCAAGCTCTCCTTTTGCCTTCTCCAGCTCGCTGTTGAGCCGATCCACCATCTTCTTCAGCTCTGTCGCCTCCTCCTGCGAGGCCACCTGCATCCGGCGAGCTTCTTTCTCCTGGTCGCGGAACCGATCGGCCACTTCCTTAGAGCGGCTCAGCTCCTGCTTCATCCGGTCGATTTCCAATTTAGCTCTTTTGGCCGTCTCCAAATACTCCTTCTCCATAGCCTGGATCTGGTTGGCAAAATCGACGTTTTTGTTCCGGGCGGCCTCGAGGTCGCTATGGAGGCGAGCATTAAAGGGTCGCCCCTCATAATCCCTGGCAGCTTGAACGGCCATCATTGCCGTCTGGAGAGCCAGGGCAAGGGTCACCTGCATGGCATCTCCAGACCGCCGACGAGCGATCGCATCAAGATCGGTCGTCCAAGCCTTGGGCAGAGAGGTGATGGCCTTCTGGACGTAAGTAGGGACGTCGAGGGACTTCTGCGGAGACTTTCTCGCCAGGAAATCCAGCACCATCGGCGAGACATCCGGATCAGCAAGACAGACCCTGCAACACAAACGAAAGAGACAAAGGAGTTAGAATATACCATACTCAAATTGCCTAACTTGGAAAGATCAATCCGGTCTTACCTGTTGACCAATTCGGGGTCGCGGCCAAAATAGGGCTTGCCCCGAGAAGTTTCAGCTTCGGCGATCGCCACCTTTTTCAAGTAGCCAGCCGATGACCTAGAGCCGGACGCCGAGGGCCTGGAGCCAGATCCCTCCACCATCGGAACAACGGAAATAGGAGTCGTGGCAACCGGCGGCTCCAAAATAGACACGTCCGCCTCAGTAGTAGGCAGGGATTCCTCTGGCCTCCACCTCTTGCGGTTGCGTTGGATTTGTTCCTCTTTTTGAATTTCCGGCTCGGCGACCGGCACCACATCGGGCCTCACTATAGGAACGGGGCGAGACGTCATCGCAGCAACGTGACCCGTCTTCTTACCCTGGTGAAGAAGACCGATGAGACCAGGGTTGGACATGGCGATCTCCTGCGGTGGCTCGACGAAGCGGGGAAAATGAATCTCTGCCAAAAAACAAATTCGAACAAGTTAAACACCTCCTTCAATCAGACGATCGTCAAGCAAGGAAGAAGTAAAATTTATACCTGGAACTTTCAGATGACGAGGGAAGCGAAACAATCGAGCCCCCAGCCGATGAAGTTCGTGACCGAGTGAGCGAACGTCTATGTAGGAATCCAGCAAGGCACGAATGCGCTCCCAAACGATCAAGAAATCGAAGGGGAGATCGCTGATTGCCGAAACAAGGGATCCTGCAAAAAGGAAACAAAATTAGATCAGTCCAAGACGTATCCGATCAAAGGGAGAGTTAAAACCCTTACTTGGATTCCTCTCCTGGAAATTGGTGGGAACCTCCAACTCTTCCTCCGGCCTTTCGCTCGACGCCGACCTCCACGCTCCGCCAACCCAGCACCATTTTGTCAAATCGCCCCGAGACTTGTTCGGCACCCCGAGGACCACTCTTCCCATTTGGCCTTGAATGTGGTTACCGCCGAACGACCCTTTCTGTGCAGCCAATTTTAAGAGATAGTTCATTTCCATCGCAGAAAGGAGACGGAACAACCGGTGACCGCCGAAAAGTGTCTGAGTGCAGATGATCTGTAGCCAGGCGTTCGGCGTCAGTTGGAGCGGCGCCAAATTCTAGGTGATCAACAAATAGGATACGGCGAACGGCAAGGGGAACCGCAGGCTGGCCTCCATAATCATCTCATTAACGACGACCAGACCCTCGGGAGGTTGATCGGCACGCTCTTTTTCCGAGGGCACGTGCAGGGAAACATCAGAAGGAATGTGATATTTTGCCCTCCAGTGTCTTAGGTCTTTCCGGGTCGCCGAACTCCGGATCTGACCAAGAGTCCACTGAGACGGGTCGGCGGCCCGAAACGCCGTCCGCTTCACATGTTCGTAAGGATGAGCGGCGGAGTAAGCTTCGCAATCAAATTCTGGACAGGGTTCGGCGATCCCCTCAATAAGCTTAACAAAAGCCATATAAGCGGGGCCGAATACACTGTCCCGCTCCCAAGATATCCACACCAGTTCGTCTTCATCCGCCGACGAGCCCCCCTGCTCCGCCGTCGCCGCCGTTCTCGCCACTTCGGCCTCGTTGAAGAGCTCTTCAAGTTTTGCGGGTGCAATCCCCGCACGAATAGCCTCAACGGACGTTTCCATATGAAGTCCCACGGGAATCTCCTCCCGGTCAGGCGAAGCCGCAGCGGCGGAGGTGCTTCCGGTCTCGAAGGTCTTAGATCCTCCAGACATATTATAAAGAGTAAAGGGAGAAAGAAGATTGGTTATCTTACCTAAGAAAAAAGGACGATCGGCACAAGGAGCTTCGGAATATTCTGCAGAGTCTCAGCAAGAAGGCAAGGATGCGTGAAGAGTAGAAATGAAGTAGCCCTAGCCCCTTTTATAGACGGAAGCGGGGTCTCTGTGCAAATAGGCGAAATTCCGAGGGCCGGAATACAACCGTCAGTGGGGGGGACACATTAAATGCGGCCCTCGAATCCCACGTACGCGTCTTTTCAAGGGCACGCCAGGCGACGAGTCTGACAAACTGTCGGACTCCCCCAATGATAGCGTGACGCGTGTCCATGCAACGTTTCGAGAGCCCGCCTTCATTTCCCGCTGCTCCTAGCGCAAAAGGAGATCGCCCAGATTTGAAATTAGATCGTCTGATCGTCTAAACATTGGCGATCGCCAATAGTACCACCTCACCCTGTGTTTTCAACATCGAAGCAAGCTGGGGGGCAATTGTTGTGCGGCGATTAATACGCCTCTATGGCGACCGGCCTAACGATCAGAGAGACAACCATAGAAAGCTTACTCTGGGCAAACACCCAGCAGTCAGCACCCACGGCGATCGTCTTTTGGTATCCGGCGATCGTCATTTGTTATTTGGCGATCGTCTATGATGCCTAACCAGAGACGATCGTCTAGTGCCACGTATGAATCCAACATCCGTCAAAGTCGTCGAAGACCGAATCTTGGACGGTGACCCACATGCAGATCCACAAAAGGCGCCGACAGATAAGACCTTTGACCCCAGCCTGCCACCTACCTCACCTACCGACAGGGCCGCCGAAAGGTACAAAGCGGGTCCCCTCCCAGACAGTGACTCAGGACGCGTGCAGGCTTCCCATTGGCTCGCACAGCTGGCCACCAGCAGCAGCCCCAGACTTTAAGGGAACATCCCCACGTGACGGGACGATCGGCTAGCTTATTATAATATAGAAAACGGCGGTCACCCGCGATCGCCGGAGAGGTCCCAGCAACCTTGTCTCCTATAAATAGGATGCTCATAACACGGCAGCAAGAATCAGAGGAATTCACCGTGAATACAGTGCAAAAACCATACAGAGAGAGAGAGAATAAAAGACTCATTTGGCAACTACTTACACATTCATAGTGATATTCATACACACATATAATACATACCAAGCAAGAACTCACAGATCTTCATATCTGGTTCTTCCGACAATCTACGCGCTCTACAGCTTAGATAACTAGAAGTCTTTACACTCATTGTAATAGATTCTAACATTAATATTTGTACTCAACAGTATACTTATGAATAACATCTCGCAAGAGCATTCAATCCCGGGATTAACAACCACGGCAAATCTTATGTTATTTATTTTCTCACGAAAGTGTTCTCACATTTGTTTGTTACTCGATCATTCCAGCAATACTATCTCTGGCTAATATTTTGGGTAACAACAGATAGCTCTTCCTTCAGCGGATTGGTCGAAGGCAAGTATCCAGTCATCTGGGTGGGTGAGCCGATCACCTTTTTTGGTGCCTTGATTTCATCAGCATTTGTATAGGTAGTTTTCCTTCTGCTAACATCCTCATAAATTCATCTGCAGCATCCGCCAGTGTTTTGAATTTGTTGAATAAAGAGGACTCCCTGATGAGTTTATCAAAATATCTCATCAGTTCATTTTTCCTCCAGTACTTTACTTCATTAGCTGTAGGCTGTCGATGAGTGGGCAGAAGAATATCGAATGGTTTTTGCACGTTGTTCTTCTAAGGGACGTTAGGATCATAGAACTCCCAACGAGAACCAGATACCCTGTATCCTCTTGTAGGCGCTGCCAGATAGCCTATTGCAGCAGCGACGCTTTCCTCTAAAGCAGTGTCCATCTCTTTCTCCCTCTCCTTCCTCCATTGCTACCCTGCCTCTCTGGCTTCTTCCCCCTTTTTGGCATCATCAAGATCTGTGACCTTAGTACGAATATCCTGTAGGATTTTCATTGCGTTCTCCTGTTTGGTCTCCAGTTTTGATATTTTATCAACTATAGATCCAAGTACCACAGACATGTCATCTATCTTGTGATCATGGTCTAACAGGATGGTACCGGTCTCCTTAAGGGCAGCGACCATCTTAGCTTCAGCAATTCTAAACTTCTCCTACTCTTGCCTAATGAGTCTCTCCTGATACACTTGTAGCTGACTTAGCACTTTTCATAATGCATTAGGCATTAGGCGGAATGCGTCCTCAACGTTAGAGATTGCATTCTTCAGCCCAGATAGCTCATCCTGAACTGTCTCTTTCATCCAATCGATCTCTTTTACGACATCGTACAGCGCCTTTACTGCATCTTGCATGAATACAGTCTGTCGGCCGATTGCATGGAGTTGCTCGATACGGGCCTCAGTGCGCGGCGATCCAGGGTGCGTAATTTTAGAATCATATGGTTCGTTGAGTTGATAAAGAATCACATTGTGACGAGGGCGTTGCGGTCTGTCATCTGGTAGAAAACCTTCATCGGAACCAGATTTTGAGTTTGCAGAGGTAGGAGTTGCAGGGGCATCTTGAGGTGGAACAGCAGAGGGTGCTGTTGGCTCAGTCTTGGTGATAGGAGGGACTGATTCCTCTTGTTTGGAATGATCGTCAGTAGTCGGAGGTACAGGAGGGACTGAATCCTCCTGCCGACTCTCATCTTCCGCCTGCTCTGGAAGAGGGACTGATTTCTCTTGACAGATGGCGGAGGCTTCTTCTTGGGCTGAGACAGGCTGGGCTGCCTATTCAGGAACCGATTGCTATACAGGAGGGACTAAATCCTCCTATTTGTCTTGGGTAGCTTCCTGTTGAGGGATAGGGGACTAATGTTTCTCGGAGGTCCCCTAACCCTGTTGGCTTTGCATACGAGCCATTTCTCCTTTCCTTGCCTCTTCGCGGCTGATCCTTAGACCGGCCTGAAGATCATCGTCATCGGCATCTGAGTTGGTGTTGGATTTGTGTCTGTCAGATGGAGCCTTATCATCGGACTGCGACTTCCCTTTCAATCGAGCCTTCTCTTTTGCTAGGTAATAATTAGAAATCAGTTCATGGCAAAATCATTGAATCAAGACTTCGATATTCTGGGTGTCTGTGACCTCCGGAATGAAAATTCTTCCTCCTTCCATTCTTCTCAGTTGTACAGGACGTCGTACGGGGCGGCTCTGTATCTTTATAAGTTACAAAGCGCTCGTAGGCTTGTTCAATTTGTACCTGGAGAAGAGTTCCATTTATTAGCGTCGATGGGGAGGGACTCCTTACAGTAGTTGGGTCTACTATATGGATGGGATTCGCAATAGGTGTGGAAGCCTGTATTGGAGAGGGAATCCTAATAGGGGACTAGGGGTGGCAAAATATACCGAAATGTCAAAATACCGAATTTACCGTACCGAAATATTACCGAAAATACCAAAAATTTCGGTATACTGAATTTTCGGTACGATAACAGTATGAATTTTTTTTAGGTTTGGTATTTCGGTACCGAAATACCAAAAAATTGGTACTTCAATATATATCAGTATATCGATATTTTTAGTATTTTATCTGTTTGGTATTTCGGTATATATCGGTATATCAAGATTTTTTCGATATTTTGGTAATACGGTATTTCGATAAGTTCAGTATATACCGATACTGAAATAAAATTCGGTATACCGAAACTTCGGTATGGTATCGGTATGGACCGAAAGCCATACCGAAATTTTGGTATACTGGATTTCGATATACCGAAACTTTCAGTACGTTATCAGTATGAATTTTTTTGTACCGAAACTTTCGGTACGGTATACAGTATTGCAAAAAAAAATCGGTATGGTATGGTATAACACCCCTATAGGGGATGGTACCCTGATAGGAGAGGGATCATGTGCGGGTGTGGGTTCCCTTACATGAGAGGTGTCTTTCGGCTCCGAGGCGGCATCCGATTCGCCAGAACCCTCTAACTTGGCAAATAGTTGGTCATCCATCATAGCCGCCACTGGATCGGGATCTGCTGTATAAGCAGCAACTATTTCTTCCAAAGGGGTTGCGCCCTTTGGGATTTGAACATCGGGTTGAGTCGTTGGGACATTTACAGTGACCGCTGTAGCCTTAGCCTTAGAAGCTCTCTTTAGCTTCTTTTTTTCTTCTCTGCAGCATGTGGAGACTTGTTGTCAGAGACACTTCTTTTTCTCTTCTTCTTCTCTTCACTCGCAGCCTTGATAGTGACATCCCTTGGGTCATCAGAAATGGGCATAAGTCTGGGATGAAGCCTGCTGGAGATCAGTCCGTCTTTGTTGAATGCGGTGAGTTTGCTTCCACCTATGTATTTCCCCGGGCCAATCTTCTTTGGCACTTTGAGATTGCAGCACACAATAGCGAGTGAGAATGTAATTTAGGATGAGGCCGAAGGATTTCTTCTGAGTTCCCGGCTTGGCAGCTTCTTTCTGTATTCTTTTTAGCACAATCTGGCACCAATTCACCTTTTCGTCAGACATGATGGCTATATATATATATATATATATATATATATATATATATATATATATATATATATAACCATCATTCTAAAATGAAGGTTCGTGCACATATCAAATGCTCCAGTCCGATTCTCAACAACCCGGCAACAAAAATCGTGAAGATAAAAGTACGGTAGGGAAAATCCTTTCTTGTGGCATGACGGGTGGATGTTCTTATCTGATACGTCACTTGTGAACAGCCCCCAATAGGCCGTTAACAGTTCTTCTGACCCGAAGGTCTCAAGTTCATCCATTTTCAGGCCATCGGACGGCAGCCTGAATAAGCTTTCCAGAAGTTCATGGTTCATACAAATCTCAACTCCTTGAACGGTAGCAGAGATGTCAGAAACATCTCCTTCTCTATTTAGCAAAAAGAACTTGATAGAGGCATTAAGATAAAATTCTTCAATGATGCACTCATCGTAAAGCTCAGGGTATTGACTTCCAAGATGGTATAAGCCTTGTTGCTTGATTCTGGAAACGTCCAGTTCCATTCCATCAATGTCATCAGTTTTAATGTTCACCTTCTCCATGACGACATATCTGGCGAAGATTCGCCCGTCAATGATGGATTCTCTCTTCTTCAGGGACAAAGAGGAGGTCTGTGAAGATGCCATTGATTTGTAGAAAAAGTGTGTGAAGAAATTAAGAAAGTATGCAGTAAGTTTGCAGAAAGTATGTAGGATGTTTCCTCTGGACTCGTTTAATATTGTTGAAAGCGTAAAGAGTCAAAGGGAGCAGGGTACAGTCCTTTTATAGTGTGCAGGGAAGATTAGGGTTTTGTACAGTGAATGGTCAGATTTAAAGGATGTGAACCCTCTTTTAAAAGAACGAACAGGATGAACTTAGTGTAACATGTACGTCTTATCCATCTATTTTTGAAATGATAACTGGTCCCACTTCTGACAGTTCGTCTTCACCTATTGCACGAAACGGCGGTTTGAAATTATTAATATCATGGTGTTTGAGGTAATAAAGTCCAGATATCGTTTAAAACATTAAAGAATAAAACGTTTGAATTTTAAAAACAAGGCACGTGGACTAAAAATGTTTTTAGTACGAATAAAAATATAATGTTAATTGACGTCCCACATTATATGTACTGTAACCGCGAATAATACAGTGTTCCCCCTTAAAAGGTACATACGAGATTCAATTCTCATAACAATGTTTGGATTAATACTGTATTCATGGGTCGTACTGTATTCCCCCTTCATTAATGCATATGTCAGCTGTATGAAGGTTTTGTACCTTTTTCTTACAATAAGATCTAACTTGTTCTGAGTGTACAATTAATCAATGATGGATACTGTATTCTTGAGTCTTGTAGTATTCCCCCTCAATTGATGAGTAAAAGCATAAAAGCTTACAGGGAGTCAGGCTGTAGCATTCCCAATTCTTGTCGAAGCATACATAATCTCGTTGTGCTAAGAGGTTGTGTAAAGATGTCGGCTAACTGGATGTCTGTATGAACTTTCTCGATCCGAACATCCTTATTCCCAACATGATTCCTCATGAAGTGATGCTTCATATCAATATGCTTAGTTCGCGAGTGCAATATAGGATTGTGCGTTATTGCAATTGCACTCGTGCTATCGCACATGATCGGTGTTTCTTTGGCAATGATTCCATAATCTGATAACTGATGTTGCATCCAGAGAATCTGCATACAGCAAGTTCCGGCGGCATAGTATTCCGACTCAGCTGTAGAAAGCGAGTTGGCCAATTGCTTCTTACTGAATCATGACACAAGTCTAGGTCCAAGAAAGTGACAAGTACCACGTGTACTCTTCCTATCCAACTTACAGTCTCCGAGATCCGAGTCACTGTAGCCAACCAAATCGTCCTCCTTTAGGATACCACAATCCTACATCGACTGTTCCTTTGACGTACTTAAGGATTCGTTTGGCTGTCATGAAGTGTGACTCCTTAGATGATACTTGGTACCGAGCACACACTCCTACAGCAAACTGGATATCGGGCCTGTTAGCCGTTAGGTACAGGAGTGAGCCAATAAGCTTCCTGTAGAGTGATTGATCAAACGGATTTCCAGCTTCATCAGCACTAATTTGCACGGAAGTACTCATGGGGGTTGACGAGGATTTGGATATATTCATCCCAAACTTATTGAGTAGCTCTTTGCTGTACTTCTACTGGTTCATGAAGATTCCTGTAGGCAACTGCTTTACCTCGTAGGCTGTTTTGTTGTGATGCTTGTTAATAATACAGCGGTTTTGTGTATAGCATGCTGTATTTGTTACTTCACCCCAGAACTACTGCGGCAACTTGCTTGCGGAGATCATGGTTCTTGTGGCTTCCTTGAGCATCTTATTCTTTTGCTCGGGAACACCATTTTGTTGAGGAGTCCGGGCTGTTGAATTTGTGTTGTATTCCATTATCCCAATAGTATTGCTCTATAAAGCGGTTAGTAAATTCAATACCTCTGTCGGAACGAATGGACACGATACTCAATCCTTTCTCATTCTGAAGTTTTCTCAGGTGCTCAGGCAACTTTGTTGTGGTTTCTTTCTTCTTGCTTAGAAAGATTGTCCAAGCATTTCTTACCTCCCAAACTTAGAGGGTCTATAGGACCATAGAGATCCATATGTAGCATATCTAGAACTCTGTGAGTGGACAGGTATGATTTACCTTTCAGGGTGGTTTTGACTTGTTTGCCTTTTTGACATGGTCCGCAGATGCTGTCTTTTTGGAATGACACATCGGGAAAGCCTCTAACTATTCCCTGTCTGGCGAGTTTGTTGATAGTCTTGAAGTTGATGTGAGACATCCTCTTGTGCCATAGCCATCTTTGATCTGCAGTGCCTTTGGCAACAAAATAAGGAATAGTGGAGCTTGTAGGCTTCCAGTCAGCAATATACATATTACCTGACCTGTTTCCTATGAGAACAACTTATTTAGCTAATATGTTCTTCACTCTACAGTGATCTATATAGAATTTCACCGAGAATTGTTTATCACAGAACTGGCTAATACTAAGTAGATTGTACTGTAATCCTTCAACATAAGCTACGTTGGTGACTTTGAATTTTCCTACAAGTAGGGTTCTCTTCCCTCTTGTTCTTCCTTTGGACTTATCACCGGAGCGCACTTTTGGACTGCGACCTTCTACATAGTCTTACAGCTTGCTGATATCTCCTGCCATATGCCGAGAACACCCGCTGTCAAAGTATCATATGTCCTTCTCCTTGATGTCCTGTAAGCACAAAATTTATGTATATTTAGGTCCCCTTTGATTGTTGGGTCCATGAACGTTAGTGCCTTTTGGTACCCAAATTTGCCTGACAGAAATTGGTTTACTGTAGGTTACTTTTGGTCCAGTTTTGTGATGTCTAGATGGGGCAGGCACATAGTCGCTATAACTTTGGTAATCATGCATGTAAAATCGAGGGTTATTATTATTATTCCAGTGCGATTGCCGTCTCGGAGGTGGAGCCATTTTCTTAGGCCTTACAGCTTGCCTACTGGTTCTCCTGTTGGATTCCAGAGTTTTTGGTTATACTACACGGCGACCTGCTTTCTGGATGGATACCGGATCTCCTGTATCTAATATCTAGGCGAACTGTACTGTTGGAAGTACTGTTGTGCATGCCTTTGAGATTTAGATACAACCTTCTTTCTGAATGGTTGTTGGCGCTTTTGATATGATCGGGGAGCACGCTGTTGGTTATGCCTTACAGGTCCTTGAGGCTGAGGGTTCCACTATCGATGATATGACATTGGGGGCGGAATGGCAGCCTTTGCTGTACGCGGGACAGCTGTTACCTTTACGGGACTCGGGGTCTCTTCAGGTACGGGAATGGGTTCCACACCCCTGAAGAACACCGTACTAGATTTCCCTTTGTTGGAGAATGAGTTATATCCTAAGCCACTTTTATCATGATCATGTTTCCTGGTGCTTAGAATTTCTTCCATCCATTTGGAGGATTTCTCGAATGATTTCAAGATGGTCTCTAATTCTTCTTCGCATTTTTCGAGATATTTTACTTTGGCTTCGAGCAAAGCATAATCATTTGTCTTGATTTCATTATAAGACTTGGTCTCATTTAGATCTTTAACAAGTTTATGATTGCTTTCCATGAGCTTTTAAAATGTGAGCTTGCTATTTTCGCAATCAATAGACATATTTTCATAGTTATTTTTTAGCAAGTCATTTCTTCTTTCAGCTCTAAGTTTGAAAGTTCGAGCTGTATGTTTTCTCGTTTCAGATTATCATGGCCTTTTGAATGTTTTTGAATTCATACATCATGTTTTCAAAAGTATGAGATGCATTTACAGGAGTAGTTGATGTTGAGATTACCTCATCATCGCTATCTTCATCGTCCTGTATTTCTTTGGCCATAAAGCACATATAGGCTTGATCTTCAATCTCATCATTGGACGAGTCACTGTCAGTGACTGCCTAAAGGCATTCCTCGGTTTTGGTTGATACGGGCGAGGCTTCTGGTTCACCACTCAGGATCTTGATCTTGTTTTTCCAAACACGCCTTCTTTCATCGTTTTCTTGTTGCTCGGCTTCTAGCAACTTTTGCACTTTCGGGTGCGGACACTTATTTGCATAGTGCCCGGGTTTCCTACAGTTGTAGCACAAGTTAGAATCACCAGAAGAGGGAGATTCGGAACTTACCTTGTGAAAAGTCTTGGGCCTGAATGGAGTCTTTCCAGACTGTTTGATGAATTTCTTGAATTTATGCATAAGAAGGGTCATTTCATCTTGTGACAGGATATCATCGTCACTGTCAGCAGTCTTGTGGGCGGACTTGGATGTGCTAGGTGCGCTGTGTCTCCTGTCAGATACAGCAGCCAGTGTTGTAGTCTTGGCAAGTGACTCTTCGGCCTTCTCTCTCCTGTCAATATCGTACTCAAAAGCTTTGAGGTCAGAAAAAAGGTCGAAAGTAGAAATATCATTAAGATTACATGATACAAAGATAGTTGTAGTTTTAATGTCCCATCGGGCATAGATTGATCTAAAGATTTTCAAATTTTTCTCCTTTTGGATATACACTTTACCCAATGCTTCAAGTTCACTGATAATGCCAGTAAATCTGAGGTCAAGTTTCTCAAGAGTTTCGGAAGATTTCATTTCAAAAGATTCAAATTGCTGAGTAAGTTTTGAAATTTTATTTTCTTTTGAGAGCTCAGTTGCCTCGCAAATCATCTTGAGTTTCTCCCAGATTTCCTTAGCTGTCTTACAGCTCTTTATGTTCGATAATGTGCCTTTTTAAAGAGTGGCGAATAGCGCATTCTTAGCAACATTGTCAAGGTTCGCCGCTTGCCATCATCTGTTGTCCATTGCTCACGCTCCTTCTCGAGCATTTCAGCATGAGGTTGTCCTTGTATTCTTGCGGCGGGATTAACCTTCATTATCTTTATGGGCCTTCTTGGATGACACATATCATCTCCTCGTGCATGGCAGTAAGATGGGCTTCTATCCTGATTCTCCAGTCATCAAACTCGTTAATTGAAAACATAGCAACCTTGTTTATCATTGAGGTATCCATTAGAGAAAATAGGAAAGATAAGACTGTTTTAAAAAATAAGTAATTTTTGGATCTGATTCAGTTACTTCTAAAAAGAACTAGTCATATACTCGTATACTTTGTGGCCAACAAGTGGTATCAGAGCGGTTAATTCTAAAAAGAACTAGTCATAACAAAAGATAAAGAACTACAAGTTGTACGATTTTTCGAAGTTAGTTTGCATGGCGGAAGTTTAGGTGTGAGTTGTTGTAAATACAGCAACTAGGTGTTCTCTTGTTAGCTTGGTGCGTACACGGTTTTAGCAATGTATACTTTTATAAATCACAGTTATGCGTGTACAATTTCCTGAGGCCTAATGATTTATCTAGATATACACAATTCTTTTTTTCTTGTGACTTGTGTGTCTTGGTAGCCCCCTTCTTTGAAATTAACAAAATTTAAATTATTTTTTTCCATATATATGGCACTAAATTAAATTATTAATGAAAAATAACTTCAGGCCTAGAAATCTGAAAAATGCATGGCCCATAAATTTGAAGTAGTTAAAAACGATGAGGCTACAATGGCATTGGAAAAGAGGCAAAAACAATTCAAAATCATTCGAATCGGAATCTGTAAGGGTGATTCTATTCATAGTCACCATTTTACTCATTATAACCCCCTATTTGAAAAATAATAAAATATTAATTAAGTGACTATGTTACCCTTTACTCCAAATTAAATTTCCTGTGTTTACCATAGCTCCCAACCTGCACTCTCGAAAACATAAATCTATGGCAGCTTGCCTTCAACCATGAACTCAACCAGTGGCCGCTAACCACCTCGTCGTTCGTCGTTGCCATCATCAACAACACTATTTGATACATAAATGTATGACGAGCAAAATCCATACATGTAAAACAACCACACTCAATTTTTTAGTCCATTATGGTACTACTAATTAATTAATCATTTGGGCATAACCTATTAATGCAAATGTTTTTTATTTTTATTTTGATATTATATATTAAATAAATATGTCAACATAATATAATACTCAAGATACAACATAAGCATACATAATATACTTTACTTCAATTCATGCATACATAAAATATATTGCTTTATATTATGGAGAATCTGGACTGAATTCAAAGGGGAGATCGGATAGTGGGTTAAAAAAATGCAAAATATTGTATGGTTTGAGTTGAAATATAAAGATATCGTGCAAAGCTAAGTGGCAAGTAATCATTCATGCACACCCAAACTATAAATACTTTTTTATACTTAAATAAACACAAAATATAGCTTTCATAATCATCAAAAGAAGAGAGAGAAGAGGTTGAACGATTCATGCATATGAAAGTGATATAGCACACTTTTAGTAAATAAGTACATTTAATACTATATTTGCACACAAATAAGTATTATATATATATATATATATATATAGGGAAGGGTTATAATAAAAACCATCCCCTATATATTAACTAGGAACCAATATTAACCATTTATTGAATCAATATAGATGGATGAGATTTATTTCAAAAATAAGGAAGACTATATAACTTTGACCGAAAATTACCTAAATTAGTCAAACAAGGTTAAGGATGTCAAATTGTGTTACCATCAAACAAACTTACCATAATTTTTTCAGACGTGATTTGTGGAAACGCTATACAAGGAGTACAACTAAAAATTGAGGTATTTTTATTTAAATGGCATGATGCTATTTTTTATTGTATTAGTTATGGCATGTATCCAACATGTTGTTAATGCATTGCTTAATATTTTTTCTTTATTTTTGTATTATTTATGAAAATAAAATGTTATTGCTTATTATTGATATATACATTGCTTATATTTTATTTATGTATTGCTTATTAACATAATATGTTATTGCTTATTATTGATATATACATTGCTTATATTTTTATTTATGTATTGTTTATTAACATATTATTGATATATACATTGCTTATATTTTATTTATGTATTGCTTATTAATATTGATGTAGTGCTTATTATTGATATATACATTGCTTATATGTTATTTTATGTATTGCTTATTAACATATTATTTATATATACATTGCTTATATTTTTTTTATGCTTTGCTTATTAAAATATTAATTATTGCTTATTGTTTTTATTTTTAAAGATAGCAAATTTCTACACATTTAATTTTAAGATAGCAAGCATCGGCCACTAAAAAAAGAAGATTTGAAGCATCCCACTAATTAAGGGTGAAGCAATTAATTTAAACGTTAATAACCTTACTATGGAGAAAATAAATATCTCCATATTTAATACAATGTATAAAGGATAATTAAGATGGCCTCAATCAGCCGTGAATCACTCTATATAAATGTTTATACAAATACACTAATGCCCTTACGCATAGAAATTAAGCTCTTACTAAATTATTAATCACTAATTAATTGTATCCATTGATCGAAAAAATTGAAGGGCTCAAATCAGTTCCTAGTTAACACCTAAGGAAATATATATATATATATATATATATATATATATATATATATATATGCTACACACTTGTGTGAACTCCTTATGTGGGCATCGGTCACGTATAACCGACGTTAACATTATTCTTTTTATTTTAGACATTTATTTGAATTATACTAATACTTAAGAAGTTTTTATTGACATCAATAATTACTTACAAACTACATATACCATATAAAGAGTGAAGAAAAGAGTTAGGTTCACTATCAGTAAGCAACAGGTGTCCATGGTACTAGGTAACTAGCCTTGGGATTTTGAAGGTATGATAATATTCTTTTAGTTTCACACCTTTGACCATTTACATTTTGTAGGGTTGTCTTATTGCTCCTGCAAAGAATTTAATGTGTTTTAATGTGTGTAGTATTTACCAAACTATAAAATATTTTAATGAGAGGAAGAAACTATCTCATGAACAAAGAATGCAATCGACACATTAATAAAATTGGACAGCCAACGAAGTCAGCATATTGCCTTCAAGGCCAATTATCATTGTTGTATGCAGAGAATCTAGTCAACTTAATTAGAATAGAGGTCATTAAAATTTATTTTCAACTAATAAATGAGATATTACTGTTACTAAAGCCTAATGTTATGAGCTACGTCGTTATATGATACACCATTGAATTATTATATAGATTGTTTTAAAACAATTGGTTTATTAGTATTATTTTTTTAATTTGGAGACCATGAACAAAATGTGAACTATGATTCTATGAATAAGATTACCCAATGCTAAATAGCCACATTTTATATTACAAATTTAGGCTCTTGTAGAATTAAACAAAACTAAAGCCCAAACTAAAAAGAAAAGAAAAAAGCGAAAAGTACTTAGAAATTCAAACAATATTTTTTTTCGCTTTTTTGATTGTGTATCGACCCTAATTCACCGATTCTGTTTACCCTCTCGACTCTCACTCCTAGCAGCGACTACCACAATTCTGCCACTCCCCCAGCTACCGGACACCACCATCGTTCCCCTTTCCGGTCGGCGTGGCCGCTGCTCGTTTCCACCGGTCTCAATTTGCTTTCCTTTTCTGTTTTCAGTTTTAATTTTGCCCATTTACTTATTGAATAGTAAACTAGCTTTTATCTAACGATCTCGAGCTCGAATGCCACACTTTTCGAGCATTATGCGAGCTCGAGCTCAGTTCTTTTATGTTCTTTTGAGAGTTCAGTTCCCTCACAAATGAGCTTGAGTTTTTCCCAGATTTGTTTGGATGTCTGACAACATTTTACCTTAGAGAATGTGCCTTTGTCGAGAGAGACAAATAGTTCATTCTTAGCGACGTTGTCCAGGTTTGCACGCTTGCACTCATCAGTCGTCCATTGATCACGCTCCTTCTCCAGCATCTCCGCATATGGTTGCCCTTCCATTCTTGCGGCTGTATTGACCTTCATAATCTTGATAGGTCCTTCGTGAATGACAAAAATCACCTCTTCGTGTATGGATTCAAGATGGGCTACCATCCTAATTCTCCAGTCATCAAATTCGTTAATGGAAAATATAGGCACTTTATTTATCATGGAGGTGTCCATTTTAAAAATAGAATATATGATGAAAATATAACACACAGCTTTCAAAAGCTAGTGATTTTTATGGATAAAATTCAATTAAGAATCGATTGATTCTTTTTAGAATCAACCACTCTGATACCACTTGTTGGCCAGTATATAGTAAAAACTTAGAAAGGGAGGATACAATAAGCTGTATGTTTTTCAAAATTATTTGCATAGCGGAAGACTAATATTGAGTTGTTGTAAATACAACAACTAGGTACTCTCCTATTTGCTTAATGCGTACAGGGTTTTCATATATGTATACTCTAAATCACAGGTAGATATGAAAACAATAAGGAAGGAATATAAGATACAAACAAATATAAGTGGTTCGAGGTAAACCCCTCTACGTCCACTGGTCCTCCACACAGGAGTAAATATGTGTCAAAATGACTATGTACACAACTACGTAATTTTAACTAAACATGTCTCTGTATCGTTCACATAGATTGATACAATGACCACAGCTTGGGCAGTCACACAGACTGCCTTTATCTCTTTCGACTTGCTTCTTCTCACACAGATTGAAGCTTCGTCTTCAATGTTATTCTTCCCATATAGGTCGGAACTAGCAAGGACTTAGTCCACACAGGGCTAAGGTTGATCTCAACGGCAAAGATAAGATAGAACAAGTTCAAACAGCAGCTGTATGCTTTAACGAGCAATTGTTGTGATGTGCTGTTTGCATTGAGGACTATATATTTCTTCGCTTAGATAATGCTATATGCTCAGGAAATATACTGCTCTTTTATAGCTTCATATTCTGATTGTCAGATGTAATGCGCGAGATAATTTGTTGTTGTTATTTGAAGTCCTCTACTTGGGGCTATTTATAACCTTGGAATGTAGCCATTAACCGGTTGGTGAGATTTAGACAGCTCTGATTGGCGGCTGCAGAATGTTTGAATTAAAGGCGATTCGCATTTAATGCTTCAGACATTCTTTTTGAATTTGCATTAACTGCTCTTCAGTGCGTTCAGACTGTTGTCTCTCTTTCGACCACATTAAATGTTGTCCTTTCAGCATTAAATGCTGCTCTAACTGTGAATACTTTATAAATAAATAAAGTTTATTTCACAACAATTTAAAACTATTCTCCAGTCCTGTTGGATGTATTTTACTTTTCCTAAGTAAAACTCCTAGAGCAAGATTGTTGTATCCAACTCTCTTCAACTTTGTTGTATAATGATGTAAGCACTACAGGATCGGACTATACAGGAATATCTCTTGCTGTATAAATAGGCTACATGGAGTTTCTTGCGAAATGCTGACTTTGAAAACTTCATGTTGTATGGTGGCGATTTTCAAAACAGACTGTACTTATCCTAACACTCCCCATTACTCCATCATTGATTGTGCCGATGGTACCTTTTATCTTCTCAGATGTTCCTCGATAAGAGAAATTTACAATTCCGCGATATCATGGATGTTCTCTAGTATTCCCTCCATTCCTCGTTACAAGTTTTCTTTAATTAACTAGTGTTTCGCCTGGGTGTTGTACATTTTGTAATATTTCAAGTAATAAATAATTTAATTATTAGTTATAGTAATCTAATTCTCTCTCTCTCTCTCTCTATATATATATATACCGTGAGAAGGCAGTTTTTTTGAGACTGTGCGAAATTTTACGAAAGTTGCACAAAATGTATAATTGTTTTGCACAAAATCAATAATGTTGTTGTAAAACATTGTGCAACAACTTTATACATTCTGTGCAATATTGTCATAGTGTAACAACCGGATACATTTTGTGCAATAACTAGATACATTTTGTGCAACAACTAAATATACTTTGTGCAATAATATTCATGTATAAATAAATCATTGCACAAACAGTTAAAGCATTTTACACAATCGATAATAGATAGGGGCCATTGATCTACAATAATCAGGGGCCCAAATCCATTCTCATTTCTCACAACATATGGGCGTCTCACCTGAACTTACCCTATATATATATTTTTTAGTTAATTTGAATAAGTATTTGGAGACATGGAAGTGTATACCTAAGTATTAACAGAATGTAATATTTTTCTATCATAACCATTAATTAATTTTTATATATTAAGACCAATATATCAAAAAATGATTTGGACATATAAGAGATAAATAATAGACATCTAAAATGAATATCTAAAAACTACGAGAAGGGATTGGAGGAGAGATGTGTATCCTAAGTATAACAACATTAAAATTTTGTATATATATCAAGAATAATGATAATCATTAAACCAAACAAACCAAACCAAACATACCCAGTATATCCCGCTCAGAGCAGGGCCCTACTTATTACGGTAAGGAGGTTGTTTCCGTAAAGACCCCCAGCTTATTGCACAGCAGAATATTGAATGATAAATATAAAGGAAACCATATGATTCGAAAAAGCTCGATACCATACCTGAGCCCATGGCTTAATCCACATGAGACTTACCTAAGCGGAATTTGGCTACTTCACTCCCGATTAGTGCTGCTCTAACAGAAGAGAGGTTGACTCTGCGCATATCTCCTTGTCAAAAATACACCACACGCAAAGACAATAGGATTAAATATACAATAAAAGTAAAAAATAATGCTCTAGGTCAAAGCTAACCGAGACAACCCAACCCTGAGGCTCTCAACTACAGCACCGCTCCCTACAAAAGAATCCACAACTCTGATCTAGCGCCTCCAAGCGCACCTATCAACAGTCATGGTCTCGAAAAGGTTTAAGGCCTTCAAATCTAATCTCAGTTGCTCCTCCCACGTCCTCCTCGGTCTGCCTTGTAGGTCACAAGTCATCCAGGAATAAGTCTAGAGGGGGGGTGAATAGACTTATTGAAACTCTTTTCCAGAAAGGATGAGTTTCTTAGCTGATAGTAGATGACTTAGAGTCATCTATGTAAGTGCGGAAATCAGCTGATGACGAATACAGAAATAGTCAATGGAACAGTTAAGTGTGTATGCAGCAGGTAAGTATGATAATGAAAGCAGTAAAACACGCAGGCAATTATAGTGGTCTCATAGGTGGGGTAATCCTCTACTAATCCACTTTTCTTCAAACCAGTTGGATATGAATCCACTATAATTCTCAACCAGTGATAAATATTATAGTGATTCAACTAATTACAACAGCTTCCAACCAGTGGAATTCCTTTCCATTGCAACTCCCTTTGACTGCCTTGCACCTCTTGATCTACGATCCTTGGATGCCTTTGTAGTCTCTCAACTTCAACCAGTGAATAACCCCGAACTCAGGTTTTAAAGACAAGAGTGATTGTCTTCTCCAACTAAGAGCTTCTTCAAATAAGAACTTTAGAACACTTGCTCTTTCACGATGCTATTGTTCGCTTTGATTGCTTTGTTTGATTTGATTGCTTGTAAGTGTTGTTCGCATCGTACTGCTCAACTTCAAATCTTCAGATATATATAGATGTCGATCCTTGAGCATTTCTTTATAGCCGTTGCAAATATTTTAACAAATCCGTCCGCTGGAGAAATAGAATTCTTTGTTTATTTTTCTGAACGTTGCAAGGCTAGATTCCCATACTTTAATCCAATTCTGACCGTTGTGAAGACTTCCATGTGATAGCGCCGAATCTTTTGAATATAATAATATTAAAGTCTTCAGTGGTGGGTCTGGATGATTTATTTAATTCATTTCCTTTCCGGGAATCTCTCCAGTCTGTCTCTAATCGCCCGCATGTGACTTTCCGTAAATATTAACTATTCAACGCATGATGATGTGGACAGGAGTACTTGGCTGATTACTTGACTGACCTCTCTGTGGTTAACTAGTCTGATGTGCAGTTAACCTTCTCTGGTGTCGACTTCTCTGATGTGCCGACTTGTTTGTAGTCTTCTGACCTGATTTGAACTTGACTTCTCTTCTTGACTGCAGTCTGGTCCAACTTTGCTGATAAAATTGTTTGACCAGAACTTCTCTGATAGGTTGCCTGGTATGACTCGTCTGTGGTCAACCTTATCTGAACAGGTGAGTTGACCAAGACTCGGCTGGTATGTACTTAGCCGATTTTTAATCCTAACTTATGTGGCCTCTAGAAGATACTCATTTGATTCTTCTTTACATTTTGCCAAGTATCTAACTTATCATAATTTGGCCTATAGAAGATACTCATTTGGTTCTTCCTTACATTTTGCCAAGTAATAAATATATATTTGAATATAAAGATGACATCATCAAAATCTAAAAAGTATTCCTAACGAATTCCCCCTATTTTGATGATGGCAAAACTTAAGCAGTTTTTCAAATCAACAGGTCTCCACATAAGTGCAAGACTCAAACTAAAACCAGTCTTGTTTTTTAGAGAACTAGTGGTTGTCGTTCAAATGACTGTTTATATTAAATTTCTATTTTGTTTACAAGTACATCAGCTTTGAATCAAACAAATACAGAAAATTTACAATTCTTTCGAAAATTACAAAACAATACAAGTACAAATAAATGCTATCTGCCTCTGCCTCTGCCTCTGCGGACAGTTTGCTTGGCAGGTCTAAAGGGCTTAGCTCCGATTAGCCTTTTCTTGATGGGGGCTAGGCCGTATTTCCTCCTGACAATGAGTGCAGCAAAATCTTGTTCTTCTTGGGAAGAAAACTTATGCTCGTCACACAGCTTCTTTATCTTCCTTTGCAGTGCTAACTCATCTAATTCATTGTTTGGTAAAGTGGGCGGATCTTTAGGTCTGAATGGAGGAATCATGGGGTATGCATTCCATCTTTTTGCATGTTTTAGTAGGATGGCCCAGAGCTTTGGATGTGTTGATTCCATAAAGTTAATAAAAGTCTGCTGTGGGGAGCAATTTTTATCCTGGAGTAGCTCCCAGATATAAAAATATTTAATGAACTTTTTCTTTGTAGATCCCCACATTGGTGTCGCTTCGACAGGAAGGAAATCTTCAACAAACCACAACTCTTTGCCGTCCCATTCTAGTGTAGGCTCGTCCCCAAGTCTGGTCCTCCTTTTCTTGGCTGCAGGCTGATCATTAGTCTGCTCTTGGTCAGCTTCTTCCTTCCTCTTTGCAGTTGATGTCCTAACTATAATAAATTTCACATCTTGCTTCTTTTTCGTCCTCAGCTCCTGAACTTCTCTTACTTCCCCCTGCCTGCTTCCTTCCCCCTGTAACCTTTCTTACCCCTTTTTGTCAGCATCAACCAGGGTGGTCAATTGCTGCTCTACTCTTTCCATCCAGTTAGACATGCCAAGAGGCATTCTGGAATTGTTGGGAGGAGGAGGTTGAGGGGCATTCCTCTACAGAAGGGTGTCAATCTTTGTATTAATTGACTGCAGGTCAGGTGTGACTCTGGCGGCAAGCAGCTCTTCAAGGGATTCTCTGACAATGTTTCTGATCAGCTCAGTCATCACAGGGGAGATTGGTGATGACTGAGGTGAGTGCTCACCGACGCTATCTGTGCCTACAGGTAGGTTTGCAATGGACCTACCTGTCTGCAGACTTCTGTCTGCAGGCGGCTGATCAAGTGGGGTCTGCTCAGGGGTCCTCGACCTGTCATCTTCTTCAGCTAGGCTGGCATCAAGGCTAGTGTAGCTGGCAGGAGCCCCAGCCTTATCTTCAATTTGGCCTTCTTTCTCTTCAGCCTCTTTCTTCGTTTCTTCTTTTTCTCCTTCGTTCTCTTCATCATTCTCATTTTCCTTCTCTTTATCCTTCTCTTCATCCTCTCTCTTTTCTCTCTCATCACCTTTTTTATCATCAGCATCATTATCATCCTCCTCATTATCATCATCATTATTATCTTTTTCTTCATCATCATCTTCTTTTTCTTCTTCTTCATCCTCATCAACTTCATCTCCTTCTTCTTCTCCTTCATCCACCAACTCCTCCGTTTTCTCGATCTCTCCTTCTTCAGACTGTTTTTCAACTAAAATGTTTTCTTCTTCTTTTTCTTTTTCTCCTTCCTCCTGTATCTCCTCTTCATCTTCTATTACAATGATGTCTTCTTTTTCAGCTTCCTTTTCTTCAACTATGCTATTTTCTTCTCTTTTTTCTTCCTCCACTACTTCTTCGATTCTAATATCCTTTTCAACTACCTCTCCATCTTCATTCAGGGTACCATAAAAAACGCTTGCCATTATAAGATGGAGGAGCTGGTCCATGTTTGTTTTAAAATTGGACATGAATCAGCCTTCCTGAAGTAGTAAAATCAGTTCTGACTCATTGCAAAAATGTGTGAGCAGATCCTCTGTAGCATGGGGATACTCCCAGCTACTCCCTTTAATGAAAGCTTGAAGTTGAGTGAATGGAACAGTTTTAAGGGTTTTCCATTCCTCAAAAACTTCAATAAAAGAATGTTTTAGAGCATGAGATTTTACAAGTAAGAGTTGCTCTACAGACAGGTTGAAAGAATTGTGTTCAAGCAGATTAAAAGAATAACTTGCTTCTGGAATCAGGATAATCAAACCTGCTTCTTCTTCCTCAGATGCAAAAGGAGGGGTTAGAATAGGAACCATTTGGGTCTCCAGGCTGGAGGGAGCAGGCTGATCCTCCATGTGAATGGGTTCAGGGGTAGTAAACTGATCTGGCTGCTCCTCCTCATCAAACAAGCGCCTCGTCCTTTTAGGTGAAGGTTCTGGTGAGGAGTGGATTACGGAAGGCTCACTAGGGGCTGGTCCCTGTCTCAGACTGGTCTGCAGCTGTAGCTTGGTCGGACTCGTCTGAGCTCAAAGGATACCTATAGGGAGTTAGCTCTTCAGACATCTCCTTTAGAATCTAAGCTGCTTTCCTCTCACCTCGTAGCCTCCTCAGGGTCTCTTGGTCTAAAGGACCAAGTCTCTTGTTGATGTGGAAGGGGTCAGTGTTTCCCTTCGCCACAAAAGCTTCTCCAACATCCAACTAAGTTGCGTTCCGAACGCCAGCTTGGATTTGAATCTCTTTTCTTCACCTAGCCACTCGGCTTTGTTCACCTCACGCACCAATTGCCTGAAGATGTAATCAGCCCAGTCAATTCGTTCGTCTTGAATAAGTGCTCCCAGCACCATGAACTTGGCTGATGACAATTGGTCGTAGCTTCCCGCCATCCCCATCACTATTTTGTTTGTTATATCCAACACATAGTGGTATTCCTTCTTCAATTCGCTCCTTTTGGCGGTCAGCTTCAATTTTTCCGGCTGGTCTACAGCCTTGATTTTCAGCCATGTGTCGGCTGCGTTCTTCTTTAGGGCTTCGACAGCCACGCCATGGGATTTTATCCCGAAGTTTTTCCCGACCGATTCTGGAGTAATATCCACTTGGACTCCACAAATAGAACTCCTTATGCCTGATTCGAGCACTCGGGCCTCTCGGTAAAAACCAATAACAGTCTCCTTGAAAAGATGTTTGGGGCTGATATCCAGGAATGGGTAGATCCCATTTGCCTTCATCGCTCTAATGAGATGTAGCATGTCGTTGTTGTCCAGATTTGCCTCGAGTAATCCTTCGAAATCGACGACCAGGGAGAAAATAATCTAGTCCTTTACCGCCTTCAGATTAACTCCGTTGAAGTATGCTTCCATTTCTGCGCAAGAAAGATTTCTTCTGAGTGTATGAAAGTTCGAAATGGGTTTTTGCTCAGTGAAAATTAGGGTTCGTAGGCGTGAATAAGGTAAAGTGAAACGCCTTTCTGTATTTAAGAGGAAATTGAAGTGACGTTTGGCATATTAAATTATTTTAATTTCAATATTATTTTAATTTGAGTCGGTTCAAATTTTGAATTAATGGGGTCGTGTGCATGTGTAAGCATGCTAGCTTGTCATCGTGTAATCGTGAACGTGTGATTTCCATATATAAATAAATAATAATAAATTATTCAGTTGTCGGTCAACATTAGAAAACTTAGCTGGTTGACCGTTGACTGTTTGACTGCTCTGCATCAGGTGACTCTCCTTGTCTGCTACAGGTAGGTTCTGATGCCTGTGGTCAGCTTAGTCCGTCCTTTATCTTTTCGTCTGGTCAGGTAACTTCCTTTGCTCGTCTGATCTGGTCTTTAGGTAGCTTTCTCATCTGTACTAAATTCCCAATCTAGTAGTCCAAGTGTAAAACCCTAAAATTCGGTTTCCATATTTTATAATTAATTCGAAGCCTAACCTAAGTTTTGCTATAATTTAAAACCTTTACCTAAGCTATATGTTATGTATTATAATTAAATTAAAATTTACTCACAAAAGTTTACCTAATATAAATAATTGTTACACCTTCCAAAATTTGCATGCATGAAAAACGTTCTATGTTATAACCTCCAGCAGATTTTGCATTCCATTAATTCGGTCACTAATCATTACTTATAACCGATCCATTATGCCCAAATTAAACACAATTATGATCATTATTAGCTTCCTTATATGCAGCCTACTCCCCTCCCTTATTAACGTGAATTCTTATTCCTCTTCTCCACTTCTATCCTTCGGCCAACACACACACACACACAAGACTGCTGTGTTTTTTTCTTCTCTATCAAAGATCAAGGCTGCTGCGTTTTTTTTCTTTCTCTATCAAAGATCAAGTTGCTGCTGTTCGTGACCCTTAAAAAGTGTTGCTGAAGTCGTGTAATCGTGAATCCTTGGTGCTTGTTGTTTGGATCGTGATTAGGGTTTGATTCGTGAGGGTTTCGTTCTTGTTCTCTCCTTTATTCAATTCATCATAAGGTATTTCTAATCGATCTTGTATCTCTTTTCTATTCGACACATGATTTCACGTATAATCCGAATATATAAACTTGAAACCTAATTCGTATACATACTAAACAAAATCTGATCTGTTCTATTCGAATTATATGTTAAGACGTATTTAGAAGATCACATAAAATCATAACGGTATTGGATGTTTCGATATGTAAATCAACTCATGTTGCTGATCTGATTTCTGTGTTATATGTGTGTCGTGTGAATGATCATCAAAGGCTGGAAACATGTGTGTTGATATATTAATGAAACCAGGTCTTGTGATATATATCGGTCTCGTGTGCGTTTGTGTAAGTAAAACATGTTAAAAGGGTCTAAAACAGTTTTCTGCAGGAGACAGTTTCGAAAAGCTGATTATGTGTGCATTGTAGCTCGAGTTTTATAAGGATTTAATTCTGTACTTTTGCATAAAAACTTAGTTTAATGTCTTATTTTAGTTTTCCAATTGGTTTGAATGGAATTGGAGTTGTATTGATCATGCTTTTGAATTTTACGGGATCATATGTCAAAATCTGAGTTTTAAGAATTTAAAAATGCAGTCTGGTTTCACGATTTTTCATTTGAAAACTATAAGGATTTATGACTTGCAAATTTACAGGAGTTATATATGACATGTTTTCTAAGCTCTGGAATTTTTGTGGATTTTTCCAAAGCATTTGGTATGCCTTTGTAATGAATAACTTCTGGGTGTTTCAGCAGTTTACTTTCTGGACAGTCGTGTAAAGAATGATTTTTATTGTGTACTTTTACTAATGAATAAAATCTGAGAAAATTTCAGTAGACTCCTAAGACATATATGATTCAGTGGTAATTTTGATGAATTTTTACTTTGACATCTGGTGTGGTGTTAAAGTTCATAAAATGAAGGCTAAAACATAGTAAAACCAGAAATTGTTAGAAGATTAAGATTATTGTGATTTTAATACCATTTAATATACTTGAAACCTAAAATGCATTTGAACATTAATTATAATACAATCGGTCATATGTTAACCTAATTCCAACAACAAAACTCTAATCACATTAATAAATGGTGTTAAGTAATTAAGAAACCGTTATGACATTATGAGCTAATAAGCATAAAATAAACCTAATTTGTGTAGATTCGCTGAAGAAGGAGTAAACTCTAATCTTTATATCTTCTGACGTGTTTTGCATTTTGCGGTTGGAGGTACGGATATTCTTGATACCCCTTCTCTTTACCATTGTATCGGTGTTCGTTTGTTTCGTTATTCGTACAGATATTCTTGAACCTTTGATATGATACATTTGATATGAACCTTTGATATGAACTTTCATATGATATGCCATTTGAACCCTTCAGTTTGATACCCAAGCCAAGTTCATTTCCTAGCCATGAAGGTAACATGGCCGTGTCATTGATGCACTAATGGAATGACTCTAGTGTCGTTGAGTGATGTTCCACACCGTCCCATTTTTATATGATATGTGCACTTTATATTTGTTATGGCCAATATGATTTGTTCGGGGGCGTATGGATGCATCCTAGGTTCGGTTCGTATTTGATTGGATATGACATGATTATGATATGATATGTTCGGTGATTGATGCTTGTGTGCAATACACGTCTTTCACATGTTCGGGAGTTAGCTACTCCATGGTTACTATGATATTTGATTTGTTTTATGTTCGGGCTCGTGGTAGATTACTGACTTTTCCTTACTTTTGATATCCATTCGTTTATACTTCATGCCTTTCCCAATGAACCGTACTTTATATGTTCGTTCCTTATTGTTTGGTTTTGTTTATATATATCTGTTCACTGGGCTTTTTAAGCTCAGCCGCATTTTTCCTTTTCCTGCGGCAGGTATCTAAGCTAGGAGCTGGGGTTGCTTTGGGGTTGAGAGTTGAGCTTGTGGAGACTTTACCCTAGTCATCTTAGATTTATTTTGCTATTGTTAGGACATTCTTTAGACTTGGATGATTTTTTATTCATCCCTTTGGAGTATTTCTTTTCGTTGAACTTATGTTTTGGTTTAAGTCACTTCGACTTAACTTCTTTTGATTATTTATGTTTAAGACTTCCGCTTGCGTTTATTTATGTATGTTCTGATATGCCACCATAATGTGATACTTCTACCCTTGTCGGGTTGGGGTGTTACACCAAGTTCCCTGATGAGCTCCAAAAACCATTTTTCTGGTGAAGGTTTGGTGAAAATGTCAGCAATTTGATATTTTGTGCTGACTCTTTTAACTCTGACTCTCTTATTAAGCACGTGATCTCTAATGAAGTGATGCTTAACATCAATGTGCTTCGTCCTTGAGTGCAATGCCGGATTGTTGGTAATTGCAATTGCATTATTGTTGCCGCACCAAATTGGGACTTCATTTGCAATTATATTGTAATCCCTTAGTTGTTGTCTGATCCACAAAATCTAGGCACAACAGCTACCTGCAGCTAGATACTCTGAATCTATTGTTGAGATAGAGTTAGATATCTGCTTCTTGCTAAACCAGGATATCAGTCTGGTTCCTAGGAATTGGCACGTTCCACTAGTGCTTTTCCTATTGATCTTACATCCTGTGAAATCTGCATCTGAATATCCTGATAGCTCAAAGTTGTCATATTTAGGATACCGTAAACCGACATTAATGGTAGACTTAAGATATTTTATGATCCTTTTAGCTGCTTCCAGGTGTGACTGCTTGGGTTTAGACTGAAATCGTGTACATGCTCCTACAGCATATGAGATGTCTGGCCTGCTTGCAGTCAGATAAAGAAGTGATCCAATAAGTCCTCTATAGTGGGTTGATCCACTGATATGCCTTCTTCATCTGCTTCAAGGTGTGTACTTGTGCTCATAGGGATTCTTGCTGTCTTGGCTGATTCCATTCCAAATCTCTTGATTAGATCTCTGGTGTATTTGGCTTGATTGATGAAAATTCCATTTTCTACCTACTTCACTTGCAAACCTAGAAAGAAATTAAGCTTGCTTTTGGGATAACAAAAACCCGGTATCGAAGCTGTTGGGATAAACAATCCCTGTATCGATCGTGTTAACAGGATATTTTGACAATATGCCAAATCCTGCATACCGCTAATAGTTATATCGAAAAGCTGACCAAGTATCAACCTGTATCGAAGACTTCTCGTAGTCCCACCATACAGTGAATCTATCATACAACAAAGAGTCCCGCAAAGCTAAGTATGGAAGCTATCTCAAAACATCAATACAGCAATTCTTCCATACAGCCCTCAAACAGGACAAGAAGGAATCTTCAGTATTCGCTAGAAGTCAAGTCCCGTTTGATAAAGAAGTATTTAAATACTAAAGGATAAAGTATTTAAATACTGTAAGTCATCAGAATATCTTCAAATCCCGCAATATCCGGATCTCAGTCTATTCAAGTCAAGTATCAAGTTGTCACAGAATCTTGCTCAATGGATCTATTTCAACGGATATATTTCAGAGACTATATATATCTCCAGAGTTTGAAGATCAAACACACACGACTTGCAACAACAACCAACAAGTGCTTACACGAATATTCTGAGCAGAACATATCTCCCAAAAGTATTCTGCTATTCTGAAAGAAGAGATATATAGTGCACAAACCGTGAACAACACATCATCAGCTATAAGCTCAGAAAGTCAAAGTTGTTGTTCAAATATTGTTCTATCCCTTGGCTAAGAACGCGTTATTAGCGAGCCAGATTTCCTTGGCTGATTTACAGCTCTTTACCTTCGAGAACGTGCTTTTATTACGAGTGACAAATAACACATTCTTAGCCACATTGTCGAGGTTGGCTCGCTTTCTTTCATCTGTGGTCCATTGCTCGCGTTCCTTCTCGAGCATCTCAGCATGGGCTTGGCCTTCAATCCGTGCGGCCGTGTTTACCTTCATGATCTTGATAGGGCCATCCTGTATAACAAAAATCATCTCTTCGTGCATTGCTGCAAGATGAGCCTCCATCCTAATTCTCCAATCATCGAATTCGTTAATAGAGAACATAGGCACTTTGTTGATCATAGATGTATCCATGTGAAAGTAAAGAAATGAAAGGGACTGTTTAAAAAAGTAAGTGATTTTGGATCTGATTCGGTTAAAAATACAACTGATTCTTTTTAGAATCAACCGCTCCGATACCACTTGTTGGCCACTAAGTATACTGGATACAGCTTGGGAAGTAGTTTAAACAACAAGCTGTACTGATTTTAAATCTGAGTGCGTAGCGGAAGTCTTAAATACAGTAAGTTGTTGTGGATACAGCAACTCGATGTGTAGTGTATACTTAAATAATCACAGTAATTAAAACAAGTAAGGCAGAAGGTAAATAACACAATATTTAAAGTGGTTCGAGGTAAACCCCTCTACGTCCACTGGTCCTCCACACAGGAGTAAAAAGTTTATTATAATTACTACGTACACAACTACGTAATTATAACAACACACAATCAATATATCGTTCACACAGATTGATATAAAGATCTTAGCTTCAACCGTTCACATAGATTGGTTTGAGCTAATGCTTTGACTTGCTTCTTCACACACAGTTATGAAGCTTCGTCTTCTTCGACACAAATCCTTCACACACAGTTCTGGAGTAGCAGCGATTACTCAGTCCACACAGGGCTGATCTGGGTTTGTTCAAAGTATAGAACAGGGTATGAACAACAACTTTGACTTTATGAGCTTCTAGCTGATGAAGTGTTGTTCAAGATGTTGAGCACTGTATATCTCTTAGATCTGAGTTGCAGTAAGCTTTGGAGATATGTTTTGCTCTGAGTATTTCTTTGTAAGCTTGATTGTTCAGTAGTTCAGTTTTTTCAGTTATCTTCAATCTTCAAACTTTGGAGATATATATAGTCTCTGAAATATATATCCGTTGAGATATATCCGTTGAGCAAGATTCCGTTCCAACGGGATGAAAAAGCACGATCCGAATTTAGCGGGATTTGAAGATCTTCTGACTGATAGTATTTAAATACTTTATCCTTTAGTATTTAAATACTTCTTTATCAACGGGACTTGACTTCTGAAGATTCCTTCTTTGTCCTGTTGAGAGCTGTATGGAAGATCACTGTATTGACAAATCGAGACAGCTTCCATACTCAGTCTTTTATAAGACTTCTTTGCTGTACTGAAAGGTTCCACTGTATGCTGGATCTGTGACAGGCCTTCGATACAGGTTGACACTTCAACTTATCGATACAGTTTCCTTACTGTATTGAGGATTGGCATATATGTCAAAACCTCTTATCAACACCATTCGATACAGGGATTGAATATCCTGGCTGTTTCGATACAGGGTATTTGTTATCCCAACAATTTCCCCCTTTTTGACAATTTGCCAAGACTGTAAAAATTTCAAGTCTTCTTGATGATGCCAAAACCTTCTTCATGAAATAATCTTCTTTGATGACTTCTGGCAGATTTCTTGGTCTTCTGTCAAATGGTCTGTCTTTCAGCAACTTAGTCTAATTTATGAACTGCTCGCAGGTGAGTTCGATACAGCTAAGAATTTTTACAACTTAAGCTTATGATTGGCGCGCAGGCACAATCTTACAATGCATCCTAAGCATACAACTGAAATTATGAACTGTTCGTAGACAAGTTCGTACAGCTTAATTTTCAAACAAGTTTCTATATTTGTGATTGTTATCTCAACAATTTAAGTTATGTAATCATACATCAACACAGTAGATTACGAGTTGTAATCTTTCAAGACAAACAAACACTTTTATTGATATTCAAAAATAGAGTACAAGGTTTGCTGTTTCGAAAGAAAAATTACAAACAAAACTAATATACTAAGGATTTCAGCTCCTATAGTCTGCATGTCTCCATGGGTTTTTCCCTGGATCATTCTCGGTTCCATGCCACCAGTGCTGTAGGGAATCATTGCCTCGATCTAGGTATATTGCTCTACTTTCGTAGGATCTGTCAAAGGCAAGAATCCAGTCTTCTGGATGGGTGATCCGATCTCCTCTTTTATGCTTGGATTTCATATCTAGCTGGAGAGGAAGCTTTCCTTCTTCTAACATCTTCATAAATTTGTCTGCAGCCTCCGCTAATGTCTTATAACTTTTGAAGATAGCAGATTCCCTGATGAGTTTAACAAAGTATCTCATCAGTTCATTCTTCATCCATTGCTTCACCTCTTCAGCAGTTGGATGGCGGTTGGTTGGCAGACGAATTTCAGAAGGTCTTTGGATTAAGATTTGCCACGGGACATTGGGATCATGAAACTCAGGTCGGGAGCCTAAAATCTTGAAACTCTTAGAGGGAGGGGCTAGCTTGTTCAATTCAGCGGTAATGCTGTCTTGAGCAGCATTAAATTCCCTTTCATGCTGTAACCTTATTCTCCTAGCAGCTTTTCTTGCTTCTTCTCCCTTTTTGGCGTCATCAAGACGTCCTAAGATCTCCAGTGCAGCATCCTGTTTCGTCTCAATGTTTGTCGTTCTCTCGACAAGGGTGGAAAGCACCTGCGACATATCCTTGATACTTTTGTCATGGGCTCTCAAGTGAGAAGTGGTTTCGATCATGGTTGCTGCGCTCTTGGCCTCAGAAATGCGTGTTTTGGATGCTTCTTCTCTCAGGAGTTGCTCTTGTTTTTCTTGCATGATCTTCAGGGCTTGCTTGAAGACTTCTGGAAATAAAGTGAAGGCTTCTACTACGCGAGAGACTTCATGCTGTAATGTAGTCATCTCTTCGACAGCAGAAGTGTGCATCCAATTAAGAGCTTTTTCCACCGAGTACAGGGCATTAACTGCATCCTGGATGAAGACAGTTTGAAGACCAAGAGCACGCAGACGCTCTTTCCTAGCAGCAGTGCTTGGAGAATCCGGTTTGGCAAAATCTTCGGATCCATTCAACCTCCTCAGATTCACGGTAGGGCGTGAATTGAGTTGGACATCCTCAGGTACATTACCATCCTCGGATTCCATGGTTGATGGGGCGGGAGCAGCATTTTCGGGTTCGGCGGCAAGGGGTGATGTGTCCTCCTGTTGCGAAGGTGCGTCTGTAGACATGGATACAGGAGGGATTGATTCCTCATGTTGTCTCTCAGCAACAACTTCTTCTTCGGCAGCAGGCTCGGGTGCCTGGTCCAAAATAATTTCTTCTTCCTCGACTTGAGGGAATGATTCCTCGTCGTTAGGAATATTCTCTTGCTGTGGCGAAAGGGGCTCACTTCGACTTGATGGCCCTTCGTCATCCTTGGCTTGAGAGGAATCTCTGTCTTGAGCCTCTTCACGACTCATTCTCAGACCTGCTTGTAAATCATCGTCGTCGTCGTCTGAGTCATCGTCATCTTTTGGATCTTGGGGAGAGTCCTCGGACTTATCTTTTCCTTTTCTCCTGGCATCAGATTTTTGCAATAGATGGCTTTCAATCAATTCCTTGCAGTAGAGATTGTCCCATTGGATCAGGGTTGCAACCTCTGTTGAGTCCGTCACTTCCAATACAAATCTCTCTTCATGGCTCCATTCGCTCCAGTTGTATAAGGTGTCATACGGAGCTAGCCTGTAGCATTTCCATTTAAGGAATCTATCATAAGCATGATCAATCTGCACAGAGAGAAGAGTTTTGTTGATAATGGTGTCCGGGGAGGGACTGCGTACAACGTCTGAATCCGTTGTAGCGAGGGTTTCCTCTACAAGTGTGGGATCATGTAGGGAAGTGGGATTCCTTACAGGGGATGGTGCCCCGAAGGAAGATTGATCCTGTACGGGTGTGGAATCCCGCATAGGAGAAGTAGCTTTTGGCTCCGCAGGGGCAGCCGACTCGCCAGAGTCTTCTAAGTTGGCAGATGTCCGATCATCCGTCTTAGCCGCCAAGGGCTCAGGATCTACTGTTGATACAGTAGTGGGCACCTCTTCCACAGGGGTTGGGCCCTAGGGTAGTTCTTCAGTGGGTTGCGCCACGGTGGAAACTTTCTCGGAGGTTTTGGTGGTTTTAGATTTAGAAAGCCTCCTTAGCTTCCTTTTCGGCTTCTCACCAGCAATAGGTGTCTTGCTGTGAGATCTTTTCCTCTTCCTTGAAGACTCCACATCCTGGGACTTCAAAGAAACATCCCTTGGATCTTCAGAAACTGGCATACTTTGGATTTTAGGGTGGTTGCAAACCAGAGTGCTCTGGTTATACGCTGTAGGCTTGACGCCTCCTAAGTATATTCGGGAGCTATTTTTCTTCGCATCTACGGATTGTGAAAGTCCGCATTTCGTCAAAATATGGTTTTAAATTAAACCAAATGACTTCTTTTGAGTGGCAGGCTTGGATACTTCCTCCTGCAAGCGCTTCAAGATAATCTGGCACCAGTTGACCTTTTCACAGGTCAAAATCGCAACCATCATCCTAAATCTCAGATTCGTGCACATTTCAAATGCACCAGTGCGATTCTCGATGATCCTGCAGCAAAAATCATGCAGATATACGTATGGCAAACAAAAGTTCTTCTGGTGACAGGTGGTGTGAACCATGTCAACAACATTTGAGCCGGTGAACATCCCATAGTACTTTGTTATCAGCTCTTGAGACCCAAAAGTCTCAAGTTCTTCCATTGTAAGGCCATCAGCGGGTAGCCTATAAATGTTCTGAAGAAGATCTCGATCGATACAGATCTCCACACCTTGAATGGTAGCAGTTATATCAGCAACGTGACCTCCCTGGGCCAGCGACAAAAAGCGAACGGCGGCGTTGAGGTAAAAGTCCTCAACCAAGTGAACATCGTATTTCTCAGTAGTTTGACTCCCAAGGCAGTAGAGACCTTGCTGACAGAGTCGGATGATGATGAACTCCATGGGTTCGACATGATTGGTTTCAGAGAGAATATGCTCGATGACGACAAATCTTGAGAAGATCTGTCCATCGATGATGTTCGAGGTTTTCTTGAGTGCGGGAGAAGATGTCTGACCAGCCATTGATGTTTCTCAAGAAAAATATGAAAGGGAATAAACGAAATGCAGTAAAATGCAGAAAACTATGTAGGATGTATTTGCTTGAGTACTCTTAAGTTTGCAGAAAGCGTAAAGAGTCTCTAATGGCAGTATCAGTCCTTTTATAGTGGGCGGAGAAGTAGGGTTTTCCAGAGTACGAATGGTCAGATTTAAGGGATGGGAGCCGGTTTTTGAAATCAACTGTCAATATGGACTGAATGTAACTGGTACACTTATCCATTAAAATGTTAAAAATATGATCCGGTCCCACTTCTGACATTTGTTGTTATCCTAAATGCCTTAAACGGCGGTTTTAAAACATTAAACAATTTGAAAACATCGCGGCTTTTGAGATTCAGTTGTCCAGATGTCGTGTAAGGCATTTAATGTAAAAGACGTTTGACATGAAAACAGGGCACGTGGACAAAAATAATTTTTAAAATGAAATATTATAATATATACTGAATCGAAATCATATAGTATGTGCTGTATCCGCGACGATACAGCGTTCCCCCTTAAAAGGTACATATAGGTTTTAATTCCATACAGCAAATTTTGGATTAATGCTGTATTCATGGGTCATACAGTATTCCCCCTTAATTATTGCACATGTCAGCTGTAGGATAATTCATATGCCTTTGTTCACTACAGTGCTGTATTGACGGTTCTGAGTGTACATATAATTAATGGTGGATACTGTATTCTTGGGTCTTACAGCATTCCCCCTCAATTGTTGAGTAAAAACAGTAAATTACTTACAGGGAGTTGGGCTATAGCATTCCCAATTCTTGTCTAAGCATGTTGAATCTTGCTGTGTCGAGAGGCTTGGTGAAGATGTCGGCCAACTTAATGTCTGTATGAACCTTTTCGAGGCGAACATCCTTGTTCTCGACATGATTCCTTATAAAATGATGCTTCATGTTGATATGCTTAGTGCGCGAGTGCAGGACAGGATTGTGCGTTATTGCAATTGCACTCGTGCTATCACACATGATTGGCGTCTCTCTGGCTTCAATCCCATAATCTGACAACTGCTGCTGCATCCAAAAGATCTTCATACAGCAACTACCAGCAGCATAGTATTCTGATTCAGCCGTGGAAAGTGAGTTAGCCAATCGCTTCTTACTGAACCAAGAAACGAGTCTAGGTCCAAGAAAGTGACAAGTTCCACTTGTACTCTTCCTATCTAGCTTGCAGCCTCCAAGATCCGAGTCGCTGTATCCAACTAAATCGAATCCGCCTTCTTTAGGATACCATAGTCCTACATCGACTGTTCCTTTAATGTACTTCAAGATTCTTTTAGCTGTATTGAAATGTGATTCCTTAGGTGCTACTTGATACCTCGCACACACTCCAATAGCAAACTGGATATTGGGTCTGCTAGCTGTTAGGTACAGGAGCGAACCAATAAGCTTTCTGTAGAGTGATTGGTCAACCGGCTTTCCGACTTCATCAGCACTAATTTGCACGGAAGTGCTCATGGGGGTTGACGATGATTTGGAAGTGTTCATTCCAAATTTATTGAGAAGCTCCTTGCTGTATTTTTCCTGGTTGATGAAAATTCCTGTAGGTAACTGCTTTACCTGCAAACCTAGTAAATAACTAAGTTCCCCCATCATACTCATTTCAAATTTACTTTACATGAGATGAGAGAACCTTTGACACAAAGCAAGGTTAGTTGAACCAAAAATTATATCATCTACATAAATTTGCACAATTAGAAGGTCATCACCTTCCTGTATCTTGAACAAGGTCTTGTCCACAGCACCTTTCTCAAATCCATTGTCGGTTAGATACTGGGACAGGGTCTCATACCAGGCTCTAGGGACTTGTTTAAGTCCATACAGTGCTTTCCTTAGCCTGTATACTAGGTCGATGCCGTCTGTGTTGGCAAACCCTAGTGGTTGTTCAACATAAACTTCTTCGGCAAGGTCTCCATTTAGGAATGTACTCTTGACGTCCATTTGGTATACAATAAAGCTTTTATGGGCCGCAAAGGCTAAGAATATCCTAATGGCTTCTAGTCTTGCTACAGGGGCGAAGGTTTCATCATAGTCTATGCCTTCTTCCTGGTTATAGCCTTGTGCGACTAGCCTTGATTTATTCCTTATAATAAGTCCATTTTGATCCTTCTTGTTTCGAAACACCCATTTGGTTCCTATAACCGATTGATGTGTAGGTCTGGGTACAAGATACCATACATTGTTTCTTTCGAAACCGTTAAGCTCTTATTCCATTGATGTTATCCAATGAGAATTATTAAGAGCGCCTATGGTCGAAACAGGTTCGGACTGGGCTAAGAATACAGCGATAGTGCACATGTTGAGTCTTCTAAGCTCGGATTGAGATTTCCATTCAGGAAATGGTGATATCTCAGTATCTAGTTCTTCTTGTGCACAAAGTACATTTCCTTGAGTACTCTGTATTCTTCTACGGGTAGAAACACCAGCATCTATGTTTCCAATGATCATATCTTGAGGGTGATCTCTCAACCATCTTTGGTCGGGTTCTAATTCGGGGTCCGTCTTGTATCAGACGAGTTTCAGTAGATACGGCTTTCTGACATCGGCTTCATCTACGTCGATTTTTACAGCTGCGGGGTTGATTTCTAGGTCAACAATAGGTTCTATGGGAGTTGGAGGATCTAAGATAGAGAGTTGTTGGATGTTCTGAGTAATATCATCTACTCCAGTAGGGTCATGGTGAGGTTCGTCGAACACTACATGAACTGATTCCTCGATCGTCAGCTTCCTTTTATTAAAGATCCTGTAAGCTTTGTTGATGGAGGAGTATCCTACAAATATTCCTTCATCTGATTTCTCATCAAAGGTTCTAAGTTGATCCTTCCCATTATTTAACACATAACACCTGCATCCAAAAATGTGAAAATATGAAACTAATAGAGTTTTGTTGTTCCATACCCCATATGTTGTTTTGTTGTGGTGCTTGTTGACGATACAACGGTTTTGAGTGTAGCATGCTGTATTGGTTGCTTCACCCCAGAAACGCTTTGGCAACTTGCTTGCGGCGATCATTGTCCTTGTTGCTTCTTTCAATGTCCTATTCTTTTGCTCGGCAACACCATTTTGTTGAAGTGTACGGGCAGCTGAATATTCGTGTTGTATCCCATTTTCCGAACAGTATTGCTCTATAAAGCGGTTAGTAAATTATGTACCTCTGTCGGAACGAATGGACATGATACTCAATGCCTTTTCATTTTGAATCTTTCTCAGGAGCTCGGGCAGCTTTGATGTTGTTTCCTTCTTCTTGCTTCGGAAAATTGTCCAAGCATACCTGGAGTAATCATCAACAACAACAAGACAGTATTTTTTACCTCCCAAACTTACTGGGTCTACAGGACCGTAGAGATCCATATGTAGCATTTCCAACACTCTTTGGGTTGAAAGGTAGGATTTGCTCTTCAGGGTTGACTTGATTTGCTTGCCTTTCTGACACGGTCCGCAGACGGTGTCCTTTTTGAATGATACATTTGGCAATCCTCTTGCCATTCCCTATCTTGAGAGCTTGTTGATCATCTTGAAGTTGACGTAAGACATCCTCTTGTGCCACAACTAGTTGAGATCTGCAGTGCCTTTGGCAACAAAGCATGGAATTGAGGAGCTCATAGGCTTCCAGTCAGCAATATACATGTTACCTGATCTGCTTCCTGTAAGCACAACTTCTTTGGTCTGGATGTTCTTGACTCTACAGCGATCTATATAGAATTTCACCGAGAACTGTTTATCACAGAACTGGATAATGCTAAGTAGATTATACTGTAAGCCTTCAACATATGCAACATCGGTGACTTTGAATATTTCTACAAGTATGTTTCCTTTCCCTCTTTTTCTTCCTTTAGATTTATCACCGAAACAAACTTTTGGACCACGACCTTCTATGAAATCTGATAGCTCGCTTCTATCTCCGGTCATGTGCCGAGAGCATCCACTATCGAAGTACCAGGTATCCTCCTCTAGGATGTCCTTCTGGGTCTCTAGTTGGATTCCCAACGCTGTTGTTGATACTGAGCGGACACCTGCTGTCTCGAGGAATAACGGGGCTCCTGTATCCAATACCTCGGTGTGCTGTACTGATAGTACTGTCGTGCGGGCCTTTGGTATTTGGATACAGCCTTCCTTTTGAACGGCTGTTGGCGCTGTTGATATGCTCAGGGAGCATGATGTTGAGTGCGCCTTTCCGGTCTAAATGGCTGGTGATTCCGTTGTCTGGAATAGGATTGCGGGGGCGGAATAGTGTTGCGATATTTCCTACACGCAAGTGCACGTCATCGTTTACAAGTAATAAAGTGATAAGTAGAGTATCGTTCCCACGAGGATTGAATCTCTAACTACCGACGTTTTCGTATTCCAATTTTATTTGAACAATCGAAGTTGGGTTTTTGGATTAATAACTAAAAGAATTAATAAAAGACTACACAGAAAACGATAGCTTGAATAAAAGGAATCAAATGATAAATAAGTCTAGAGTTCTGAATCCACCTTAATTTATCCGAATTTAATCTTGGTTATCCGTAATAAATAATTTTCCCAATTTATTGAAGGCGGAGATTGCTAATATATTCTACCGCCTCTCCCGAGGTCAATAGATTTATCTAACGGCGACTAACGCACTCTATCCCTAGGTGAATTATCTCGTCGATAGGCAAAAAGCATGAAATCTCCTAAAGGCCACGTAGTTTCTATGAGTATATTCCTATCTCACAGAATAAAACGGTCCTCACCAATAGTTCCTCACCAAATCTCCTCTCCGATTCAAGTGAATGATTAAATCAATACAACTATTGGCCGATAATTGCAAGCATTAAACATAATTGGAAAAACTCAATAAAAAGGTAATAAATTGGATAATCTCAATCAATTCCAAAAACAAAGGTTTCATCAAAACCTAGATTAGGCTTTAGCCCGACATACTAAAAGCGAAAATACAATAAATAAACGAAAGCATAAAATTCAAACGCAGATGAAGCTCGGATTCCTCCGTTCTTCAGCTCCCGCCTTCTGCCCTTGAATTCTTCTGCTTTCCTCCTCTTCTCTGTCTCCAAGCTTAAGCTCTCCTAGGTTTAGATTCAATGATTCCAAGATTCCAAGATAATTAAATTAGGGTCTTAAGCCCTATTTATAGCTCAGCACCTCCACAAATCGCGTCCGTATTAATCGGTTGAAAACTGGCTTCGAAACGGCCCAGAATCCGCGCAGACGTACCAAACCCGCTAAGTGTGCCGCGGCTCACTGAACCTGTGCCGCGGCACATCGCCAAAAGCTGAATACCTGGGCGTAAATAAATTCTTCTGTGCCGCGGCTCACCTGGGCTGTGCCGCGGCACAGAGTACAGATTACTCTGCCCTTCGGCTGGTGTCTTCCTGTGCCGCGGCTCAGATTCCTTGCGCCGCGGCTCATCGTCCAGTTTTGCCGTTTTCGCCCGTTTTGCCTCGTTTTAGCTCCCGGACTTCAATTTCCTGTCAATCATACAAAATCAAGGCATTAAAAGCTCATTTAGATGATTTCACTCACCAAAACACTACCAAATAATGATAAATAAGCGTATAAAAATACGCCTAACAAATACCCCCAAACTTAAGCCTTTGCTTGTCCTCAAGCAAAAAGAATTAAAGTCAATAAGAATGTCGTGAATCATCGTGCAACTCATAGTGTTCAACCTAATCAATACTATCCTGCCATTCTCTCTAAATAACACGAGTGTCATAAAAGCGAGCTGCACTCAGAATAATGATTCCGCAAAGTAATCAAGTTCAGTCCTAATCATTCGTTCATGAAGAAAACTCAGCTCAAAGATCAACAAAACGTGAGTCAAATCGACCGTCAATATGAAAGGCTAACACAAACAAGCTAGTTCATCCTGTTCCACAGTCGAAAGGCACAATTTTTACGAGTTTCATAACAATTAAACCTGACAAGATTCCCTTATATATATGCTCAAAATTTGATTCGAGTCGACCACTAGGTTAGGATCTCGGGATGTTTCATCGGGATAATCCTAGGGTGGAACTTCCATTCTCATGTATTCGAAACCGTTTGACGTAAAAGACACTCATGGGGCACATGGATGCTTCTAGTTACTAAGTTCCCGTTTAAATGGAGAAACAACTCGAATACATAATTTCCGCATGTCCGAATCAAGGTTGCCGTTTTACGCGAGAGTAAACAGCGGGTCACGCGAATACCCCCGGTTACTAGGCTTCCTATCATTGGCACATGTGAAATCACTGAATCACTAGTCTAATCGGGGTCGTCGTTTTACGCGAGAGTAAACAACGGGTCACGCGAATACCCCCGGTTACTAGACTTCCCTTCATAGAACACTTTATCTCGACTTATAGGGAAAAACTGACCGACTCAAAACTCAACTAAGTGCTAACACGACTGAAGAAACAGTACGACTCACGATCCGGAAAATGTAGCCAAACGTATTGATGGGGATTTTAAACAAGTATGTATCGTCTCTTATCTGCCAAGACCTCTACAATCACGAAAAATTTCGGACCTAATTGAATACTAAGCAGAACAGAAATAACTGACTACAACTTGACTAAAACTCGCCCGTTTCTTCAAAGAGAAAGACAGTGTCGTAACATCAGTATCACACAAATAGAAGCACAAAAATTCACGAATAAAGAAACTAAAACAAGCAAGGCTATCTAAAAAAAATTTTCGCAAAGAAAAGAAAAGTGCAACAAAATATAATGTACAGCAAGAAAATAGAGTACAGCAATGAATGTAGACTGAATGTATATCCCCCCCCCCCCCAACTTAGGACGTACATTGACCTCAATGGACAAAAAATGAAATGCAAGAAAAGTAAAAGGTCAAGTACTCCCCTCCAGTCTGCTCAGGAGCTGGTGCCGGCATCGTCCGGTGAGGAGGGTGGTGTGGCTGGCCGGGCGGGCGCAATAAATGGCCCGTCGAGATGCATGATGTGGGCCGTCCATGCAGCGAGGTGCTCCTGATGATAAGCATCCTCGCAAGAAGACGCCTCGCCGTCGGCCGGCCGCGGCTGCTCTCTCATCTCGGCTCGGGCCAGTAGCAATAACGCTCTCCGCTCCGCCATTGCTCCTCCCGCATGGCAGCCATCAAGCTCTCTCTCTCTCTCTCCTCATCTCATCTCTCAGCTGTGGCCGGATCTTTTCATTGAATATTTTGTGAATTTCGGGGTCCGAAAATTGGTGCCCCTCCGCCTCGGCCCGACCCCGAGAGGTCTCCCCTCGCGTAGGGGATGACTCGGTCCTAGCACGCTTGGTCAGCTTCTTCGTGCGCGCCATAGTCAGTCCTGAGAAGTACAACACGAGGGTTTATTTACGCAAAAATAATAACGATGATATATGCGCGGCTAAAGACATCAAACCAGAATTTCCGAATTTAAGACACTAGCGCATACGAGAGAGAAAGATGAATTTGGACTTAAACATCGACACTGGAAGTAAGGGTTGGGCTTGCTGTAAATTGAAAATGAATACGTTGCACGAAAATTCAAAACAGTTGCTTTTTCAAAGAAAACTTTTCATTTGGGCAATTTATCGGATACCTTGAGGGCACACGTTTACTTGAAGGATAAACATAGTTCTAGCTCGATTCAACCCCCAAAAACAGAAAGACAATTCAATCAGTAACAACTTAACACATTCAACTCATTGATATTCCAATTTAATCAAGAAAATTTGATAAAACCATCCTGTTATTCTCTAACAATCACAAAACTATTTGAAGGAGAAATAAACATATTCCACTCATCAAACACATACACAACTTCCAAATATAACCCATAAGCAAGTGAAATCGCAAGATTGAAACGTACCTTTTCGAGATTGCAAGAAAAATAGCAGGGAAAAGATGAAGGAATTGCTTCGGCCGGTCGCGCTGGGGAGGGAAGGCAAGGAGAAGGAAAAACGTACCTGATAAATGCCGGCCGAATGCATGTTATAAGCTACCTGGCCTTTCGGATTCCGCATAGTGTGCCGCACGAGATAAAGTGAGCGGCACAAGGTCTGATCCTTTTTACTCGTGTCTCGATTTGTCGTATGCCGCGGCTCAAATTCCGTGTGCCGCGGCTCATCGCTCAAGTGTGCCGCGGCTCGTTTATGCCGTGCCGCGGCGCAAGGTACAGTCGGTTTTGCCTCCCTTTGCTATTGATGTGTGCCGCGGCTCACAATAACTGTGCCGCGGCTCATACTCCGCTTTCTTCCACAGGACTTTCTGCCACGAATTTTGAAAAGAAGACGTTAAAAACGAGAGGAAGAAGCAAATAGAAGCACAAAAATGATGAAAAATAAGAATCACGAATACAAGAAAAATAAAGAAATGCAAAAATCTACAACTACGAGCTCGGGTTGCCTCCCGAGAAGCGCTAAGTTTATAGTCTTCAGCCGGACCTATTGGACAACGTTAGTTCGCTTTTCGCAAACTCCATTTGGCTTCCGCCCCGTTCATCGAACCGTTTATATTTTGATTAAGATTATGACCATTGGTCATCAGTGGTTCGAGTTTCGGTTCGGTCATCAAATGTTGTTTGTGAAAAGGTTTCGACTTGAAGAATTTTCCGAAACACCCGGTTTCTCCATGACTAATTGTCCGCTTGGCTCTCAGTTCACTCTCTTCCTTCGCCAACGAGCTCACGACAGCAGCAGATTTTTCCTCATGCTCGAGGAATGTCACTCGTTCAACATCCTTCTTAAAAATTGGGCCATTTAACACAAAATCTGAATTTTTCCACCGACGATGTTTTCGGTGCTTTCCTCTTTCAACGGCATCCACCCTCTCAATTTGTGATCCTTTATCAGCACTTCCGGGACATGGGAACGATTTGAATACTTGAAAAGTGACTTGTTCGTCTTGGACCCTCAAAGTTAACTCCCCCTTTTCCACGTCTATAAGGGTGCGGCCCGTCGCTAGAAATGGTCGTCCCAAGATGATCGGAATATTTTCATCTTCCTCCATGTCGAGTACAATGAAATCAGCCGGAAAGATGAACTTGTCGACTTTAACTAAAACATCCTCGATTACTCCTCTCGGATACTTTATCGATCGATCCGCCAATTGTAAGGAGACTGTGGTTGGCTTGGCTTCCCCAATATTCAGCTTTTGGAAAATCGATAGAGGCATGAGGTTGATACTTGCACCAAGATCGCATAGTGCCTTATCAAACGAAAGATTCCCCATGGTGCACGGTATGTTGAAGCTTCCCGGATCTTTCAATTTAGGTGGGAGCTTCTTTTGAAGAATTGCACTGCACTCCTCTGTCAAGGCAACCGTTTCAAACTCCTCAAGTTTTCTCTTCTTAGATAATATCTCTTTCATGAACTTGATATAACTCGGCATCTGTTCCAATGCGTCGGCGAACGGAATATTTATGTGAAGCTTTTTGAACACATCAAGGAACTTGGAAAATTGTTTGTCCGCCCTTCTTTGCTGTAGTCTTTGTGGAAACGGAACGGGGGGAACACATGTCTTCGAGTTATCCGGCTCCAAATCTTTCGACTCCTCTGGCTTTAAATCCATCTCTTCCTCAATAACCTTCTTCTCTTTACCCCGCTCGGGCTGATCCAGCAACTCTCTCCCGCTTCTCAAGCTAATTGCGTTTAGGCTCTCTCTAGGATTTGTCTCTGTGGTACTCGGCAATGCTCCCTCCGGACGAGTTGTCAACACATTAGCGATTTGGCCCAGCTGAACCTCCAAATTCCGAATGGAAGCAGAATGATTTTGTAGTGTAGCTTCCGTCCGAGTCATAAATTGACTCGTATTTGCCGCCAATTTTGCAAGCGCTTCCTCGAGAGACACTTTGGGAGCGGAAGGGGGCTGCTGTTGATTCTGGGCGAAAGGGGGCTGGTGTGCGTTCTGTCCGTTTCTCCATGAAAAGTTGGGATGATTGCGCCACCCCGGATTATAAGTATTGGAGTACGGGTTATTCGGTCGATTCCCACTTCCCACAAATTGAGCCTGCTCCATCTGATTTTGCTCGAACGGATTTCCATATTGACATTCCGCGCTCGGGTGTGATCCGTTACACCAATTACATGTCTCAATGGTAACGGGGGCTGGTGCGTGCGAAAATGTCTGGAGCTGTTGTGTCAAAGCGGCGACTTGAGCTGACAAGGTGGAGATCGGGTCATTGCTTGAAACTTCCATTACTCTTTTTGGTGTCAATCTTTATGCTGGCCATTGGTATGCGTTTTCAGCCATATCTTCCAAAAGCACGTGAGCCTCGGCCATAGATTTTGCCATGAATGTCCCACCGGAGGCCGCATCCACTAAAGTGCGTGTAGAAGCACTCAAACCACCATAAAACGTATGAAGCTGAAGCCAATCAGGAATACCGTGATGAGGGCATCTTCGTAGTAATTCTTTATATCGCTCCCACGCCTCGTGGAGCGATTCCATATCGAACTGGGCAAAAGTGGTTATTTCATTTCTCAACCTCGCCGTCTTAGCTGGTGGGAAAAATTTGGCAAGGAAGGCTTGCGCTAACCTCTCCCACGTTGTAATCGACCCCGGCGGTAAGGAATTTAACCAAAACTTTGCTTTATCCCTCAAAGAGAAAGGGAAAAGCCTCAATCGGATGGCATCGTCGGTGACACCATTAGTTTTGAAAGTGTCGCATATCTCAAGGAACGACGCAATGTGGGCATTCGGGTCGTCCTTCGGCAATCCACAGAATGGGCTCGCCTGCACCATCTGAATAATGGCGGGCTTGATCTCAAAGTTATTCGCTTGGATGGTGGGACGCCGAATTCCCGAAAAATTGGCGTTGACCTGCGGCATGGCATAATCACGAAGAGCTAGTTCCGGTTGAACTTGCCGCACTTGGTTGTCTCCTCCTTGGATTTCAATATTTTCGGCCATCTTGACCGTCGTCTGCAACTCTCTTTTCTCCTTTTTATTCCTTCTTAGCGTGCGCTCGAGCTCGGTGTCCAAAGGTAGTAGGCCTTCGTTACCGAGTCTTCTCATGCACTACACGAAAGGTCCTGAAAGGAAAAACAAATAAACGAAATTAAATACGCAAAAATAAAAATAAAACGTTCAAATTAAGACTGGAAATACTTAAATCGATATTAGAAAAATTTCAATCCCCGGCAACGGCACCAAAAACTTGTTGCGATATTTCCTACACGCAAGTGCACGTCATCGTTTACAAGTAATAAAGTGATAAGTAGAGTATCGTTCCCACGAGGATTGAATCTCTAACTACCGACGTTTTCGTATTCCAATTTTATTTGAACAATCGAAGTTGGGTTTTTGGATTAATAACTAAAAGAATTAATAAAAGACTACACAGAAAACGATAGCTTGAATAAAAGGAATCAAATGATAAATAAGTCTAGAGTTCTGAATCCACCTTAATTTATCCGAATTTAATCTTGGTTATCCGTAATAAATAATTTTCCCAATTTATTGAAGGCGGAGATTGCTAATATATTCTACCGCCTCTCCCGAGGTCAATAGATTTATCTAACGGCGACTAACGCACTCTATCCCTAGGTGAATTATCTCGTCGATAGGCAAAAAGCATGAAATCTCCTAAAGGCCACGTAGTTTCTATGAGTATATTCCTATCTCACGAGAATAAACGGTCCTCACCAATAGTTCCTCACCAAATCTCCTCTCCCGATTCGAAGTGAATGATTAAATCAATACAACTATTGGCCAGATAATTGCAAGCATTAAACATAATTGGGAAAACTCAATAAAAAGGTAATAAATTGGATAATCTCAATCAATTCGTCAAAACAAAGGTTTCATCAAAACCCTAGATTAGGGCTTTAGCCTGACATACTAAAAACTGAAAATACAGAATAAATAAACGAAAGCATAAAATTCAAACGCAGATGAAGCTCGGATTCCTCCGTTCTTCAGCTCCCGCCTTCTGCCCTTGAATTCTTCTGCTTTCCTCCTCTTCTCTGTCTCCAAGCTTAAGCTCTCCTAGGTTTAGATTCAATGATTCCAAGATTCCAAGATAATTAAATTAGGGTCTTAAGCCCTATTTATAGCTCAGCACCTCCACAAATCGCGTCCGTATTAATCGGTTGAAAACTGGCTTCGAAACGGCCCAGAATCCGCGCAGACGTACCAAACCCGCTAAGTGTGCCGCGGCTCACTGAACCTGTGCCGCGGCACATCGCCAAAAGCTGAATACCTGGGCGTAAATAAATTCTTCTGTGCCGCGGCTCACTGGCCGTGCCGCGGCACGAGTCTGACACTCGCCCTTCGGATGGTGTCTTCTGCCGCGGCTCGATTCCTTGCGCCATGCTCATCGTCCGCTTTTGCTGCTACCGTTTTGCCTCGTTTTAGCTCCCGGACTTCAATTTCCTGTCAATCATACAAAATCAAGGCATTAAAAGCTCATTTAGATGATTTCACTCACCAAAACACTACAAAATAATGATAAATAAGCGTATAAAAATACGCCTAACAAATAGCAGCCTTTGTTGTTTGCTGTGCAACAGGTTCCTTCACTGGACTCGAAGTTTCTTTCGAAACAGGAATGTGTTCCACACTCTTGACAAACACTGTACTAGTTTTACCTTTGTTTGAACATAAGCTGTATCCTAAGCCACTTTTATCATGAGCATGTTGCCCAGTGCTCAGAATTTCTTCCATTCTTTTGGACGATTTCTCGAACGATTTCAGAGTGGTCTCAAGTTCAATTTCTCATTTTTCGAGAGTTGTGACTTCGGCTTGAAGTAGAACCAAATCATTTGTCTTGCTCTCGTTGTAAGTTTTAACCTCACTTAGTTCATGAGCAAGTTGATGATTGCTCTTCATGAGTTTTTCAAAATCGACTTTGCTGGTTTCACAATCAATAGACATATTTTCATAATTTATTTTCTGCAAGTCATTTGGATCTTTCAGCTCTAGGTTAGACAGTTGGAGCTGTATATTCTCATTTTTCAATGTCTCATGGGCCTTTTTAATGTTTTTAAACTCATTCATCATGTTTTCAAAAGTATGAGATGCATTTGATGGAATAGCTGAGGTTGAGCTTACCTCATCATCGCTATCTTCACCTTCCGGAATGTCCTTGGCCATAAAGCACATATATGCTTTATCATCGAAATCATCGTCAGATGAATCACTTTTAGTGACCACCTGAAGACATTCTTCTGATTTGGATGGTGTGGGGGAGGCTTCTGATTCTCCAATCAGGGCCTTGAGCTTGTTTTTCCAAGCACATCTTCTTTCATCTCTATCTTGTTGCTCGGCCTCCGGCAACCATTGGACTTTGGGATGAGGACATTTATTTGCATAATGCCCTGGTTTCCTGCAATTATAGCATAGGTTAGCATCACTGAATGAAGTTTCGGTACCTACCTTGTGGACAGGTTTGGGCCTGTAGGGAGTCTTTCCAGACTGCTTGATGAACTTTTTGAATTTGTGCATGAGAAGTGCCATTTCATCTTGAGACAGGATGTCGTCGTCACTGTCAGCATTCTTGTGACTAGGCTTCGACGAGCTGGGCATGCTGTGTCAACGATTAGATACAGCGGCTAGTGCTGTGACCTTTGAAGGAGATTCTTCAGCTTTCTCTCTTCTGTCAATATCATACTCAAAAGCTTTGAGGTCAGAGAAGAGATCAAAAGTAGATATTTCATTAAGATTGCAGGATACACGCATAGCTATGGTCTTAATGTCCCATCGGGCAGGGAGAGATCTGAAAATTTTTAAGTTCTTCTCCTTTTGGGTATAAATTTTGCCCAAAGCTTCAAGTTCACCAACAATACCAGTGAATCTGAGGTCAAGTTGCTCAAGTGTCTCAGTTGGTTTCATTTCGAAAGATTCAAATTGCTGAGTCAGTTTTGAAATTTTATTTTCTTTTGAGAGCTCAGTTCCCTCACAAATCATCTTGAGTTTATCTCAGATTTCCTTGGCTGATTTACAGCTCTTTACCTTCGAGAACGTGCTTTTGTCAAGAGTGACAAATAACGCGTTCTTAGCCACATTGTCGAGGTTGGCTCGCTTTCTTTCATCTGTGGTCCATTGCTAGCGTTCCTTCTCGAGCCTCCCAGCATAGGCTTGGCCTTCAATCCTTGCGGCCATGTTTACCTTCATGATCTTGATGGGGCCATCCTGTATAACAAAAATCATCTCTTCGTGCATTGCTGCAAGATGAGCCTCCATCCTAATTCTCCAATCATCAAATTCGTTAATAGAGAACTTAGGCAATTTGTTGATCATAGATGTATCCATGTGAAAGTAAAGAAATGAAAGGGACTGTTTAAATAAGTAAGTGATTTTGGATCTGATTCGGTTAAAAATACGACTGATTCTTTTTAGAATCAACCGCTCTGATACCACTTGTTGGCCACTAAGTATACTGGATACATCTTGGGAAGTAGTTTAAACAACAAGCTGTACTTATTTTAAATCTGAGTGCGTAGCGGAAGTCTTAAATACAGTAAGTTGTTGTGGGTACAGCAACTCGATGTGCAGTGTATACTTAAATAATCACAGTAATTAAATCAGGTAAGGCATAAGGTAAATAACACAATATTTAAAGTGGTTCGAGGTAAACCCCTCTACGTCCACTGGTCCTCCACACAGGAGTAAAAAGTTTATTATAATTACTACGTACACAACTACGTAATTATAACAACACACAATCAATATATCGTTCACACAGCTTGATATAAAGATCTTAGCTTCAACCGTTCACACAGATTGGTTTGAGCTAATGCTTTGACTTGCTTCTTCACACACAGTTATGAAGCTTCATCTTCTTCGATGCAAATCCTTCACACACAGTTCTGGAGTAGCAACGATTACTCAGTCCACACAGGGCTGATCTGGGTTTGTTCAAAGTATAGAACAGGGTATGAACAACAACTTTGACTTTATGAGCTTCTAGCTGATGAAGTGTTGTTCAAGATGTTGAGCACTGTATATCTCTTAGATCTGAGTTGCAGTAAGCTTTGGAGATATGTTTTGCTCTGAGTATTTCTTTGTAAGCTTGATCGTTCAGTAGTTCAGTTTTTCAGTTATCTTCAATCTTCAAACTCTGGAGATATATATAGTCTCTGAAATATATATCCGTTGAGATATATCCGTTCAGCAAGATTCCGTTCCAACGGGATGAAAAAGCACGATCCAGATTTAGCGGGATTGAAGATCTTCTGACTGACAGTATTTAAATACTTTATCCTTTAGTATTAAAATACTTCTTTATCAACGGGACTTGACTTCTGAAGATTCCTTCTTTGTCCTGTTGAGAGCTGTATGGAAGATCACTGTATTGACAAATCGAGACAGCTTCCATACTCAGTCTTTTATAAGACTTCTTTCTTTGTCTTGAAAGGTTCCACCGTATCTTTGGATCTCGATGGGCCTTCGATACAGGTTGACACTTCAACTTATCGATACAGTTTCCTTACTGTATTGAGGATTGGCATATATGTCAAAACCTCTTATCAACACCATTCGATACAGGGATTGAATATCCTGGCTGTTTCGATACAGGGTATTTGTTATCCCAACAAGCTGTAAATCAGCCAAGGATATCTGGGATAAATTCAAGTTGACTTGTGAGGGAACTGGGCTCTCAAAAGAAAACAAAATTTCAAAATTAACTCAGCAATTTGAATCTTTTGAAATGAAACCAACTGAAACACTTGAGGAACTTGACCTCAGATTCACTGGCATTGTTGGTGAACTTGAAGCTTTGGTCAAAACTTATACACAAAAGGAGAAAAATCTAAAAAATTTCAGATCTCTCCCTACCCGATGGGACATTAATGTAATACCCGTAATTTCGATTTCCGGTAATTTCTTTTTTTCGGCGGAAGTCCGTTTTGACGACTCGCTCATGACCGTTTCGTCATTCTGAGAATGATTAATTCTACATTTTTTGTCATTCGAGTTCGTTTCGGTGTTGTTTTGTTGAGTTCCGTGCTTTTTAGCGACTTTTCCGCACTTGAGTTCGATTCTTGCGAATCTCATTCGAAACTGTTGTTTCGAGTTTCCTGTAAGCTCGTTTAACTTTGTTAGACGTGTTGTGAACTTCGGTTTGGTTATTCGATCGCGTATCGTGATTTCCGGGCGTTTTGGGCTATTTTGTAATTTCTTGAAAGTTACGGGCATCCGTATCTGTAATTGCTGTCTCGACCCGTTTCTTGGCCGCAGATGATTAATTATTGCATTACGTTTTCATTTCGAGTCGTTGATGTCGTCCGCGAACTTTTCGTCGTGTTCATTCCGTGCGTTTTCGGAAATCGAGGCATCGGGTCGTGGCGGCTGAGCAGCTGGCCGGAGCGGTGCGGCAGCATCGGAAGTCTTGGGCCTTGGCCAGCGAGCACGCGAGAACCGCGAGCGCACGCTTCTGGCCGGGGCAGCTGCTAGCTTCAGCAGATGTATCGCTGATTGCCGAGTCGGCCAATCTGTGCTATCGGGCACGGGCAGAGGATTACGAGGTTACGGACTCGGGTAGGATCGGCAGGTAGCGCACGCTACTGTTGGTCGTGGCGCACGCAAACCGGCAGGGGTAGCGCACGCTTTCGGCCGACTAGCGACGCACGGGATGAGTTTGTTAGTCCAGAGGCTCTTTGGGCCAGTCGGCTAGCGCGCGAAGCTTCCGGCCGTAGCGCACGCTAGCGGAGTCGAGCGGACAAGTTATGGTCGGCGAGGTGGTCGGTGGTGCCGGGTCATGCGGGCCATGGCCGAGAGTCTGGGCCGTCTTGGCCGATAGCGCACGCTAGTTCGGGAAGGCTAGCGACGCGCTAGTTCCGCCCGATATATATATATGACAGACCAGCCACTTTTTCATTCATTTTTCATTTCCTTTCTCTTCGGTCCGCGGCTGGAGCTTTGGAGGAGATGAAGCCATGTTGTTAAACAACAAATCCATGAAGTTTCTGAGTTTATATCACCGATCAATCATCCTATAACATCCTTCGATCCAGCGAATCAAGGTTAGATCTTTAGAACCCTACTTTTGGGTAGATTTGGGGGTTTTCGCGTTTTTGTCCGATTCGTTCCGTTTTGTTGATTAATTCATGATGAATATGATTAATCTTGTTGGTATTCTTAGTTTCCCTACGGATTCATGGTATATTTCGTGGTTTTTACGGAATCGAGAGGGTTTGGTTGTGGTCCGCCCTCGTTGTTGTTTATATACGAATATACATGAATCGTAGGCGGGTTTTCGGGTGTATTCCAATTCCGTATTCATTTAGAAATGGTTGTGATTGTATTCTTCGAATTGTTAGGTTCGGTTTCGTTGGTTCCTAGCGTTCGTCGATGACTTTCCTTTCCGTTCGTCGCGTCGTCAATAATTCAAGGCAAGTATTTTTGGAAACCTTTATGCTTAACGTGAAATGGTAATGTATATTGTGTGTGCTTTCCTCACCCTGGGAGGGTCCGACGGGGCCTCGGAAGAATCTATGACTTCACTCTGGATTCACGAGTTTGTTTCGCTAGCCAGCCCGGAAGGGGTCCTTAGAGGCATCGGGTGGGATTCATGGTGGCGTCCTGGTCCTAGGCGATGCCTGTGCGTGATTTGTTTTTATAAAGTAGCCAGCCTAGAAGGGGTCCTTAGAGGCCTCGAGTGGGATTCATGGTGGCGTCCTGGTCCTAGGCAAATTGATTATTTGACTGTTTGTTTCCGGAAAAGACTTGTCTGGTTTTGGCTTTTGAAATTGATATTGGTGCATGTACTATGAAATGTGTAAGCGATTGGTTTGCCTTGAATACTTGTACTAGCGTAATTGCTAACCCCTTTGGGGACCCGTTGTCGGGGAAATTCTTGTTATGGATTTCAGGTTATGTTCAGCCAAACGAGCTGGTACTGGATGGTACGAGGATGTCGGCCAAGGTTGTTGACATGTGCAATTGAGTCTTGTTATTTCCTACTGTCTCTTTTGATGTGGATGTTTTCCAAATTGTAAACTTATAGTTTGTACTCGCGAGTACTTAGGCTTTTCCTCTCAGATTGTGATTGGTCTTTGTTGGAGTTACTGTATTTGTCGGTTGATGTTTATTATGCCGGTTGTACCGGACGTGTTGTTTTATGTTCTTGTTGTTAATAATTGTTTCCTTGCTAACCGAGATGGTTAGTCGAGTGGTGTTTTCTTGTGTTAGCCTGGTGGGTCCCATGTAGGGGTCCACGGCGCTGTAATACACCTTGAATATCTCGGGGGTGTTACAAAAAATGGTATCAGAGCTCTAGGTTTATGTATACCTAGGCTTGTCGGTTATTTGGGTCTAGTTATGTTTTGTTTTGCACAGTCACACCGCTGCCGGCATCTCAGTACATCCAGTGCTCGTAAGTTTTCCTTACTCGATCCTCTTGTTTTCTCGTATTGAATTTCTACTTCTTGAACTGTGATTGCCTCTCTCGTATTTATCGTTGAGTTGTTTTTCGATCCATCCGGTTCGTGTACTTTTGATTCTAGTATTGCGCAGTCCTTTATCTCTCTGGAGTATGTGCGCCGTTCTGGGCTTGACCGTTTGTCGTCTTGCGAGCCTTCCATCGCTAAACTTCCTAGCGTTGGTGGGATCGTTGGTGATCGAAAGATCCGAGATTTGCTCTGTGGTATACTGTGAGAAGGCTTGACCCTCTAGTCTTTTGTTGTATGATGGAATCTGTGTTTGGTAATTGTGATATACTAAATGTATGTTGAGCCGAACATACTGATGGTTTGGACACCGAGGGGTGCAGTGTGATGTGAATGTTTTGAACATTGATATGTTCCGGAAAAGGTATCGATGGCAGAGTTTGTTGAGAAACTCACCTAGGTGGTTTCGACGTGTGTTCAAATCGGTATTCATTAGTTATTCTATTAAACTTGAAGAGATAGTTTGACATATGCTTGGAATTAGTATTTCCGAGTTGCGGTTGTTGAACTGGTGATTTTTGAATGCCGTATATGCGTGTGTTCGGGAATTGATGGTACTTGGCTAATTATTAATATTTACAACCAATGTGTTTCTATTAATAATAATACATGTGGCGTGCATGCTTGAAAATTTCTTAGACTTGATCGTATTGTGGGTTTTTGAAAAGTGACATGAATTTGGGCGAGCCAGCCTTGTATTTTCAAATAAAACCTTGTGTCGGTATTTAAGGGTCGTGTATAAAAGTGTTTAGGACATTTTATAAAATGCTACCGCTGTTAAGCCCTTGTCGTGTTTGAAAGGGTCTTGAAAACGATTTTTAACTTATCGGTTTTATTTTCGAATAACTAGAGTATACGATTTTAAAATCAGATTAGCCTGGGGAAACCTAGGCTGTCGAGTCAAGTTGTGTTTGTTGAGTTTTGTCTCGTCGGATTTTGTCTGACTTAGTCGCATCGCGACGCGTTGTTTGAGATCATTGGTCGTGATTAGTATCGAGGGGCGGTCGTCACTTACGTGCGACCTATGGATGTAAAACTCCCTTCTTTATGTTGTGCCTCGTGTGACGCGAGTTATTTGTATGATTTGTTGCTAAATGAGGGAATCCTTCTATGGATTTTGATTTCACGATATGTGTTTATTCGACTATCGTATTTGGTTTATACGAGGAATGTCATCGCTACTGACGTATTTCGAATTGCATTTTATCCGCTGCGTGAGTTATTTCAAAACGGCTTTCGGTATTTTGCAAACTGAGTTTTATTTCGTAAAACCGATTCCCTAAATCAAGTTTTGGCATTTTGGCCTTGAAAATTTTATGACGGTTTGACAAATGAGTTTGTGAGTTTTGGAAAATATTACCGTCATTGGTCTTTTTAGCATTTTCGAAATGACATGGGAAATTGTGCTTAGCCTGGTAAACCCGTGTGAGAAAGGTTTACGGCATGTAATTTTTCTGATATGTTCTGTTGTTGTCTCTGTGGGTCGTTAGCGCACGCTACGCTTTGCGGCTAGCGAGAGTGCGTTGGTAGCACGCTAAGGGGAGGATAGCGCACGCTACACGGTAGTTCAGGCGATCCAGAGCTACCGGGTGGAGTCTGAAGTTCTCGTTAGCGCACGCTAACACTTGGGGTTAGCGCACGCTAACGGTGTATTTTTGGTCAGGAGTTTTGTTTGATGCCATGATAGCGCACGCTAACCTTAATGATTAGCGCACGCTAATTGTGTCGATATAAATCTTGGACACCAGTCTAGAAGTTGCATTTTTCTTCATTTCTTCTTCTTCCCCCATGAGTTTGAGACGTAGCGACTAGGGTTCGCATCTGGGCTGATTTTTCTACCATCCAAAGGTGTTTTGGAGTATCCTAGATGATTTTTAACATCATCTAATCCATTGTTCTTCTCCGAATCTAGGTATTTTCTTGAATCCCTAGAGTTGACTTTTTGGAGTTTTGTTCTTGATATCGTTTTCCATCCAGTTTTGATAAACCGATTGTTGTTTTAACAATATTGTTGAACATATCCTAGGGATTGTATATCACTGTCGTGATTTTGAACGATTTAATGAGTGTGCTATGATGTGTTTAAGTGAATGTTGACACGTGTGAATTCTGGGCATTTTGGCCTATTGTACTTCTGAAAAACCTTGAGTATCTTAGAAAATAAACCTCGAGACGTACTTTTAAAATGAATTATTTTCTCACAGTGTTCTCAAGATGCCTACTAGCGCCACGCTATGTTTCAAAATTATTCTACTTTGAGGATCAAAATATTTTGAGATATTTCTAATGATTTAGAAACGCATTTACTTAGACCCGAAGGTCGAATATTGCCGAAAAGTTTTAATTTAAAGAAAGGTGTCTTCATTTTTTTATCAAACGCAAGATGATTTTTTAAAAAGTCTCGATGACGATGTTTGTACTACTTTTTGATATATGATACTCAAGATCAACTGGTGCTTGCAAATTATTTTCAAAAGGTGGTTTTCGTTTTCAAAACCTATCATTCCTATTTGTGGTCCGGGAATATATGTGTGATGTTCGTACTCTCGTTAGGGTGTTAACCCCCGAGTTGTTGTTGAATTGGTGGTGTGAGCGTTGAGTCGTTCGCCACACAGTTGTCGTGGTAGCCTCTGTGAGGGGTGTGATGTTGGTATTGGATGTTGTCGCCTCGTAGCAGTTTATGCGTTATCGCATATATGCGAGCTGTTAGAGCTCGGGTTGGTATGATTGTGTGCATCGGTGATTGTTCCGCGTTGTGTCGGTTGCTTGTTGTATTGTTACCTTGGTTCCGTTGTTGTGAGTTTCAGGGGCGAGGTCAAAGGTAATACCCGTACTATTTTGACTTCTATATCTTCTCTTTCTCCAGTCTATCGATTCGCTCGTGTTCATTGATACCTTATGAACTTGTTCTGTACCTTGGTTTCATCGTTCGAACGAGCTGTAATCTGATTTTGAGTCGATCTGGTTATCGCTGTGACTTTTTCGAATTCGGTTCGATTCTTGTGAACCTTGTTCGGAGGTAACATCTTTTGGTTCTAATAGTTCTTTTATTCAAAGTGGATCGGATTTTGAACTTCTGTATTTTCGGCTCTATCGACTCGTTTATGCTCGTTAACATTTCTGAACTTTCCCTATCCCTTGTTTTTGTTGATCGAACGAGGGTGGTATTGTTTCGGAATAACTCGTTTGTCATTGTGACTTTTCAATCGCTATTCCCTTTCCTGTGGATCTTATGGGAATGCATGTCTGGTAGTTCTCACTAGATCATCCTGGGAGTTGTTGTTTGAATTTTATTATCCTTCGTGTTTCGGACATGATTGTTCGATTTTTGTTGTCTCGGTCGTTTGTTTGTTCGGTTTTTGTTCTTGTTTCGTGATTGTTGAGCGTTCAGGATCCTTCGTAATTCCCTTAAGTTCGGGAAATTACTCTCGTTTTCGATTTTCCAACCCTTGGGCGGTGGAATTCCGTATTTGTTCAGCGTTTGGCTCGCATTTTGATTGATGAACCGTTGGGTTGGTCAATCGTATTGATTTTCGTTCGTTGTGTTTTGTGATTGTTCGGATAATTGACTTGATTGTATTATCCGTTTGATGACGCTTGTCATTTGTTGGTTTTGTTATATCCCTAACGGCGACATTGTGTTGGTCGTCGTGGAGCGTGTTTTCACACCGTATATTCCGTTGTATCGTTTGTAATGTTTCGCCGTTGGGCGTTAGTTAAGCGTTTCTTGCGTATCTCGTTGAGTTTTCCTGGCGGGATATTGCTTCTCCCTACTTGTTTTAAGTTTCGGGACGAAACTTCTTTTAAGGAGGGTAGAATGCAATACCCGTAATTTCGATTTTTGGTAATTTCTTTTTTTTAGCAGAAGTCCGTTTTGACGACTCGCTCATGACCGTTTCGTCATTCTGAGAATGATTAATTCTACACTTTTTGTCATTCGAGTTCGTTTCGGTGTTATTTTGTTGAGTTCCGTGCTTTTTAGCGACTTTTCCGCACTTGAGTTCGATTCTTGCGAATCTCGTTCGAAACTGCTGTTTCGAGTTTCCTGTAAGCCCGTTTAACTTTGTTAGACGTGTTGTGAACTTCGGTTTGGTTATTCGATCACGTATCGTGATTTCCGGGCGTTTTGGGCCATTTTGTAATTTCTTGAAAGTTACGGGCATCCGTATCTGTAATTGCTGTCTCGACCCGTTTCTTGGCCGCGTATGATTAATTATTGCATTACGTTTTCATTTCGAGTTGTTGATGTCGTCCGCGAACTTTTCGTCGTGTTCGTTCCGTGCGTTTTCGGAAATCGAGGCGTCGGGTCGTGGCGGCTGAGCAGCTGGCCGGACCGGTGCGGCACTGTCGGAAGTGTTGGGCATCGCCGCAGTGCACGGCAGAATCGGCGTAGCGCACGCCTTCTGATCGGGCAGCTGCCGCGCGCTAGCTCGGCGATGTAGCGCACGCTGCCGAGTCAACCAGCGACGCTATCGGGCACGGGCAGAGGATTACGAGGTTACGGACTCGGGTAGATCGGCGGGTAGCGCACGCCATGTCGGTCGTGGCGCACGCTAACCGGCGAGGGTAGCGCCTGTTGTCGGCCGACTAGCGTGCGTTACGGGATGAGTTTGTTAGTCCAGAGGCTCTTTGGACAGTCGGCTAGCGCGCAGCTTCCGTCCGTAGCGCACGCTAGCGAGTCGGGCGGACAACTCATGGTCGCGGGGTGGTCGGTGGTGCCGGGTCATGCGGGCCATGTCCGAGAGTCTTTGGGCCGATCTTGGCCGATAGCGCATGCTAGTTCGGGAAGGCTAGCGCACGCTAGTTCCCCGATATATATATGACAGACCACTTTTTCATTCATTTTTATTTCCTTTCTCTTGGTCCATGTTTGGAGCTTTGGAGGAGATGAAGCCATGTTGTTAAACAACAAATCCATGAAGTTTCGAGTTTATATCATCGATCAATCATCCTATAACATCCTTCGATCCAAATAATCAAGGTTAGATCTTTAGAACCCTACTTTTGGGTAGATTTGGGGGTTTTCGCGTTTTTGTCCGATTCGTTCCGTTTTGTTGATTAATTCATGATGAATATGATTAATCTTGTTGGTATTCTTAGTTTCCCTACGGATTCATGGTATATTTCGTGGTTTTTATGGAATCGAGAGGGTTTGGTTGTGGTCCGCCCTCGTTGTTGTTTATATACGAATATACATGAATCGTAGGCGGGTTTTCGGGTGTATTCCAATTCCGTATTCATTTAGAAATGGTTGTGATTGTATTCTTCGAATCATTAGGTTCGGTTTCGTTGGTTCCTAGCGTTCGTCGGTGACTTTCCTTTCCGTTCGTCGCGTCGTCAATAATTCAAGGCAAGTATTTTTGGAAACATTTATGCTTAACGTGAAATGGTAATGTATATTGTGTGTGCTTTGCTCACCCTGGGAGGGTCCGACGGGGCCTCGGGGGAATCTTTGACTTCACTCTGGATTCACGAGTTTGTTTTGCTAGCCAGCCCGGAAGGGGTCCTTAGAGGCCTCGGGTGGGATTCATGGTGGCGTCTGGTCTGGCGATGCACATGCGTGATTTGTTTTTATAAAGTAGCCAGCCCGGAAGGGGTCCTTAGAGGCCTCGGGTGGGATTCATGGTGGCGTCCTGGTCCTAGGCAAATTGATTATTTGACTGTTTGTTTCCGGAAAAGACATGTCTGGTTTTGGCTTTTGAAATTGATATTGGTGCATGTACTATGAAATGTGTAAGCGATTGGTTTGCCTTGAATACTTGTACTAGCGTAATTGCTAACCCCTTTGGGGACCCGTTGTCGGGGAAATTCTTGTTATGGATTTCAGGTTATGTTCAGCCAGACAAGCGGGCGCTGAGATGGTACGAGGATGTCGGCCAAGGTTGTTGACATGTGCAATTGAGTCTTGTTATTTCCTACTGTCTCTTTTGATGTGGATGTTTTCCAAATTGTAAACTTATAGTTTGTACTCGCGAGTACTTAGGCTTTTCCTCTCAGATTGTGATCGGTCTTTGTTGGAGTTACTGTATTTGTCGGTTGATGTTTATTATGCCGGTTGTACCGGATGTGTTGTTTTATGTTCTTGTTGTTAATAATTGTTTCCTTGCTAACCGAGATGGTTAGTCGAGTGGTGTTTTCTTGTGTTAGCCTGGTGGGTCCCATGTTGGGGTCCACGGCGCTGTAATACACCTTGAATATCTCGGGGGTGTTACAATTAAGACCACATATATGCGTGTGTCGTGTAATCTTAGTGAAATATCTACTTTTGATCTCTTTTCTGACCTCAAAGCATTTGAGTACGATATAGATAGGAGAGAGAAAGCTTAAGAATCTCCCGCTAGGACTACAGCCTTAGACGCTGTATCCAACCGACGACACAGCATGCCCAGCCCATCAAAGCCTAATTACAAGAATGCTGACAGTGACGACGACATCCTGTCGCAAGACGAATTGGCACTCCTCATGCATAAGTTCAAAAAGTTCATCAAGCAGTCTGGAAAGACTCCCAACAGGCCCAAGCCTGTTCACAAGGTAAGTACTGAAACCTCCTCTGGAGACGCTAACATGTGCTATAATTGCAGGAAACCAGGACTATATGCAAACAAATGTCCTCATCCTAAAGTTCAAAGGTTGCCGGAAGCCGAACAACAAGAGAGGGATGAACGAAGACGTGCTTGGAAAAATAAGCTCAGGCCCTGATAGGAGAATCAGAAGCCTCACCCACATCATCCAAATCCAAAGAATGTCTTCAGGTAGTCATTGACAGTGACTCATCTGACGATGAATTCGAAGATAAGGCATATATGTGCTTTATGGCAAAGGACATTCCGGAAGAAGAATATAGCGATGATGAGGTAAGCTCAACCTCAATTATTCCAGTAAATGCATCGCATACTTTCGAAAACATGATGAATGAATTTAAGAATATTCAAAAAGCCCACGAGACTCTGAAAAATGAAAACATTCAGCTTCAACTTTCCAACATAGAGCTGAAAGAAGAAAATGACTTGCTGAAGATAAACTATGAAAATATGTCAATTGATTGTGAAAACAGCAAGGTCGAGCATGAAAAACTCGTGGAGAGCAATCATCAACTTTCTAATGAACTAAGTGAGACTAAGTCTCAAAATGGAAGCAAGACAAATGATTTTGTTCTACTTCAAGCCAAATTTAATACTCTCGAAAAGCGAGAAGGCGAACTTGAGACCATTCTGCAATATTTCGAGAAATCATCTAAAAGAATGGAAGAAATTCTAAGCACTGGGCAACATGCTCATGATAAAAGTGGCTTAGGATACAGCTCATTTTCCAACAAAGGGAAAACTAGTACTGTATTCGTCAGGAATGTGGAACACATTCCACTATCGGAAGAAACTCCAAGTCCTGTGAAGGAACCTGCTGCTCCGCGAAAAGCAAAGGCTGCCATTCCGCCCCCGCAATCCTATTCGAGACAGCAGAATCATAACCCATTCCAACCTATAAGGCGCACGCAACAGCATGCTCCCCGAGCATATCAACAGCGCCAACAGCCGTTCAGAAAGAAGGCTGTATCCAAATACCAAAGGCCCGCACGGTAGTACTTTCAGTACAGCATGCCTAGGTACTGGATATAGGAGCCTCATTATCCATCAAGAAAGCAGGTGTCTGCACAGCATCGACAACAGCTTTGGGAATCTAACTGGAAACCCAGAAGGCAAGCTATAAGGCCAAAGAAAATGGCTCCACCTCCGAGATGGCATAAATACTGGATAAATAATAATAACCTGATTTTTACATGCATAATAATTATCACGGCTATAGTAACTACTTACATGCCCCACGTAGATACCGCAAAACTGTACCAAATGTAACCTACAGTAAGCCAATTGCTGTGAGGAAAATTTGGGTACCAAAAGGTGTTAGATTGATACCGCCACTAGAAGGGGGGTTGAATAGTGCGGTTAAGAGTATTGTACTCTTTTTCGTGCGGAAGCAAAAATAGCGGAGAATAAAAGTGCGAAAAGAAAGAACACAAGGAATTGTTCGAGAGGTTCGGCTATTAACGAAGCCTACGTCCCCTACCTAGTTTTATCGACTAGGACTTTTCTTTAAAACTTGGAATTTGCACTTTCTAGTTTAGTGCCAACTTCTTACAACTTCTTGATTTCCGGGCTCAAGAACAACCTCACAAAAACACTCTTGTTTTTCTAGGTACAAGATAACCAATACAAAAAATAAGTGCGAGTAGAAACTCGGCTTTCACGATATATCGTTCTAAGATACAAGAATGAAGATTGGAAATTATAGAACAAATCTTCTTGTATCACAATCTAGAATAAGAATATCTCTCAGAATGTTTGCTTGATATTGCTTGAGTATGCTAGTATGCTCAGAATTCTTGTGTGTCTTCAATCTCCATGAAGGTGGCTATTTATAGCCTTCTTGAGCTCAATTTCCCGTTGGAACAGTATAGAGGTTTACGTACGTTAGATGATGCTGATTACGTACGTTACGTACGTTACGTACGTTATATGAGCCGAATAACGGCCGTAATGAAAGTGCCGAAACTGTCCAGTGAGATATGATGAAATGCGTTACGTACATTATGAACCTTATGGTTACGTACGTAATATCCTGGTCAAAGACCCGTTGATTGAGACGACTTGTTGCAACGGCTAGTGGCTTTTCCAACGGTCAGAATAATTCAAGCCTTACGTACGTTATATGATCCGATTACGACGTTACATGCTGAAAAACTTACGAAAATAGTAAATGTTACGTACGTTATAAGAGATGCGTTACGTACGTAAACTATAGAATGTTACGTACGTTAATGTGATATATTTTACGTACGTTAACTAAAGAGAAGGTATGTTTTAAGTAAATTTTGGTTTTAATAACACATCATCAAAACGATCTAAAAAATATTGTTCCAACAATCTCCCCCTTTTTGATGATGACAAAATTTACTTTATGTGAGTTTTTGAAAACATGATTTTAATAAAAATTAGAAACTCCCCGAACACGAGCACCGCAAAAATAATATGCTCCCCCTGAAAACGTGCACGGGTTATTTCAAAAGTTGATTTCAAAAACGAATACATATTATTCTCCCCCTTTTTGTCATTAACAAAAAGTTGAGAAAACCTGCAAGAGACATCAATGATACGCATAATAATCAACATAAACCAAGTCAATGATTAAACAAAACGATAACCAAAATGATGTATGAAAAGATAGGCATTACAGGCAAAGCATAAACATGAAATGTTTGGTCTTTTAATAAACAGGAAACATCATTATTAGAAAGGATAGCCCGACTAGTCAAGGTCCGCATCCGGCGGTGTCGGCGGTATCCCAAAATGCGTGCAAATGTTCTTCACCATGATTTTGATGTTGCTCATGTCCTTCTCAAGCCTATCCATTCGAGAAGCCATCTGGGAAGAGGAAGATTCCGGACGAGGATGGGAGGAACCAAGCTGTGATGACGGACGAGGTCTAGTATGTTCGAGCCCCCTCGATGTGATCCTCTCCTCCGGTCTCGGAAGTGTGCCCCCATCTATGAGCCGATCATCATCCTTAATATAAGCAAAGTATATCCATCCACGATTTCTCGTGCGGAGATACCTCATCATCCGTAACGTCCCTTCGGTGACGAGGCTCCCCCTTGGAATCGGAACCCCGTGGACGCCAGACAGATCAACTCCAGCTTTCTCAAAAATTTCGGTTAAGATAGAACCAAAAGGCATTCCTGATTTTCTCTGTCGATCAACTTTCGCGTAGCTCTTTTTGTGGAAAATTTGACCCTTTTCCACGAACCATTTCAGCACAATAGACGCGAAGTTGACTTGGTGATCCTTCCACACATGATAAATAATCTCCATATCGATATTCACAAGTCGAAGTTGAGCATTCACTTTAGGCATAAGACAACGAGTGATAGCATCATGAAGCAAACGAATGTTTATCCCAAAGTCATTGTTTTCAAACCGCCCGGAATGAACATTTAAAACGGCTTTGTCCGATAAGAAATTACGGACTTTCGACTCGTGAACACCATAGCTTTCATCATCGGACCAGTCGTTAAAGACTTCGTCCGGAGGAGAAAACTCTCCTTTGCATCGAAAACCCTCATTAGGGAGTCCAAAAATCTCCGAAAGCTTCGCTTCATCAAAAGATATTGATTTACCACGCACAAGCGAGTTAACAACGGCAAGTCCGTCGGCATCATAAGTGACAAAAAAATTCGCATAAAACTCTTTCACACATTCCTCATAAATTGGTCGAGCAAGACTAACGAACCTATTGATCCCAAGCATATCGAAGAATTCTTCGATAGCAACACCAGCATTGTTCAGAGATTCAAAATCAAAGTGATGACTCGGAGTTACCTCTTCGTCAATAAGGATTTCGTTTAAAACTTTCATGGCTTGAGCATTCCGAAATGATAGGTCGCCGGAAGCCGTGGAGGATGTTTGAGAGGTTTCTCCTCTTCTCTTTTTGCCGGTTCTGGATGCCATGAGGATTGAATCGGTCGAAAAGGTGAAGTTTTGATGAAGTTTTGATAGGGTTTGCCGGAACAGTTCGTCGCTTGTCGCTAGGGATTTTGTAGAAATGAACAGGGAACTGACGATGGGTTTATATATGTGATGGTCAACGATCGCTTACGTACGTTATATTCCTTTAATAACGTACGTAACGTAAAATCCTAAACTTTCTGGAGCAAAACCTGCGTTTCGTTACGTACGTAACGAACCAACCTGTAACGTACGTAAGGTCCTATTACGTACGTAATGGACCGCGATACCGTGACGTAAGCAAGACCAAATGAATAGTCTTTTCCTTTCGATGATGTCTGATTTAAATGACCATTTAATGTGACTATGATGAGTATGCAATATTTAAAAATGATCGATGTCCCATTCCTAAATTTATGCGAATAAAGTTGAAAGCTTCTTCGGGTAATGGTTTTGTAAAAATATCCGCCAATTGTTCATTAGTACCAACAAATTGGAGACGAACATTCTGTTTTGGACATGGTCACGAATAAAATGGTGACGAATTTCGATGTGCTTTGTCCTACTATGCAAAATGGGGTTTTTACTTAAATTAATGGCACTTGTATTGTCACAAAAATAGGAGTATTTTTAAGTTCGATGCCATAATCAAGTAATTGATTTTTGATCCAAAGAACTTGTGCACATGCACTTCCCGACCCACATATTCTCGCTCACTGTGGAAGTAGCGACACTAGTCCTGCTTCTTGCTTCCCCATGAAATTAAACATGAACTCATAAAATGACAAGTTCGGTGGTGCTTTTTCTATCAATTTTACAACCACCGAAATCGGCATCACTATATGCAAAGAGTTGAAAATCAATGCCGAAGGATACCATAGGCCTAAACCAAAGAAGATATTTTAAATATCGAAAAATTCGTTTACATGCTATGAGATGGGATTCTTTAGGGTTAGCTTGAAAACGGGCACATAGACAGTAGCAAACATTATATCGTCTAGATGCGGTTAAGTAAAGTAAGGATCCGATCATACCTCGACATCGCTTTTGGTCAATGATTTACCTTTATCATCTTTATCGAGTTTAAGAGTGGAAGACATAGGAGTGGATATTTCTTTGCAATCTTCCATCTTAAATTTCTTTAGAAGCTCATTGACGTACTTGGATTGGTGAATAAATATTCCGTCATTGAGTTGCTTAATTTGGAGTCCGAGAAAGTTTTCAACTCTCCCATCATACTCATTTCGAACTCTCCCTTCATAAGATTTGAAAATTCCTCGACAGAGTTTCGTTAGTTGCACCAAAAACAATATCGTCCACATAGATTTGACAAATTAACATATCATCATTTAAGACCTTAATAAACAGAGTATTATCAACATTTCCTCTTTTATAACCATTTGAGATAAGAAAAGAGCTTAGACGATCATACCATGCTCTCGGAGCTTGCTTTAATCCATAGAGAGCTTTATGGAGCTTGTACACATGATCCGGATGATCATAGTCTTCAAAACCCGGAGGTTGCTTGACATAAACTTCCTCCTGGATGATTCCATTTAGGAACGCACTTTTTACATCCATTTGATGGAGTTTGATCTTCTTGTATGCGGCAAAGGCACGGAGAAGACGAATAGCTTCAAGATGAGCAACAGGAGCGAACGTTTCTTCATAGTCCAACCCTTCTTCTTGATTATAACCTTGGGCGACCAACCTCGATTTATTTTTAATAGGGAGACCATCATCATCGGTTTTGATTTTATGAACCCATTTGGTACCAATGATTGATTTGCTACCTATGTCTAACTAATTCCCAAACTTTATTTCTTTCGAATTGGTTTAGCTCTTCTTGCATAGCAATAGCCCAATTCTCATCATTTATGGCCTCATCGATGTTCTTTGGTTCTGTAAGAGAAATAAATGCAATATTGTTAATACAATCATTTATATTTCTCCTAGTTCGTACACCTTCATCGATTTTTCCGAGAATTTATTCCATCGGATGGTCTTTCACATTTGCCCAATCTTTAGGAAGGTTGTAAGTATTTTCCTCCTGTTTGTCCGAGCTTACGTCGAGCTTCTCCAACTCCTTTGATACTTCGGATACTTCGTTAGCTGGAACCATACCTGCATCATCATCAAAAACAACCTTTCTCGGGGGTCAACCGTATCATCGAATTTTACATGAATGGACTCTTCTACCGAGCCTCTTCTACAATTAAATACACGATAAGCTTTACTATTAGTAGAATAACCAAGAAATATTCCAATATCTGATTTAGAATCGAATTTACCCAAATTGTCTTTTCCATTATTATGAATGAACACTTTACACCCAAATGGATGAAAATAAGATAAATTGGGCTTTTTACCTTTAAAAATCTCATAGGAGTCATCATTTTATTTCTCCCGAGATGGACACGATTAATAACATAACAAGCGGTGTTAACGGCTTCGCCCAAAAGTATTTAGGAAGACCATACTCGTTGAGCATTGTTCGGCTCATTTCTTCTAGAGAGCGATTCTTCCTCTCGACATCTCCATTTTGTTGAGGTGTCCGAGGTGCCGAAAAGTTGTGCCCAATACCATATTTATCGCACCAATCTTCAAAGAGATTAGAATCAAATTCTCCACCATGATCGGTTCGAATGGCGATAATCGGTAATCCTTTTTCCTTCCGGGGTAACCTTACACCACTTAACAAACTCGTTAAAAGCATCATCTTTATTGGCTAAGAATTTTACCCAAGTAAATCTAGAAAAATCATCGACAATAACTAAGGTATAAAGTTTACTTGTTAGATCGGCATGTCGAGACGGACCAATTAAATCCATATGGATTAATTCAAGAATGCGACTAGTGGAAATTTCCATTTTGGTTTAAACGAGCCTCTTGCATGTTTACCTTTAATACAGCCTCACAAATGTGGTCTTTTCTAAAATTCAATTTTGGTAGACCACGAACAATATCATTTTTGGCCAATTTTGAAAGAAGTGGTAAAGAGGCATGTCCCAATTTTCGGTGCCAAACAACGGCATTTTCATCGCATTTAAAGTAGACATTTTTCGTTAAAAGAAGATTCATCTTGGAGATCAACAATGTAAATATTTCCGTAGCGCAATCCAATAAAAACGATTTGGTCTTTTCTCATTGCCGCAATGCGTAATTTCAAAAATTAATTTAAGACCGGTGTCACATAGTTGAGAAACACTTAGGAGGTTATGGCAAAGTCCATCAACAAATAGAACATTTTCAATAGTGGGTAAAGGTTTCTTACCAATTTTACTGTCCCTTTTATTTGGCCCTTTTATTATCGCCAAAGGTAACACCCACGATCTTCCTTTTTCAGCTCCGTGAAGAGATGTTCATTTCCACTCATGTGGTTTGAACATCCACTATCAACATACCATTTATTTGATAATGTCGTCTTCCTTGCTTGTACCTACAAAAACCATTTTCTTCCGTTTTATCTGCACTGTGCTAATTTGGGTCCCGAGGAGTTAGATATAAAAACTTGGTTTTTAATAACGGTCCCTTTTGGTACCCAAATTTGCTTAACCCTTATAGTACGTCTAGAGTTTCGATAAAGAGGTTTCGGTATGTCCAGGTTTTAAACATTTTGGACATGATGGGATACCCGCTTTTAAAGTGTCCGAATCTTTTGTGGTAATTTCTAAGGACTTTTTCATTGGAAATGAATTATATCCAAGTCCTTGTTTTGAAAGAGAAAATTTTTGACCAAATAATAATTGCTCGAATTTGTCATTACCACATGAAAATTTTCGACATAAAGTTTAAATTCTTTACGAGTCTTATGCAATTCATCTTTGAGAATTTTCTCATTTCCAAGCAATTTGTATGATCAATAGAAACTTCCTTGTTTTTCAATAATTTAGCATTTTCAATTTCAAGGAGTTTTATTTTCTTTTTCAAATCTTTATTGCTATTGCAAGCCTTTTCGTATTCATTATTTAGAGATTCAAAAGCATCAAGTAGTTCTTCATGAGAATCACTAACCTCGACTTCTTCGTCACTCTCTTCGGATGCGCGGGCCATAAGAGCAAGATTGGTTTGGACTTGTGGTTCATCATCCTCATCATCGTCACTCCATGTGGCGACATAAACCTCCTTCTTTTTGAACTTTTCATGAGGTGGTTTTGATGAACTTATTGGAGCAGCAGCACGACAATCTTTTGCAAAATGGCCTGGAACGCCGCACCTTCGACAAGTGTTGTCGAATTTTTTGTTTTGAGGGAAGTGAGTCTTTTTGGATTCATCCCTTGATTCTTGCTTGATATCTCTCCGGCGCCTTTGAAGAAGATTTTTAAATTTCTTTATGTTTTTGGCATAGAAGGCGGTTTCTTCGTCCTCTTCTTCGATAGGTTCATCCTCTAGGTCGCTTTCTTCTTTGGCCTTGAAAGCGATAGTCCTTTCTCTCTCCTTAGGTTTTGGTTTCGAGCTGCGAGATTTGATGACGATCTCATAATTGATGAGAGATCCGATGAGAGCGCTGAACTCTATTGTATTGAGGTCTTTCGACTCCATAATAGCCGTAACGGTAGCGTCCCATTCTCTTGGTAGAGACCGAAGGATTTTCTTGGCTTTATCACTACTTGATATCGGTTTCCCGAATGAAGCTAGCCCATTTGTGATTGCCGAGAAACGGTCAAGCATAGTGGTGATGCTTTCTTCTTCTTTCATGGTGAAGAGTTCATAATCGTGAAGAAGCATATTGATTTTAGTTTCCTTCACTTGACTCGTACCTTCATGGGTGATCTCTAGCATTTTCCATATTTCTTTTGCCGTCTCGCAGGAAGAGATTCTATTGTGATCTTCTGGATTGAGAGCACAATAAAGCAATTGAGTGGCTTTACTGTTGAAGTGATCGTTCTTCCAGTCGGCATCGTCATACTCTTCGAAACTTTTGAGAGAGCCATCCGATTTCTTAGGAATGGTAGGTCCAAGGGCAATGACCTTCCATATTTCAATATCGTGAGCTCGGATGAAGATGGACATCTTCTTCTTCCATGTCATAAAGTTTGAACCATCGAAGAAAGGAGGGCGATTGAGAGCATTGCCTTCAACGGAGGAGTGGATAAAGGCCATTTGGATCTTTTCTCTAGCGGGTGTTAATCCGGTGATAAAGACACCTCTCCGATACCAATTGTTAGATTGATACCGCCACTAGAAGGGGGGTTGAATAGTGCGGTTAAGAGTATTGTACTCTTTTTCGTGCGGAAGCAAAAATAGCGGAGAATAAAAGTGCGAAAAGAAAGAACACAAGGAATTGTTCGAGAGGTTCGGCTATTAACGAAGCCTACGTCCCCTACCTAGTTTTATCGACTAGGACTTTTCTTTAAAACTTGGAATTTGCACTTTCTAGTTTAGTGCCAACTTCTTACAACTTCTTGATTTCCGGGCTCAAGAACAACCTCACAAAAACACTCTTGTTTTTCTAGGTACAAGATAACCAATACAAAAAATAAGTGCGAGTAGAAACTCGGCTTTCACGATATATCGTTCTAAGATACAAGAATGAAGATTGGAAATTATAGAACAAATCTTCTTGTATCACAATCTAGAATAAGAATATCTCTCAGAATGTTTGCTTGATATTGCTTGAGTATGCTAGTAAGCTCAGAATTCTTGTGTGTCTTCAATCTCCATGAAGGTGGCTATTTATAGCCTTCTTGAGCTCAATTTCCCGTTGGAACAGTATAGAGGTTTACGTACGTTAGATGATGCTGATTACGTACGTTACGTACGTTACGTACGTTATATGAGCCAAATAACGGCCGTAATGAAGGTGCCGAAACTGTCCAGTGAGATATGATGAAATGCGTTACGTACGTTATGAACCTTATGGTTACTTACGTAATATCCTGGTCAAAGACCCGTTGATTGAGACGACTTGTTGCAACGGCTAGTGGCTTTTCCAACGGTCAGAATAATTCAAGCCTTACGTACGTTATATGATCCGATTACGACGCACTGCATGCAAAAACTTACGAAAATAGTGAATGTTACGTACGTTATAAGAGATGTGTTACGTACGTAAACTATAGAATGTTACGTACGTTAATGTGATATATTTTACGTACGTTAACTAAAGAGAAGGTATGTTTTAAGTAAATTTTGGTTTTAATAACACATCATCAAAACGATCTAAAAATATTGTTCCAACAAAAGGCACTAACATCCATGGACCCAACAATCAAATGGGACCTAAATCTACCTAATTTGTTTACTACAGGACATTTTGGAGAAGGACATATGGTACTTCGACAGCGAATGCTCCCGGCACATGACAGGAGATAAAAGCAAGATATCAGATTTCGTAGAAGGTCGCGGTCCAAAAGTGCGCTTCGGTGATAAATCTAAAGGAAGAACAAGAGGAAAAGGAAACCTTCTTGTCGGAAATTTCAAAGTCACTGATGTAGCTTATGTTGAAGGCTTACAGTACAATCTACTTAGTATTAGCCAGTTCTGTGACAAACAGTTCTCGGTGAAATTCTATATAGATCACTGTAGAGTCAAGAACATCCTGACCAAAGAAGTTGTGCTAACGGGAAGCAGATCAGGTAATATGTAGATGACTGGATGCCTACGAGCTCCACAATTCCTTGTTTTTTTCCAAAGGCACTGCAGATCTAAGCTGGTTATGGCACAATAGGATGTTACACGTCAAATTCAAGATGATCAACAAGCTCTCAATATAGGGACTGGTTAGAGGATTGCAGAATGTGTCATTCCAAAAAGACAGTGTCCGTGGACCATGTCAAAAAGGCAAGCAAATCAAGTCCACCCTGAAGAGCAAATCCCACCTTTAAACCCACAGAATTCTGGAAATGCTACATATGTATCTCTATGGTCATGTAGACCCGGTAAGGTTGGGAGGTAAGAAATACTGTCTCGTTATTGTTGATGATTATTCCAGGTATGCTTGGACAATTTTCCTAAGCAAGAAGAAGTAAACAACATCAAAGCTGCCCGAGCACCTGAGAAAGCTTCAAAATGAAAAAGGGTCGAGTATCGTGTCCATTCGTTCCGATAGAGGTACAAATTCACCAACCGCTTTATAGAGCAATACTATTTGGAAAATGGGATACAACACGAATACTCAGATGCCCGTACACCTCAACAAAATGGTGTTGCCGAGCGAAAGAACAGGACGTTGAAGGAAGCAACAAGGACAAAGATTGCCGCAAGCAAGTTGCCACAGCGTTTCTGGGGCGAAGAAACCAATACAGCGTGCTACACTCAAAACTGTTGTATCGTCAACAAGCACCACAGCAAAACAGCATACGAGGTATGGAACAACAAAACTCCATTAGTTTCGTATTTTCATATTTTTGGATGCAGGTGCTATGTGTTGAACAATGGGAAGGTTCAACTTAGAACCTTCGATGAGAAGTCGGATGAAGGAATATTTGTAGGATATTCCTCCGTCAGCAAAGCTTACAGGATCTTTAATAAAAGGAAGCTGACAATCGAGGAATCAGTTCATGTAGTGTTCGACGAACCTCACCATGACCCTACAGGAGTAGAAGCTGCTACTCAGAACATCCAATAACTTTCCATCATAGATCCACCAACTACTATAGATACTGTCGTTGACCTAGAAATCAACCCCACAGCTGTAAGAATCGGCGTAGATGAAGCCGATGTTGTACAAGCTGAAGCCGAAACTACAGCAACTCAAGATACAGTACGGGAACCCGAATTAGAACCCGACCGAAGATGGTTGAGAGATCACCCGCAAGAGCTGATCATTGGAAACATTAATGTAGGTGTTTCTACCCGTAGGAGAATACAGAGTACACAAGGAAATTTACTGTGTGCACAAGAAGAACTAGATACTGAGATATCACCATTTCCTGAATGGAAATCTCAATCCGAGCTTAGAAGACTCAATATGTGCACTATTGCTGTATTCTTAGCCCAGTCCGAACCTGTTTCTACCAAAGAAGCTGTCAACAATGCTCATTGGATAACATCTATGGAAGAAGAGCTTGACGGTTTTGAAATAAACAATGTATGGTATCTTGTACCTAGACCTACGCATCAATCAGTAATTAGAACCAAATAGGTATTTAGAAACAAGAAGGATCGAAATGGACTCATTGTCAGGAATAAATCCCAGCTAGTCGCCCAAGGCTATAGACAGGAAGAAGGCATAGACTACGATGAGACATTTGCCCTTGTAGCCAGACTAGAAGATATTAGGATATTTTTAGCCTTTGACGCCCATAAGAGCTTCATTGTATACCAAATAGACGTCAAAAGTGCATTCCTAAATGGAGACCTCACTGAAGAAGTATATGTTGAACAACCACCAGGGTTTCTCAATCCAGAAGGCGAAGACCTAGCATACAGGCTAAGGAAAGCACTGTATGGACTTAAGCAATCTCCTAGAGCATGGTATGAGACCCTGTCCCAGTATCTAACCAATAATGGATTCGAAAAAGGTGCTGTGAACAAGACCTTGTTCAAAATATAGGAAGGCGATGACCTTCTAATGGTTCAAATTTATGTAGATGACATTATATTTGGTTCAACTAACCTTGCCTTATGTCAAAGGTTCTCTCATCTCATTCAAAGTAAATTTGAAATGAGTATGATGGGAGAACTTAGTTATTTCCTAGGTTTGCAGGTAAAGCAGTTGCCTACAGGGATATTCTTCAACCAGGAAAAATACAGCAAGGAGCTTCTCAACAAATTTGGAATGAATACTTCCAAATCATCGTCAACCCCTATGAGCACTTCCATACAAATTAGTGCTGATGAAGCTAGAAAGCCGGTTGATGAATCACTCTACAGGAAGCTTATTGGCTCTCTCCTGTACCTAATGGCTAGCGGGCCCGATATCCAGTTTGCTGTAGGAGTGTGTGCGAGATATCAAGTAGCACCTAAAGAATCACACTTCAACACAGCTAAACAAATCCTGAAATACATCAAAGGAACAGCCGACGTAGGACTATGGTATCCTAAAGAAGGCGGATTCGATTTAGTTGGCTACAGCGACTCGGATCTCGGAGGCTGCAAGCTAGATAGGAAGAGTACAAGTGGAACTTGACACTTTCTTGGACCTAGACTTGTGTCTTGGTTCAGCAAGAAGCAATTGGCAAACTCATTTTCCACGAATGAATCAGAGTACTATGCTGCTGGTAGTTGCTGTATGCAGATCCTTTGGATGCAGCAACAGTTGTCAGATTATGTAATTGAAGCCAAGGAAACACCTATTATGTGCGATAGTACGAGTGCAATTGCAATAACACACAACCCTGTATTGCACTCACGCACTAAGCATATCAACATGAAGCATCATTTCATCAGGAATCATGTCTAGAACAAGGATGTTCGGTTGGAAAAAGTTCATACAGATATGCAGTTGGCCGACATATTCAACAAGCCTCTCGACACAGCTAGATTCAACATGCTTTGACAAGAATTGGGATTGCTACAGCCTGAATCCCTATAAGTATTTATTGTTTTCACTCAATAATTGATGAGGAATGCTGTAAGACCCAAGAATACAGTATCCACCATTAATTATCTGTACACTCAGAGCCTTGAATACAGCACTGTGGGAACAAAGCAATATGAATCATCCTACAGCTGAAGTGTGCAATAATTAAGGGGGAATACAGTATGACCCATGAATACAACATTAATCCAAAAGTTGTTGTATGGAATTGAAACCCATATGTACCTTTTAAGGGGGAACGCTGTATCGTCGCGGATACAGCACACTATGGGAAAACGATTCATTATATATCATAATATTTCATTTTAAAACAATTTTTGCCACGTGCCCTGTTTTCATGTCAACCGTCTTTTACATTAAATGTCTTACACGACATCTGGACAATCGAATCTTAAAAGCCACGATGTTTCAAATTGCTTAATATATTTTATACCGCCGTTTCAGGCATTAAAGATAATTTGAAATGTCAGAAGTGGGACCCGCTCCTATTTTAAAATTCAATGAATAAGTGTACTAGTTACACTCAGTCCATCATAACCGTTCATTTTAAACACCGGTTCCCATCTCTTAAATCTGACCATTCGTTCTCTAAAAACCCTTCTTTGCCGCCTACTATAAAAGGATTGTAAATGCCATTTGAGACTCTTTACGCTTTCTGCATATTTTAAGAGTTCTCGAGCATACAGCCTACAAGATTTTTCTGTGTTTACTGCATTTTTCTTGAATCCTTTTAACTGTTCCTTGAGAAATCATCAATGGCGTCTACCCAAACATCTTCCACCTCTCTCAAGAAATCATCCAACTTCATCGACGGACGGATCTTCTCCAGATATGTTGTGCTGGCACGCATTCACACCGAAGGCGATGATGTTGATTCCATGGAGTTCATCATTACAAGAATCCATCAGCAAGGCCTCTACCGCCTTGGGAGCCACACCGCCGAAAAATATGACGTTCATCTGGTTGAGGAATTCTACCTCAATGCTGCAGCCTGTTTTCTGTCACTGGCTCAGGGAGGTCATGTCGCTGACATCACATCCGTTATCCGCAGAGTAGAGATCCGCGTTGACCAAGAGCTTCTCCAGAACATCTACAGGCTACCTGCTGATGGCCTGACCATGGAAGATCTTGAGACCTTTGGGTCCCAAGAACTCTTGACCCAGTACTATGGCTTATTCACCGGTTCAGCAACGGTGGAAATGGTTCATACCACTTGCCATAAGAAAAATTTTTGTTTACCTTTTGTTTACTTACATGATTTTTGCTGCCGTATTATTGAGAACCGAACAGGTGCTTTTAAGATGTGCACTAATCTCATGTTTAGGATGATGGTCGCGATAATGTCCTGCGAGAAGGTCAATTGGTGTCAAATCATCCTTAAGCGTTTGCAGCAAGAGCTGTCTAAGCCTACTTCGCAGAAGAAATCATTTGGTTTGTCTTTGAACCATATTTTGATGAAGTGCGTACTTCCGCAAACCACAGAGGCAAAGAAAATTAGTTCACAGATATTCTTAGGAGGCGTCAGGCCATCAGTCTTCAACCAAAGCACCCTGATTTCCAACAGACCTTTTGTCCGAAATTTGCCGCTATCTGCCGATCCGAGGGACGTTTGTTCTAAGTCCCAAAGTGTTGAATCATCGAAGAAGAGAAAACGATATCACAGCAAAACTCCAGTTGTTGTTGAGAAGCCGAAAAGGAAGCTAAGGAGGCTTACAAAAGTTAAGGCTACAGAAACCTCCAAGGCTGCTCCTTCCGTGGCTCAACCCACTGATCAACTCCGCCAGGGCCCAACCCCTATAAAAGAGATGCCAACTACTGTCGATACTGTAGATCCCGAGCACTTGGCGGCTAGGATGGATGCTAGGACATATGCCAACTCTAAAGACTCTGGCGAGTCAGCTGCCTTTATGGAGCCAAAAGCTACTTCTCCTATACGGGATTCCACACCCGTTCAGGATCCATCTCCCATCAGGGTACCAACCCCTGTAAGGAATCCCTCTCCGATACAGGATTCCACACCTGTAGAGGAACCCATGCCTACAGCGAACCTAGGCGCTGTATGGAGCCCCTCCCCGGACACAATTATTTCAAAGACCCTGCTTTATGTGCAAATCGAACAGGCTTACGAACGGTTTCTCCAATGGAAGAACTACAAATTTGCTCCTTATGATGACTTATACAATTGGAGCGAATGGAACAATGAAGAAAATTTTGTTTTGGAAGTGACAGTCACTCGAGAAATTGCTGTCCTGATCCAATGGGACAACCTATTCATTAAAGAGCTTATTGAAAGCCATCTGTTTGAAAAGGCCGAATCACGAAGGAAAGGGAAAGCTAGTCCATGGAATATCCCGATAGTCCAAAGTCCGATCCTGATTCAGACGACGATGACGACGCACTCCAATCTGGTCTGCGGATGAGTCATGAGGAAGCTCGAGAAAAGAGAGATAAAGGAACATCTGCTCATCAGTCGCCCCCTTCGCCACAGCAAGACACTATTCCCGACAATGAGGATTCAGTCTCTCATGTCGCGGAGGAACAATATGTTTCGCACCAGGCACCTGAGCCTGTCGTTGCCCCCGCCAAAGGAGAATCCAACGCCATCCCGCAAGAGGAATCAGTCCCTCTGCCGGAGCAGGCGGATGCTGAGAGACAATAGGAGGAATCAGTCCCTCCTGTATCTATGTCTTCAGAAACCACTTCAGCACAGGAGGATGCAGCACCCCCTGTCGCCAAGCCCGAATCTGATACTCCCGCACCATCAACCGCCTTGGAATCCGACGACGGTATAATACCTGAGGATGTACAACTCAATTCACGTCCAAATGTGAATTTGATATGATTGAATGGAGTTGAGGATTTTGCTCAGCCATACTCTCCCAGAACAGTCACAAGAAAAGGGCGATTACATGCTCTTGGCCTCCAAACTGTTTTCATCTAGGATGTCGTCAATGCCCTATACTCTGTGGAAAAAGCTCTTGATTGGCTACACATTTCTGCCATTGAAGAGATGACCGGACTTAAGCACGAAGTCTCCCGAGTGGTAGAAGCCTTCACTGTCTTACCACACGTCTTCAAGCAGGCCCTGAGCCAACTGCAAGAAAAATAGGAGCAGATCCTGAGAGAAGAGCAATCAAAGCTACGCGTGTCTGAGGCCAAGACAGCATCTGCTCTGATCGAATCTGGTTCCCAACTTCGAGCCCACGACAAGAAAATCCAAGATATGTCGCAGGTGCTCTCCTACCTTGTTGAGAAAATGTCTAATATTGAGATGAAATAGGATGCTGCTTTCCAAATCCTGGAACGCCTTGATGAAAAGGTGTCATACCTTGATGATGCCAAAAGGGGGGAAGAATCGAGGGAAGCTGCTAGGAGAACGAGGTTGGAGCAATAGAATGAAATGTTCGCTCCTTTTGAAGACTCTATCACTGCAGATATAGCCCGTATCTCAATGCCAAACATTAGGATATAGGGAGACCGACCAGAATTCCAGGATCCTAAGTATCCTTGTAAAAGCCTAGTCCGAAAGCTGCAAGCTATCAACCTCCCGGTGGACCGACAGCCTACTGCTGCAGAGATCAAGAACTGGAGGAGAAATGAACTGTTAAGATACTTTGTTGTACTTATCAGGGATTCCTCATTATTCAACAGATGCAGGACGGTGCAGGAAGCCGCAGAGGAATTTAAGAACAAACTGGAAGATGGAACGCTCCCACTACAGCTGCAGATAAAGTCAAATCACAAGAATGGTGACTTGGTTACCCACCCAGAGGATTGGATCCTAGTCTTCGATAAATCATATGAAGGTCGAGCCTTATATCTGAATCGAGACAGGGAAGCACATCAAAACTAGTGGAAGGGTACCAAGAATGACCCTAAAAGGCCATGGAGGCATTCAGACTACAGGAGTTAAATTTCCTTGTATTATAATTTTATAATATTATTTTCAGAACAGCAAAATTTTGTACTCTTCATTTCAATATCAATAAAAATTTTGCCTGTCTTGAAAGATTACAACTCGTAATCTACTTGTTCTTATATGTTTACAAACACTTAACTTATTCTTGCTGTATTCATATTATGAAACTTATCTCAATACACAAACTGTAAGAACTTGTCTGCGAACAGTTTATAGTTTAAGTTGTATGTATCTAGAATACAATGTAAGATTGTGACTGCGCGCCAATCATAAGTTTTCAAATGTAACTTTCTTTTGATAAAAGCTGAACTTGCCTGCGAGCAGTTCTTAATGTTAAGCCAAATGCTGAAGGCCAGATCATTCGAAAGAAGACCAAGAAGTCTGCCCTACTTCAAACCGCTAAGTGTCAAAGTTTTGGCATCATCAAGGATGTTTGGATAACATCATAAGGTTTTAAAAGGAAGACTCGAAAGGACTTGGCAAATTATCAAAAAGGGGGAAATTGTTGGGATAACAAAAACCCAGTATCGAAGCTGTTGGGATAAACCATCCCTGTATCGATCGTGTTAACAGAATATTTTGATAATATGCCAAATCCTGCATACCGCTAATAGCTGTATCGAAAAGCTGATCAAGTATCAACCTGTATCGATGACTTCTCGTAGTTCCACCATACAGTGAATCTATCATACAGCAAAGAGTCCCGCAAAGCTAAGTATGGAAGTTGTCTCAAAACATTAATACAGCAATTCTTCCATATAGCCCTCAAACAGGACAAGAAGGAATCTTCAGTATTCGCTAGAAGTCAAGTCCCGTTTGATAAAGAAGTATTTAAATACTAAAGGATAAAGTATTTAAATATTGTAAGTCATCAGAAGATCTTCACATCCCGCAATATCCGGATCTTAGTCTATTCAAGTCAACTATCAAGTTGTCATAGAATCTTGCTCAACGGATATATTTCAGAGACTATATATATCTCCAGAGTTTGAAGATCATACACACACGACTTGCAACAACAACCAACAAGTGCTTACACGAATATTCTGAGCAAAACATATCTCCCAAAAGTATTCTGCTATTCTGAAAGAAGAGATATACAGTGCTCAAACCGTGAACAACACATCATCAGCTATAAGCTCAGAAATTCAAAGTTGTTGTTCAAATATTGTTCTAACCCTTGAACAAACCCATAAGCCCGGTGTGGACTGAGAATCCTTGCTCTTCCCGAACTGTGTGTGACGGACTTGCATTGAAAAAGATGAAGCTTCAGGACTGTGTGTGAAAAAGTCAGTCACGTGTTAGCTCAAACCAATCTGTGTGAACAGTTGAAAGCTAAGATCTTTATATCAATCTGTGTGAACGATATATTGATTAGGTTTGGTTATAATTACGTAGTTGTGTACGCAGTAATTATAATAAACTTTTTACTCCCGTGTGAAGGACCAGTGGACGTAGAGAGGTTTACCTCGAACCACTTTAAATATTGTGTTACTTACCTTCTGCCTTTATTGTTTTATTAATTGTGATTATTTAAGTATACACTGCACACCTAGTTGCTGTATCCTCAGCAACTTACTGTATTATGGACTTCCACTACGCATTCAGATTTGAAAACCGTACAGCCTATTGTTTCAAACACTTTCCAAGTTGTATCCTGTATACTTAGTGGCCAACACTTGCCCATCATACTCATCTTAACTTCTCCTTGCATGAGATTTGATAATTTCTCACATAGCTCTGGATTGGTTGAGCCGAATATGATATCATCCACATATATTTGGACTAATAATATGTGGTCTTCATGCTCCACTCTGAATAGGGTTTTGTCCACCTTACCTTTGTTGAATATATTCTTCTCAAGAAACACAGATAATGTTTCATACCATGCTCTTGGTGCCTGCTTGAGTCCATATAGAGCCTTCAAAAGCTTGTAGACTTTGTCTCCTTTGACAAAACTGTTAGGCGTATTTTTATACGCTTATTTATCATTATTTTGTAGTATTTTGGAGTGTGAAATCATCTAAATGAGCTTTTAATGCCTTAATTTTGTATGATTGACAGGAAATTGAAGTCCGGAAGCTTAAACGAGGCAAAACGGGCGAAAACGGCAAAACTGGACTATGAGCCGCGGCACAAGGAAACTGAGCCGTGGCAAAGGAAGACACCAGCCGAAGGGCGAGTAGTCAGATTTCCGTGCCGCGGCACACCATGTGAGCCGCGCACGAAGGATTTAATTACGCCTGTGTATTGATTTTGGCGATGTGCCGCGGCACGAGTTGATGAGCCGCGGCACACTTAGCGGGTTTGGTACGTCTGCGCGGATTTTGGGCCGTTTCGAAGCCAGTTTTCAACCAACTAATACGGACGCGATTTATGGAGATGCTGAGCTATAAATAGGGCTTAAGACCCTAATTTAATTATCGGGGGAATCATTGGAGCTAAACCTAGGAGAGCTTAAGCTTGGAGACAGAGAAGAGGAGGAAAGCAGAGGAATTCAAGGGCGATATGGAGGCGAAGAACGGAGGAATCCGAGCTTCATCTGCGTTTGAATTTTATGCTTTCGTTTATTTCTTCGTATTTTCGCTTTTAGTATGTCGCTAAAGCCCTAATCTAGGGTTTTGATGAAACCTTTATTTTGACGAATTGATTGAGATTATCCAATTTATTACCTTTTTATTGAGTTTTCCCAATTATGTTTAATGCTTGCAATTATCTGGCCAATAGTTGTATTGATTTAATCATTCACTTCGAATCGGGAGAGGAGATTTGGTGAGGAACTATTGGTGAGGACCGTTTTATTCTGTGAGATAGGAATATACTCATAGGAACTACGTGGCCTTTAGGAGATTTCATGCTTTTGCCTAGCGACGAGATAATTCACCTAGGGATAGAGTGCGTTAGTCGACGTTAGATAAATCTATTGACCTCGGGAGAGAGGCGGTAGAATATTTTAGCAATCTCCGCCTTCAATATATTGGGAAAATTATTTATTACGGATAATCAAGATTAAATTCGGATAAATTAAGGTGGATTCAGAACTCTAGACTTATTTATCATTTGATTCCTTTTATTCAAGCTATCGTTTTCTGTTTAGTCTTTTATTAATTCTTTTAGTTATTAATCCAAAAACCCAACTTCGATAGTTCAAATAAAATTGGAATACGAAAACGTCGGTAGTTAGAGATTCAATCCTCGTGGGAACGATACTCTACTTATCACTTTATTACTTGTAAACGATGACGTGCACTTGCGTGTAGGAAATATCGCAACAAGTTTTGGCGCCGCTGTCGGGATTGAAATTTTTCTAATATCGACTTAAGTATTTCCAGTCTTAATTTAAACGTTTTATTTTTATTTTTTTTTGTGTATTTAATTTTGTTTATTCGTTTTTCCTTTCAGGACCTTTCGTGTAGTGCATGAGAAGACTCGGTAACGAAGGCTTACTACCTTTGGACACCGAGCTCGAGCGCACGCTAAGAAGGAATAAAAAGGAGAAAAGAGAGTTGCAGACGACGGTCAAGATGGCCGAAAATATTGAAATCCAAGGAGGAGACAACCAAGTGCGGCAAGCTCAACCGGAACTCGCTCTTCGAGATTATGCCATGCCGCAAGTCAACGCAAATTTTTCGGGAATTCGGCGTCCCACCATCCAAGCTAATAACTTTGAGATCAAGCCCGCCATTATTCAGATGGTGCAAAGTAGCCCATTCTGTGGACTACCGAAGGACGATCCGAATGCCCACATTGCTTCTTTCCTTGAGATATGCGACACTTTCAAAACTAATGGTGTCACCGACGATGCCATCCGATTGAGGCTTTTCCCTTTTTCTTTGAGGGATAAAGCAAAATTCTGGTTGAATTCCTTACCGCCGGGGTCGATTACAACTTGGGAGAGGTTAGTGCAAGCCTTCCTTGCAAAATTTTTCCCACCAGCTAAGACGGCGCGGTTAAGAAACGAGATAACCACTTTTGCCCAGTACGATATGGAATCGCTCCACGAGGCGTGGGAGCGATATAAAGAATTGCTTCGAAGATGCCCTCATCACGGCATTCCTGATTGGCTTCAGCTGCATACGTTTTATGGTGGTTTGAGTGCTTCTACACGCACTCTTGTCGATGCGGCATCCGGAGGGACATTCATGGGAAAATCTATGGCCGAGGCTCACGTGCTTTTGGAGGATATGGCCGAAAACGCATACCAATGGCCAGCAGAAAGATTGACACCGAAAAGAGTAATGGAAGTTTCGAGCAATGATCCGATTTCCACCTTGTCAGCTCAATTCGCCGCTTTGACACAACAGCTCCAGAACTTTTCGCACGCACCAGCCCCCGTTACCATTGAGACGTGTAATTGGTGTAACGGATCACACCCGAGTGCGGAGTGTCTATTTTGAAATGGGTTCGATAAAAATCTGATGGAGGAGGCTATATTCGTAGGAATTGGGAATCGACCAATAACCCGTACTCAATACTTATAATCCGGGGTGGCGCAATCACCCCAACTTTTCATGGAGAAACGGACAGAACGCACACCAGCCCCCTTTCACTCAGAATCAACAGCAGCCCCCTTCCGCTCCTAAAGTGTCTCTCGAGGAAGCACTTGCAAAATTGGCGGCAAATACGAGTCAATTTATGACTCGGACGGAAGCTACGTTACAAAATCATTCTGCTTCCATTCGGAATTTAGAGGTCCAGCTGGGCCAAATCGCTAATGTATTGACAGCTCGTCCGGAGGGAGCATTGCCGAGTACAACAGAGACTAACCCTAGAGAGAGTCTAAACGCAGTTAGCTTGAGAAGCGGGAGAGAGTTGCTGGATCAGCCCGAGCAGGGTAAAGAGGAGAAGGTGATTGAGGAGTCGAAGGAATTAAAGCCAGAGGAGTCGAAGAACTTGAAGGCAGAGATCTCGAAGACATGTGTTCCCCCCGTTCCGTTTCCGCAGACTACAAAGAAGGGCGGACAAACAATTTTCTAAGTTCATTGAGGTGTTCAAAAAGCTTCACATAAATATTCCGTCACGAAGCATTGGAGCAGATGCCGAGTTATGTCAAGTTCATGAAATAGATATTATCTAAGAAGAGAAAACTTGAAGAGTTTGAAATGGTTGCCTTGACAGATGAGTGCAGTGCAATTCTTCAAAAGAAGCTCCCACCTAAATTGAAAGATCAGGAAGCTTCAACATACCGTGCACCATGGGGAATCTTTCGTTTGATAAGGCACTATGCGATCTTGGTGCAAGTATCAACCTCATGCCTCTATCGATTTTCCAAAAGCTGAATATTGGGAAGCCAAGCCAACCACGCCTCCTTACAATTGGCGATCGATCGATAAAGTATCCGAGGGAGTGATCGAGGATGTTTTAGTTAAAGTCGATAAGTTCATCTTTCCGGCTGATTTCATCGTACTAGACATGGAGGAAGATGATAATATTCCGATCATCTTGGGACGACCATTTCTAGCTACGGGCCGCACCCTTATAGACGTGGAAAAGGGGGAGTTAACTCTGAGGGTCCAAGACGAGCAAGTCACTTTTCAAGTGTTCAAATCGCTCCCATGTCCCTAAGTGCTGATAAAGAGTCTCAAATTGAAAGCGTGGATGTTGTTGAAAGAGGAAAGCACCGAAAACATCGTCGGTGGAAAAATTCAGATTTTGTGTTGAATGGCCCAAGTTTTAAGAAGGATGTTGAACGAGTGGCATTCCTCGAGCATGAGGAAAAATCTGCTGCAGTCGTGAGTTCATTGGCGAAGGAGGAGAGTGAGCCGAAAGCCAAGAGAAAAATTAGTCATGGAGAAACCGGGTGTTTCGGGAAGTTTTTCAAGTCGAAACCTCTTCGCAAACAACATTTGATTACCGAACCGAGAATCGAACCGCTGATGACCAATGGTCATAATTTTAACCAAAATATAAACGGTTCGATAAACGGGGCGGAAGCCAAATGGAGTTTGCGAAAAGCGAACTAACGTGTTCAATAGGTCCGGCTGAAGACTATAAACTTAGCGCTTCTCGGGAGGCAACCCGAGCTCGTAGTTGTAGAATTTTGCATTTCTTTATTTTTCTTGTTTTTCGTGATTCTTAGTTTTCATCATTTTTGTGCTTCTATCTGCTTCTTCTTCTCGTTTTTAACGTCTTCTTTTCAAAATTCTGTGCAGGAAAGTCCCAGGGGAGAAACTGGAGTATGAGCCGCGGCACAGTTATTGTGAGCCGCGGCACACATCATTCGCCAGGGAAGGCAAAACCGACTGTACTTTGTGCCGCGGCACGGCATAAATGAGCCGCGGCACACTTGAGCAATGAGCCGCGGCACACGGAATTTAAGCCGCGGCACACGACAAAACGAGACACAGGTAAAAAGGACTGTACCTTGTGCCGCGGCTCACCTTATCTGTGCCGCGGCACACTATGCGGAATCCAAAAGGCCAGGTCGCTTATAACATGCATTCAGCCGGCCTTTATCAGGTACGTTTTTTTCTTCTCCCCGCCTTCCTCCCAGTGACCGGCCGACGTTGTTCAAATTTCTTCCTGCGATTTTTCTTGAAATCTTCAAAAGGTACGCTTCCATCGTTATTGTTAATTGCTTATGGGTTATATTTTGAAGTTGTTTTTGCGTTGAATGGATGGAACATGCCTAGTTTTTCCTTCAAGTAGTTTCATGATTGTTAGAGTATAACAGGGTAGTTTCATCGAATTTTCTTGATTAAATTGGAATATCAATGAATTGATTGTGTTAAGTTGTTCATGATTGAATTGTATTTCTGTTTTGGGGGGTTGAATCGAGCTAGAACTATGTTTATTCTTCAAGTAAACATGCGCCCTCAAGGTGTCTGATAAATTGCCCAAATGAAAATTTTCTTTGAATAAGCAATTGTTTTGAAGTTTCGTGCAACGTATACGTTTTCAATCTACAGCAAGCCCAACCCGTACATCCAGTTGAGATGTTTAAGTCCAAATTCATCTTTCTCTCTCGTATGCGCTAGTGTCTTAATTTCGGAACTTCTGGTTTGATGTCTTTAGCCACGCATATATCATCGTTATTATTGTTGCGTAAATAAACCCTCGTGTTGTACTTCTCAGGACTGATTATGGCGCGCACAAAGAAGTTGACCAAGCGTGCTAGGACCGAGTCATCCCCTACACGAGGGGAGACCTCTCGGGGTCGGGCCGAGGCGGAGGGGCACCAATTTTCGGACCCCGAGATCCACAAGATATTCAACGAAAAGATCCGTCCGCGTCCACTTATTCCCGAGAGAGGTTTTACTCCAGCTCCTCAGGACGGGGAGTTGCTCATGATGATTGACGAGATGGGATGGGCTAGATTTACCGCACCTCCTGAGCGCCAGTCATTTCGATCGTCCAGAGTTTTATGCCGCGCTCGCTAAAGCACATCCGGCAGGGCATACGTTGCCATCTCTAGAGTCTCGACTCAGTCGACGTCCGAGGGGTCACGATTGATTTCTCCCGATGCCTATTCGGAGGCTTTTGGGTTTCCGGTGGGACGAGACGGCTATGACCGCGTGATGACCGGCCTCACTAAGGAGGCCCCGCTTGAGACGATCAGACACCCGGCACCGATCGGGAGCAATGAGCACAGAGCTCATCTACTTTTCACTTCAGAGCTCGCGCCTCGGCTCAAGCGAGCCTCGGCTTTACTTTATTTGTGCCCGCATTGATCCCACCTCCCGGATCCGCAGCTTTTCTCTCCGCGCCGGATACTTTTGCTATCACCTCCGGGTGCTTTGATGTGGCCCCATTACGGTCCGATCTATCTTCCAGTATCCAGGGGGGCCAAGACGGGGTTGAAGCACCCCTCCCTCATATGCGCTTTATGCCGTGATGGCCGACGTGGTCAGTCGACGAGCCGATGCTTGCCCCACAGGCCCCGATCGACCACCGCATCATATCGCACTTTGAGCAGTGGGGCGGAGCGCCGGCACACGCTCGGGGGCGAGGATTTTTGCTCGAGGAGGCTCACGAGGGATCCCCCGAGCCGCTTTTGTTGACGCACGGAGAGGCCGGCCCGCAGCCTGACAGAGCGAGGTTGGAAGAGCTGTTTGATGGGCTGCGGGAGGATTTGAGGAGACAGAGAGAAGAGCTGAGAGAGGAGTTGAGGAGAGAGAGAGACGAGATGAGGAGAGAGAGAGAGAGCTGGATGGCTGCCATGCGGGAGGAGCAGCGGGCGGCGCGGGAGAGTGTTGTTGCTGCCGCCAGAGCCGAGATGAGAGAGCAGGCCCGACGGACCAGCCGCCGAGCGGCGAGGCGTCTTGCTGCGAGGGAGGCTTATCATCAGGAGCACCTCGCCGCATGGACGGCCCACATCATGCATCCCGACGGGCCATTTACTGCGCCCGCCCGGCCAGCCACACCACCTTCCTCACCGGACGATGCCGGCACCAGCTCCTGAGCAGACTGGAGGGGAGTACTTGACCTTTTACTTTTCTTGCATTTCATATTTTTGTCCATTGAGGTCAATGTACGTCCTAAGTTTGGGGGAGGGATTTACATTCAGTCTACATTCATTGTTGTACTCTATTTTCTTGCTGTACATTATATTTTGTTGCACTTTTCTTTCTTTGCAAAATTTTTTTTTTTTTTAATAGCCTTGCTTGCCGTAGTTTTTCTTTATTCGTGAATTTTCGTGCTTCTATTATGTGTGATACTGATGTTACGACACTGTCTTTCTCTCTGAAGAAGCGGGCGAGTTTTAGTCGAGTTGTAGTCAGTTATTTACATTCGCTTAGTAGTCAATTAGGTCCGAAATTTTTCGCGATTGTAGAGGACTTGGCAGATAAGAGACGATACATACTTGTTTTTAAATCCCCATCAATACGTTTGGCTACATTTTCCGGATAGTGAGTCGTACTGTTTCTTTAGTCGTGTTGGCACTTAAATTGAGTTTAGAGTCGGTCAGTTTTTCCCTAAAAGTCGAGATAATGTGTTCTATGAAGGGAAGTCTAGTAAGGGGTATTCGCGTGACCGTTGTTTACTCTCGCGTAAAACGACGACTCCCGATTAGACTATTGATTTAGATATTTCACATGTGCCAATGATAGGAGCCTAGTAACCGGGGCATTCGCGTGACCATGCTTACTCTCGTCAAACGGCAACCTTGATTCGGACATGCGAAATTGTGTATTCGAGTTGTTTCTCCATGTAGACGGAACTCAAGAACTAGAAGCATCCATGTGCCCCATGAGTGTCTTTACGTCAAACGGTTTCCTAATACATGAGAATGGAAGTTCCACCTAGGATTATCCCGATGAAACATCCCGAGATCCTAACCTAGTGGTCAACTCGAATCGAATTCTTGAGCATATTTATATAAGGGGACACTGTCCGAGGTTTAGTTGTTAGGAGACTCGTGAAAAATTGTGCCTTTAGGCGTGGAACGGGACGAACTAGCTTGTCTATTTTAGCCTTTCATATTGACGGTCGATTCGACTCATGTTTTGTTAATCTTTGAGTGAGTTTTCTTCATGAACAAATAATTAGGATGAACTTGATTACTTTGCGGTATCACTATTCGAGTGCAGCTCGCTTTTATGACACTCGTATTATTTAGAGAGAATGGCAGGATAGTATTGATTAGGTTGAACACTATGAGTTGCACGATGATTCACGACATTCTTTTATTGACTTTAATTCTTTTTGCTTGAGGACAAGCAAAGGCTTAAGTTTGGGGGTATTTGTTAGGCGTATTTTTATACGCTTATTTATCATTATTTTGTAGTATTTTGGAGTGTGAAATCATCTAAATGAGCTTTTAATGCCTTAATTTTGTATGATTGATGAAATTGAAGTCCTAAGCTTAAACGAGGCAAAACGGGCGAAAAACGGCAAAATCGACTATGAGCCGCGGCACAAGGGAAACCGAGCCGCGGCAAAGGAAGACACCACCAAGGGGCGAGTAGTGTACTCGTGTCCGCGGCATACCCATGTGAGCCGCAGCACAGAAGGATTTAATTACGCCTGGTATTGATTTTGGCGATGTGCCGCGGCACGAGTTGATGAGCCGCGGCACACTTAGCGGGTTTGGTACGTCTGCGCGGATTTTGGGCCGTTTCGAAGCCAGTTTTCAACCAACTAATACGGACGCGATTTATGGAGATGCTGAGCTATAAATAGGGCTTAAGACCCTAATTTAATTATCGGGGGAATCATTGGAGCTAAACCTAGGAGAGCTTAAGCTTGGAGACAGAGAAGAGGAGGAAAGCAGAGGAATTCAAGGGCAGAAGGCGGGAGCTGAAGAACGGAGGAATCCGAGCTTCATCTGCGTTTGAATTTTATGCTTTCGTTTATTTCTTCTGTATTTTCAGTTTTTAGTATGTCAGGCTAAAGCCCTAATCTAGGGTTTTGATGAAACCTTTATTTTGACGAATTGATTGAGATTATCCAATTTATTACCTTTTTATTGAGTTTTCCCAATTATGTTTAATGCTTGCAATTATCTGGCCAATAGTTGTATTGATTTAATCATTCACTTCGAATCGGGAGAGGAGATTTGGTGAGGAACTATTGGTGAGGACCGTTTTATTCTGTGAGATAGGAATATACTCATAGGAACTACGTGGCCTTTAGGAGATTTCATGCTTTTTGCCTAGCGACGAGATAATTCACCTAGGGATAGAGTGCGTTAGTCGACGTTAGATAAATCTATTGACCTCGGGAGAGGCGGTAGAATATTTTAGCAATCTCCGCCTTCAATATATTGGGAAAATTATTTATTACGGATAATCAAGATTAAATTCGGATAAATTAAGGTGGATTCAGAACTCTAGACTTATTTATCATTTGATTCCTTTTATTCAAGCTATCGTTTTCTGTTTAGTCTTTTATTAATTCTTTTAGTTATTAATCCAAAAACCCAACTTCGATAGTTCAAATAAAATTGGAATACGAAAACGTCGGTAGTTAGAGATTCAATCCTCGTGGGAACGATACTCTACTTATCACTTTATTACTTGTAAACGATGACGTGCACTTGCGTGTAGGAAATATCGCAACAAAAACCAGGGGGTTGCTCCAAATTGAATTCTTCTTCTATAATTCCATTCAGAAAAGCACTCTTTACATTCATCTGGTAGACTATGAAATCTTTGAATGTAGCATATGCAAGGAATAGTCTGATGGTTTCTAATCGTTCAACTGTTACATAAGTTTCATCAAAATCTATCCCTTCGCATTGTGGATAGCCTTTAGCAACAAGTATGGCTTTATTCCTAACAACAGCTCCATCTTCATCGCATTTGTTCTTGTACACCCATTTGGTGTCAATAACCTTCTTATGATCTGGTCTGTCTGTTAGTTCCCAAACATTGTTCCTTTTCATATGGTTGAGCTCTTCTTGCATTGCATTGATCCATGAGTAGTCTTCCAGGGATTGATCTATTGTCTTGGGTTCTATTTGAGACATAAAGCATGAAAACATTACCATTCCTACGGGTAGAGTATACTATCTTGTCTTGACTCCATCAGTTAGCTTCCCAATGATCTGTTGGATAGGATGATCTTTGAGCCACTTAGGAATGTCTTCTTCTTCAGGGTCTGTTCCCCCTGTAGATTTGCTTTGGTGGATTTCTTATTTCTCTGCATTAGCTTGGTTATGATCTCCTTGGTCTGCAACTGGATCAGCTACCGCCTTGTCATCTGCAGGTTGGGATCTGGTCTGGTCTGCAGATTGGTCTTTATCAGCTACGGATTGGTCTTTATCAGCAGCAACTGGATCATGTAGGTTTGGTGGTCCTGTCTGATCTGCAGTTGGGTCTTCATCAGCTACAGATGGGTCTTCAGGATGGTCTGCAGGTGAGTCCACCATTCCTGTGTAATGGACAATGACTTCTTCTAGGGTTGCAGATTTGAGCTTATTCTCTATAAGCTCCACCTTTTTCCTGTACTCAGCAGTAGTTTCATCAACTACAACATGAGGTGTCTCCTCCACAACTAAGGTTCTTTTATTAAAAACTCTATATGCCTTGCTTCTTTGTGAATATCCCATAAAGAGACCATCATCAGTTTTAGCATCAAAGGCATTTAGTTGGGTTTTACCGTTGTAGATGAAACACTTACAATAAAAAATATGAAAATATGCAACAGTTGGTGTTCTGCCATTCTAAACCTCATAGGGAGTTTTGCCATGTCTCCCTACTATCATACTCTGATACGAGTGTGACATCTGCATTGTGACTTGACCCCGAACCTCTTGGCGGTGTCCGCCTGCAATCATGGACCTGGCAGCTTCCTTCAAGGTTCTATTTCTTCTTTCAGCAACACCATTCTGCTGAGGGGTCCTGGCTGCAGAGACTTCATGTTGGATCCCATTCTGATCGTTGTAATCAGTGATTGCCTTGTTGAGAAATTCTCCTCCTCTATCTGATCTGATCTTGATGATTGAGAGAGATTTCTCATTCTGGATCCTCCTTAGCAGCTCAGGTAACTTGGTTAGTGTTTCACTCTTTTAATAGAGAAAAACAACCCATGTGTATCTTGAGTAGTCATATACAACTACTAAAGCGTGCTTTCTGCCACTTAAGGTCCTTGGCTTGATGGGACCAAATAGATCTATGTGTAGAAGATCTAGGATCCTTGTTGTAAGAGTGGTAGGTTGAACTGGCTTGAATGATGCTCTTGTTTGCTTCCATTTCCGACATGCATCACAAAGAGCTTCCTTCTTGAATACTTCTTATGTAAGTCCTCTGACCAGCTTCTGAGAACTAATCTTGTTGATGGCTTTGAAATTTAGATGACATAGTCTCTTGTACCACAGCCATCCATTCTCAGCTATTGTCTTAGATAGAAAATAGGTATTAGGGGTTCCTGTGTTCCAATCTATCATATAGACATCCCTCCTTCTGAACCCTTGTAGCTTTACTTCTTCAGATAAGATATCTATCACCATGCATTTCCAAATGATGAAGACTACTAAATTCTTCTCATCACAAAACTGGCTTAAGCTCAGGAGATTATACTTAAGTCCTTTGACATAGTCAACTTTGGATATGGTGATGTTTCCTCGGTGCATCTCTCCAAAACCTTTGGTCTGACCTCTTGAGCTATCTCCAAAGGTTACGTCTAGACCTCTTTATTTGGTATATTTTGTCAGCACCTTCTTGTTCCCGGTCATGTACCTTGATCATCCGGAATCTACAAACCATTCTTCACCTCCAATGTTTGAATTTGTCGAGATGTGGTAGTAGTCCTTCCACCTTTTCTGCAATCAGACAAGCAGAGATTTAGGTACCCAAATCTGTGTGGGTCCTCGGGGGTTAGTTGGTTTCCTGGAGAACTGGTTTCTTCTGGGATTATGTAAGTTGTTATTATTATTACCCCTAAAAGGTGTGTAAGGTCAGGGCCTATATCCTGTGTTAGGATTGTGTACCGGATATGCCTCATAAAACTGATGGTGTGGGCCATGCCAAAATCTTGGCTCAGACCATTTATTAAATCTTTGAGGTCTCCACACCTATTCATTTTGAAAATTAGGATAACCTTGAGATTTCCATTTGCCCCTCCCATTTTGAAATCTGTTTTTGGGGAGTCTTTGATAATAGTGGGCATGTTGTCTGGGCTGTTGCTTCTGCCTTGGCCATTGCTTGTGTAATACCCGTAATTTTGATTTCCGGTAATTTCTTTTTTTTCGGCGAAAGTCCATTTTGACGGCTCGCTCATGACCATTTCGTCATTCCGAGAATGATTAATTCTGCACTTTTTGTCATTCGAGTTCGTTTCGATATCATTTTGTTGAATTCCGTGTTCTTAAGTGGTTTTTCCGCACTTGAGCTCGATTCTTGTGAATCTTGTCCGAAACTGTTATTTCAAGTTTCTCGTAAGTTCATTTAATGTTATTATTCATGTTGCGAGCTTCGGCTTGGTGTTTCGATCATGTATCGTGTATTTCGGACGTTTTGGGCCATTTTCGTAATTTCCCAAAGTTTGGGGTAATTACTTTCTGTTGTCGAATTTCGAGCCTTCGGGTGGTCGGAATCGTATGTTCTCTAAGTGCTCAAATTCGTCTTTCCGAGTACTTCATAACCGTATCTTCGATTCGTATTCAGGTTCGGGTTTCGGGGTCGTCCGGGCAGTCGGAGTTGGCCACGGCCGAGTCATGGCTGAGCATCTTGGGGCCAGGCCACACCTGGCCGAGTAACGTACGTAAGTGTCCGGCAGTTACGGACGTAAGGCCTGTTACGTACGTAAGGCTTGGACGGTAACGTACGTAACACTGCCGGTAGAATTGGACAGTGAGTTCGGCCATGGCCGGCTCCATACGTAAGCCCATGGCCGGTAACGTACGTAACACTGCCGGCAGTGTCCGGCTATATAAGGCCTGCGCACGGATCACTCGGCCATTTCCACTTTTCTTCTTCGTTTTTTGCGATCCTTCAATAGAAATTGATGGTTTTGATCGGAGATCAGTAATACATCAGTTGGGAAGCTTGAATCATGATTATTATCATCATCTAATCCGTGTTCTTCGTCCGAATCAAGGTATTTTGGCTTGAACCCTTATTCTTGAAGATTTTGGGGATTTTCCTTTTGATTTCTATTCCAATCCATTTTTGTTCAACTAATTATTGTATAAACGTTGTTTTGAACATGTTCTACGGATTGGATACTCGTATATTTGATTCGTTCGACCCGAGGGGTGATTTCTTTGTTCTTGGAGGGTCTCGAACATTTAATGTTCGATTAAATGCCCGAATGAGTTCCCTTCATTGGTTTGTTGGGATTTCCGTTGTTTTGGCCTTGATTCTCGTCGTAACCATGTGTTATTGTTCCTTACGGAGGATTATAGGTGCTCGATGATTCCGATGTTGAATCCCGTTGGTGATAGATGATTCGTGTGGTGTTATTCTCGTAGTAATTGTGGTGTCATCGCGCTCTTGATAGTGTTCGGGAGTTCGGGGCCGTTCGTCCGTATTTCATCTGTCGTCTTGTTTCGATCGTGGTTTCGAGGCAAGTACCTTGTTCATACGCTTCTTGTTTTGTGGATATGATAATTAGTGATCGTCTCTATGTGTTTGTTTGATCGTTTGATTTGAACTTTCAAAAGACTCGGTTTAGCCTCGTTAAGGGCTCATTTTCAAAACGCGTGTGTTTTGTGAACGGTGTGTTTTGGGGAATTGATTATGATTTGATTGTTTTGAACGTTGAGGGCTTTGGTGATACCCCTGTTATTTAAAGTTATGGAATCATGTATTCCGCGTTAATCGTGTTGTGTTGTGATGAGTTTGATAATGGTGTCGGATTAGTGGTCATCCCTAGTGAGTATTCTTGATGAGCTTACATTCTTAGCATATTAGTATTGCATGAGTAATGTGTGTGTGTGTGTATGCTCACTATGGGTTAGATTCGACGGGGTCTCGGTAGGGGTCCACGGAGGGGTGGATCCACGAGCTTGCTTTTAACCACTATAGGTTAGATTCGACGGGGTCTCGGTAGGGGTCCACGGAGGGGTGGATCCACGGTTAATTGTGGTGCATTTTACAAATGTGATTTGGATTGTTGGTGTTTCCGGAAACAAGTATTTTGAACGGTTTTCATGATTGCATGTGTGTAAGAGGTAAGTTGTTCGTTTGGCTTACTTGGCTAGGATGGCACTAGAGTATTTTGTTGTATGTGTTAAATCCTTTAATTGTGGAGTTTTGATGTTGGAAACGAACCTTGTTATCGTTCTCGTATACTGCATGTTGATGAGAAATTGGGGCTAAAATCCCAACGGTTTGGTAAAGGTCATTTTACGAAAAGTAAACCTTTGGGGCGGTGACCCCTTTCGTCTTTTGGGTTTTGAAAAGTAGGATTTGATAATCCTAAATTGCTTTCTATTAAAACTCCCGATGGCATTTCAAATCATTTTATAAATTGTTTCCCTTGATGTTTGGTCTTGAAATTTTGGGAAGTTTTTACTCAAACTCTTGCCTCGGGAAGTGTTCATCTCGTTGTATTTGAATCTTTGAGGATTCCGGATTATTATCGTTCTTGGAACTTGAATTGTATTACTCGTATTTTTGCACTTGTACTTGCACTAGCAAAACAGTGGAGTTTTGCTAACCCCCGAGTATTCGGGGGTGGATGTTTGTATTGCATTCAGGTTTTGGAGCATAGCACAGGGTCGGCATGAAGGATGATGAAAGATGAACGATACTAATCACACGAGGACCCGTTTGATGTTATATTGGTTTAGTTGCATTTTATTTCCGCTGCAGTATTCTTTCCCCGTTGTACGGGAGTGTGTTGTATTCGACCCCTGCGTTGGCAAGTATTGTAATCGAGTTGTATGTTTTTATTGAAAGGCCAGATCGGTCTACTGAGTCTTTTTAGCCTTAAAGGCATTGTCGAGTTGTTCGTTTGTTGTTACCAGCCTGGTAGATCCTTGAGGAAAGGTTCTATGGCGTGTAATATCCCTGAGCGGATAAGGGGTGTTATAGCCTAGTCTCATTTCTAGGTGGCTGCCTTGTTTAACTTGGCTGCAGCCTAGACCTGTGACTTGGCTGCTGCCTGTTTTGAAACATAGGTTTGTATATTGGCTCAGCAGTCGAGACAATTGTTTCTCCCTTGATGAAAGTGGTTTTAGAACTAGAGAGAGTGTGTGGGTCATATCCAAGGCCTGATCTTGAATATAATGGCATTTTATTTGTACACAATTCGTCCAGGGTTAGAGATGCCTTCAGGGAGGTTATTTCCTTCGCCTGTGTTTTACTTAGCTGAGTCAGTTTTGCAAACTCAGATTTGACATGAGCAAGTGCAGCTGATTTTTCACTATTCAAAACAGTTAGTCGTTTTATCTCAACGGTGGTATTATCAGCCAGGTTTGTAGAGTTGTCTGCAGCCTGTTTTTCAAGATCAGCTTTGATTTTATTAAATTCTAGGCTGAGTTTTTCAAAGTCATTTTTCAGCTGCCCGTTCTCATCTTGTTTGGGTCCTCTCAGTGTCTGATTTGGTGTGCAGATTTTAATCTCTCAAAATCTTGGAGAAGCTGATTTACAGACTCGTGTAAGTCTATGTCTTGTGACATGTCTGAGCTTTTATTATTTGAAACTGAGGGTTTAGATGTTACCTCTTCATCAGCTAGGTTGGCCATCAGACAATCATATTCTTCATCATCATCAGAGAAGAATTCGCTGCTTGATTCTACTCACTCTTGATCTTCTCCGATGAGGGCCTTCCTTAGATCTTTTTTTCTGCTCACCTCCTTCTTGCTCTCGTCCTTCTTGAGGTCAGGACAATCAATTTGGATGTGTCCTGTCTTGTGGCCATTGTAACACTCCACCTTCCAGCTTCCAGCTTTTTGATTTCTCCTGGGGTTCTCCTTATAATTCTTTTTGTATTTGGAGTAGTTCTTTCTGAAGTTGCTGAACCTTTGCATTATGAATGCCATTTCTTCCTCAAAATCATGTGGATTTAGAGGTTTTACATCAGATAGGCTCTTGGCGGGGGATTCGGCTGCAAAGGCTATTCCCTTATCTGCAGGCTCGATAGATGATGAACTTGGAAGTTCAAACTCATAAGCTTTTAGATCAGAGAACAACTCTTGGATCGTTATTTTGTTAAGATCCTTGGATTCTCTCATGGCCACTGCCTTTATGCTCCATTCAGGATTGAGAGATCTTAAGACCTTCAGCGCCATCTCCCTGTTCCCATATGATTTTCCCAGGGAGTTAATCTCGTTGATGATTTTAGTGAACTTTGTGTCCACTTGGTCTATGGATTCGCCATTCTTCATTTTGAAGTTGTCAAATTTTTGGGTAGCAATTGACAACTTGTTTTATTTTATCAGCTCTGTTCCCTCACACATTAAGGCTAATGTGTCCCAGGTTTCTTTGGCGTTTTTGCAGTTCTTGATCTTGACCATTGTTATGGCCGGTTGTCAAGGTTGGCCAGCTTTATTTATTTAATGGTCAACTCCGTCCTCTTCTTTGGGATCTTCTCTGGCTTCCCAGCTGCAATCTCCTCAGGAGTGTTGTCCTTTTCGAAGATGAAGGGACCATCCTCTATGATGCACCACATGTCGTCATGGATTGAAAATAAGTGTGCCTGCATCCTTATCTTCCAAAGATCATACTCGTCAACTGAAAAAATAGGTAATCTAGAATGCATGTGTTCCATTTCTAAAATGAGCTTAAAATATATCCTCGATATGTGGATCTAGTTCTTGAAATATTGAACCAACCTCTCTGATACCACTTGTAGGTCACAAGTCGCCTAGGAATAAGTCTAGAGGGTGGGTGAATAGACTTATTGAAACTCTTTTTCACAAAGGATGAGTTTCTCAGCTAATAGTAGATGACTTAGAGTCGTCTATGTAAGTGCGGAAATCAGCTGATGACGAATACAGAAATAGTCAATGGAACAGTTAAGTATGTATGCAGCAGGTAAGTATGATAATGAAAGCAGTAAAACACGCAGGCAAGTATAGTGGTCTCAGAGGTGGGGTAATCCTCTACTAATACACTTTTCTCCAAACCAGTGGGAAATGAATTCACTATAATTCTCAACCAGTAATAAATATTACAGTGATTCAGCTAATTACAACATCTTCCAACCAGTGGAATTCCTTGCCGTTTCAACTCCCTTTGTGTAACACCCCCAATCCGCTCAGGGATATTACATGCCGTAGAACCTTTCCTCAAGGATCTACCAGGCTAGTGACAACATGAAACATCTCGACAATGCCTTTAAGGCTAAAATGACTCAGTAGACCGATTTGGCCTTTCAATAAAAACATACAACTCGATTACAACTCATGCCCACGCAGGGGTCAGAACACAACCACACCCGTACAACGGGAAAAATATAGCAGCGGAAAATAAAGTACAACTGAACCAATATACGACGTACGGTTCCTCATGTGATTAGTATAGATCATCTTTCATCATCCTTCGTGCCGACCCTATGTTATGCTCCAAAACCTGAATGCAAAAACAGACATCCACCCCCCGAATACTCGGGGGCTAGCAAAACTCCACTGTTTTGCTAGTGCAAGTACAAGTGTAAAAATACGAGTCATACAATTCACATTCCATGAATAACAATAATCTGGAATCCTCAAAGATCCAAACGAAACGAAAAGTACTTCCCGAGGCAAGAATTTGAGAAAACATTCCAAAACCGAAAGATCACAAATCAATGGAAATAATTTATAAAACAGTTTAGAATGCCATCGAGAGTTTTAATAGAAAACAATTTAAGATTATCAAATCCCACTTTTCAAAACTCAAAAGATGAAAGGGGTCACCGCCCCAAAGGTTTACTTTCCGTAAACTGGCCTTTACAAAACCGTTGGGATTTTAGCCCCAAATCCGTAAAATGACCTTTACTAAACCATTGGGATTTTAGCCCCAATCTCATCAACTCACAATACACGAGAACGACAACAAGGTTCGTCTTCCAACATCAAAATCCACAATTAAAGGATTTAACACAAACAACAAAATACTCTAGTGCCATCCTAGCCAAGTAAGCCAAACGAACAACTTACCTCTTACTCTAGTGTAATCCTAGCCAAGTAAGCCAAACGACCAACACAACGTCGCCGTTAAGAATATAATAAAACCAACAAATGACAAGCGTCATCAAACGGATAATATAGTCAAGTCAATTATCCAAACAATCACAAAACACAACGAACGAAAATCAATATGATTGACCGACCCAACGGTACATCAATCAAAACGCGAGCCAATCACTGAACAAATACGGAATTCCACCGCCCAAGGGTTGGAAGATCGAAAACGAGACTAATTTCCCAAACTTAAGGGAATTACGAAGGAGTCTGAACGTTCCACGATCACGAAATGAGATCACAAAAACCGAACAATCAAACGATCGAATCACAACGATCGAGACAATAAAAATCGAACACTCATGTTCGAAACACGAAGGATACTAAAATTCAAACAACAACTCCGAGGATGATCTAGTGAGAACAACATGACGTGCATTCCCATAAGAAAGGGAATAGCGATTGAAAAGTCACAATGACAAACGAGTTATTCCGAAACAATACCACCCTCGTTCGATCAACAAAAGCAAGGGATAGGGAAAGTTCAGAAAATGTCAACGAACACGAGCGAGTCGATAGACTGGGGGAAGAGAAAATACAGAAGTCAAAATAGTACGGGTATTACCTTCGACCTCGTCCACGAAATTCACAAAAACGGGAGCAAGGTAACAATACATTAAACAACCGACACATAACGGGACAATCACCGATGCACACGGTCATACCAAACCAAGCTCTAACAGCTCGCACATGCGCGATAAAGCAGAAATCACCACGGGGCGACAACATTCAACACCAACATCCCACCTCTCACAGATGACTAACACAACAAATGTGTGGAAAGCGACTCAACGCTCACACTGCCAATTCGATCATACTCGGGAGCAAACATCATAATGACAACGCGACATCATACATACCTACCCAGTCCTCAAACGGGAATAGATAGGTTTTAAAAACGAAAACCTCATTTGAAAATAATTTAGAAGAACACCGGTTGATCTTGAGTATCACCTTTCAAAAAAAAGTACAAACGTGAAACATCGTTATCGAGACTTTGAAAACCATCATGTGTTTGGTAAAAATGAGGACATTTTCTTTTAGCGAAAGACTTTCAGAAATATTTGACCCTCGGGTCTAAATAAAAGTGTTTCTAAAATATTAAAAATATCTCAAAACATTTTGGTCCTCGAGGTAGAAGAATTTTGAAATATATTGTGGCACCTTAGATGTACCACAAGAAAATAACTCATTTTAAAACTACGTCTCGAAATTTATTTTCTAAGATACTCAAGATTTTTAAAGATAATTCAATGGGCTAGAATGCCCAAAAATTTCAGGTAATTACACAAAACATTATAGCGCCGTGAGCCCCGCGCCGGAACTCACCAGGCCAAAAACCATTTACAACGTCAAAAAGGCCGATGACGGTAATATTTCAAAAACTTACAAAAGCCCTTTACAAAATACTAAATACCGTCATAAGAATTTCGCCAAAATGATCATGGCCATAATGCCACAAACTCGGTTAAGAGAATCGGTTTTTGAAATAGAACTCAGCCGGTAAAATACCGAAAGCCATTACAAAAGAACTCACGCAGCGGATAAAAGAAATAAAGTCAAACATGCACAATCCAGCAACACTACTCCTCATATGAATGAAATATGAGGGTCAAATAACCGCATACCAAGAAATCAAAATCCATAAGAGGATTCCGTCACTTAACAAATAATCATAAAAATAGCTCGTGTCACACGAGGCACAACACAAAGAAGGGAGACTTACATCCACAGGTCGCACGAAGATGATGATCGCCCCACGATACTAATCACGACCAACAAACTCAGACGACGCGTCGCGACAGTATCAGTCAGATAAAATCCGACGAAACAAGACTCAAACAACACGACTTGACCCGACAGCCTAGGTTTCCACAACCTAATCTCTGATACCATTTATGTAACACCCTCAATCCGCTCAGGGATATTACACGCCGTAGAACCTTTCCTCAAGGATCTACCAGGCTAGTAACAACATGAAACATCTCGACAATGCCTTTAAGGTTAAAATGACTCAGTAGACCGATTTGGCCTTTCAATAAAAACATACAACTCGATTACAACTCATGCCCACGCAGGGGTCAAAACACAACCACACCCGTACAACGGGAAAAATATAGCAGCGGAAAATAAAGTACAACTGAACCAATATATGACATACGGTTCCTCATGTGATTAGTATCGATCATCTTTCATCATCCTTCGTGCCGACCCTGTGTTATGCTCCAAAACCTGAATGCAAAAGCAGACATCCACCCCCCGAATACTCAGGGGTTAGCAAAACTCCACTGTTTTGCTAGTGCAAGTACAAGTGCAAAAATACGAGTCATACAATTCACATTCCACGAATAACAATAATCCGGAATCCTCAAAGATCCAAACGAAACGAAAAGTACTTCCCGAGGCAAGAATTTGAGAAAACGTTCCAAAACTGAAAGATCACAAATCAATGGAAATAATTTATAAAACAGTTTAAAATGCCATCGAGAGTTTTAATAGAAAACAATTTAAGATTATCAAATCCCACTTTTCAAAACTCAAAAGACGAAAGGGGTCACCGCCCTAAAGGTTTACTTTCCGTAAACTGACCTTTACAAAACCGTTGGGATTTTAGCCCCAAATCCGTAAAATGACCTTTACCAAACCGTTGAGATTTTAGCCCCAATCTCATCAACTCACAATACACGAGAACGACAACAAGGTTCGTCTTCCAACATCAAAATCCACAATTAAAGGATTTAACACAAACAACAAAATACCCTAGTGCCATCCTAGCCAAGTAAGCAGAACGAACAACTTACCTCTTACACACTTAGTCGATGCATGCAATAATGAAAACCATTCAAAAGCACTCATTTCCGGAAATGCCATAATTAAGTCACATTTGTAAAATGCACCACAATTAACCGTCGATCCACGTCTCTGTAGACCCCTATCGAGACCCGTCGGATCTAACCCGTAGTGGTTAAAAGCAAGCTCATCGATCTACGTCTCTGTGGACCCCTACCGAGACCCCGTCGGATCTAACCCGTAGTGAGCATACACACACACACGTCACTCATGCAATACTAATATGCTAAGAATGTAAGTTCATCAAGAATACTTACTAGAGATGGCCACTTACTCAACGCCGTTATCAAACTCTTCAAAACACAATAACAAGATTAAACACGAAATACACGATTCCATACTTTAAACAACAGGGTATCATCAAAGCCTTCAACGTTCAAAATAATCAAATCATAATCAATTCCCAAAACACACCGTTCACAAAACACACGCGTTTTGAAAGAAAGCCTTTAACGAGGCCAAACCAAAATCTTTTGAAACTTCATTTCAACAACCAAACAAACACACCAAGACGATCACCGATCATCATTCCACAAAATAAGAAATGTATGAGCAAGGTACTTGCCTCGAATAAGAACAACGCCGAGAATCGATCGAAGTAGGTTGGCACGAACCGACTACGAACTCGCCGACTCCATCGAACGCCAACTCGTGATAATAAACTACGAAGTACAATAACAACAATGAAAATGAATTCCATAGCACGACTTAAAGCCGTCGAATTCAAAGAATGAATGACGAAAGTTCGAGTGTTTTCCCCCAAAACGGCCAAGAACACGATTCGTCCCGACAAAACACGAAAACAGAATTCCAAGTCGAAATATGGATATACAATCTGTAGAATATGTTTAACAACATCATTTAACCACAATCGATCCATCAAAAACGGATGGAATACGAGATCGAGAACAAATCCCCCAAAAAGTCGATTCGAATGAAATCAAGAAATATACTTCGATTCGACGAAGAACAATAGATTAAATGATGTTAAACACAAGAATACTACCAAGATTAATCATACCCATCATGAATTAATCAACAATACGGAATGAATCGGACAAAAACGCAAAAACCCCAAAATTCAAGAAACTAGGGTTCTAAGAAAGATTATCTTGATTCGCTGGATCAAAGGATGATAACGGATGATTGATTGATGTTATGAACTCAAGAACTTCGTGGATTTGTTGTTAAACAACATGGATTCGTCACCTCCGAAGCTCCAGCCGCGGATCGAAAAGAAAGAAAATGAAAAACGAGTGAAAATGAGGCTGCTCTGCCACATTTATACTGGGCCGGACTAGCGTGCGCTAGTCTGCCGAGCTAGCGTGCGCTATCGGCCCAGGCCGCAATCCAGAACCCCACTGCCCTACTGACTCTGCCAGGTAGTGTGCGCATCCTTCCGGCCGTAGCGCACGCTACCTGCCGGTCGTAGCGTGCACAGTGCCCGACAGTAGCGTGCGCTACCTGCCGAGCCTACCCGATTCCAGAACCTCAGGACTCCACTGTCCAGACCCGATAGCGCGCGTCGGCCGGCCGCATAACGTGCGCTACTCCTGCCGGTTAGCGCATGCAGCCTTCCGGCAGTAGCGCGCGCTATGCCGGTTCCTGCCGCGTCAGCCCGACCAGTGCCCGTAACCGTCCGGCCAGGACCCGCCACCGTCCGGCCAGCTGCTCAGTCGCCATGACCCGACGACTCGATTTCCGAAAACGTACGGAACGAACACGACGAAAAGTTCGCGGATAACATCAACGACCCGAAATGAAAACATAATGCAATAATTAATCATACGCGAACAAGAAAAGAGTCGAGACAACAAATACAGATACGGATACCCGTAACTTTTAAGAAATTACAAAATAGCCCAAAACGCCCGAAAATCACGATACGTGATCGAATAACCAAACCGGTGTTCACAACACGTCTAACAAAGTTAAACGGAATTACAGGAAACTCGAAACAGCAGTTTCGAACGAGATTCGCAAAAATCGAACTCAAGTGCGGAAAAGTCGCCAAAAATCACGGAACTCAACAAAACGACACCGAAACGAACTCGGATGACAAAAAGTGCAGAATTAATCATTCTCAGAATAATGAAACGGTCATGAGCGAGTCATCAAAATGGACTTCCGCCGAAAAAAAGAAATTACCGGAAATCGAAATTACGGGTATTACATTCTACCCTCCTTAAAAGAAGTTTCGTCCCGAAACTTAAAACAAGTAGGGAGGAGCAATATCCCCTGCCAGGTCGCAAAAACCGAAAACTCATGCCCGACGGCGAAATGCTGCAAGAAACGCAAAGAGACATACGGCGTGAAAACACGCTCCACGGCGACCAACACAACGTCGCCATTAGGAATATAATAAAACCAACAAATGACAAGCGTCATCAAATGGATAATATAGTCAAGTCAATTATCCGAACAATCACAAAACACAACGAATGAAAATCAATATGACTGACCGACCCAACGGTACATCAATCAAAACGCGAGCCAATCGCTGAACAAATACGGAATTCCACCGCCCAAGGGTTGGAAGATCGAAAATGAGACTAATTTCCCGAACTTAAGAGAATTACGAAGGAGTCTGACCGTTCAACGATCACGAAATGAGATCAACAAAAACCGAACAATCAAACGATCGAATCACAACGATCGAGACAACAAAAATCGAACACTCATGTTCGAAACACGAAGGATAATAAAATTCAAACAACAACTCTCAGGATGATCTGGTGAGAACAACATGACGTGCATTCCCATAAGAAAGGGAATAGCGATTGAAAAGTCACAACGACAAATGAGTTATTCCGAAATAATACCACCCTCATTCGATCAACAAAAGCAAGGGATAGGGAAAGTTCAGAAAATGTCAACGAACACGAGCGAGTCGATAGACTGGGGGAAGAGAAAATACAGAAGTAAAAATAGTACGGGTATTACCTTCGACCTCGTCCAGGAAATTCACAAAAACGGGAGCAAGGTAACAATAAATTAAAAAACCGACACATAACGGGACAATCACCGATGCACACGGTCATACCAAACCAAGATCTAACAGCTCGCACATGCGCGATAATGCAGAAATCACCACGGGGCGACAACATTCAACACCAACATCCCACCTCTCACAGAGGGCTAACACAACATTCTTTGTTTATTTTTTTAAACGTTGCAAGGCTAGATTCCCATACTTTAATCCAATTCTGACTGTTGTGAAGACTTCCATGTGATAGCGCCGAATCTTTTGAATATAATAAGATTAAAGTCTTCAGTGGTGGGTCTGGATGATTTATTTAATTCATTTCCTTTCCGGGAATCTCTCCAGTCTGTCTCTAATCGCCCGCATGTGACTTTCCGTAAATATTAACTATTCAACGCATGCTGACGTGGACTGGAGTACTTGGCTGACCTTTCTGTGGTCAACTAGTCTGATGTGCAGTCAACCTTCTCTGGTGTCGACTTCTCTGATGTGCCGACTTGTCTGTAGTCTTCTGACCTGATTTGAACTTGACTTCTCTTCTTGACTGCAGTCTGGTCCAACTTTGCTGATAAAATTGTTTGACCAGAACTTCTCTGATAGGTTGCCTGGTATGACTCGTCTGTGGTCAACCTTATCTGAACAGGTGAGTTGACCAAGACTCGGCTGGTATGTACTTAGCCGATTTTTAATCCTAACTTATGTGGCCTCTAGAAGATACTCATTTGATTCTTCTTTACATTTTGCCAAGTATCTAACTTATCATAATTTGGCCTATAGAAGATACTCATTTGGTTCTTCCTTACATTTTGCCAAGTAATAAATATATATTTGAATATAAAGATGACATCATCAAAATCTAAAAAGTATTCCTAACATGCCTCTCCTCCTCTCCCCGACAACCAATAAACTCTCAACCCTCCTCACCGGAGCAGATGCCTGCCTCCTGCGGACGTGGCCATACCATCTCAATCTCCCTTCCCTTACTTTCGCTGAAATGGGTGCCACTTCCAGCGCGTTCCTGAAAACCCTGTTCGCGATTCTATCTAACATTGTGTGACCACACGACCAACGTAACATTCTCATTTCAGCCACTTCCAACTTGCTCTGAAGCGACTTCTTCATCGCCCAACATTCGGAGCCATACAACATTGCAGGTCGGATTGCCACTCTATAGAATTTACCCTTCAACTTTAGAGGGACTTTCTTATCGCACAGGACCCCTATCGCTGCTCTCCACCTTAGCCACCTCACTTTGATGCGATGAGTGACATCATCTTCACACTCACCTTCCTTCTGAATGATCGAACACAAATACTTGAACTTATCCGTATGGGGTACGATTTGATCCGCAATCATTACCTCTACATCTTCCTCGTTGGCCTCACCACTAAAATTACACGAGAGATAATCATTGAAAAAACTAAAAAAAAAAAAAAAGTTGCAACCATGTCCCTCTCCCCCCTCATTAATTCTCCCAACCCCTATTAAGCATAATTACTAAAATATCTCTATGAATATTTATGAGTTAAGTTTAATTAAGAAAGACTTGTAACAAGTAACGACAATGCAAGATTACAAATAAAATTTTGTAATATGCCTCGATAGTTCTGTTGGTTTTTGAGTAATGGATTGTTACAAAATGTAGAACGGCAGGGATCCTCTGCAGTGGCCGCAGAGGGTTATGCAATCCCAACCGTTCGATCACACACACCTGCACGGGTGTGTGTGTGTGTGTGCGTGTCCCATCCGATGCACAGCAGTGCACGGCATGGTGCTGTGCACTGCAGGGGATCTCATCCCAATGTGCACTGCAGGGGATCTCATCCCAATGTAGAATCAGGTCGTGACAGTCGCAATATGAGTGTTTTATTAATTTAATATGAATGATAGCTATTTGTAAGCACTAGATATTGTTCCTATCATTTAATGAGTCGTTGAGTCACCATGATTTAATTTCTCCAACAACTTTTATCGAATCGGGATTGGAGGTCCTCAGACTAGGATTTCTGACTTTTACTCCAAATGAGATTATATAAAAATAGAAATATTTTTTTCTGGAGAAAGGGTAGGTGGTCCAGTGGTAGGACGTCTACACCCAAGACACTCCTTAGGGAGAGGTCTTGGGTTCTAACCCCAGCAAGGAGATGAAAGAGGAGATTTTTCTCTTTTTGATCCTCCAGCTCCCCGGGGCTAGCTCGAGCGACCGCTAATCAATGTTTAATAGGGCTGGGATTTCTACCCGAAGAACCAAATTTTAATAAGAATCGAACCAAAAAATTCGGTTCCGGTTCCTTTTTTTTATTATTAACTGGTTCCGGTTATTAATTCTGTTTCTTTTTAATAATTCGGTTCTGGTTCCGGTTCCTGTTTTATGATGTTAGAAAAAATCGGTTTGGAACCGGTTCTATATTATATATATATATATAATAATAAAAATAATATTATATATAAATTTTACATAATATAGGTATTAAATAAAGCAAATTAAATATATTTTGTTCAAAATATTACAAATTAAATTCGGTTTCTACTCAAAATTTGGGATTTTTTACAAAATTCGGTTTTTTTGCACAATTCGGTTCCTAAAGAACCGAAAACCCCAGTTTTTACACATTAAATTCGGTTCCGGTTCTTAATTCGGTTCCTGAAGAGAAAATCGAGTTTTTCGGTTTCGGTTCCTAATTCGGTTCCTGGAAAAGTGGTCAAAAACCGAACCGGTTTATGTATTTAAAAACCGGTTCCGATTCTTTAATTTTTTACCAAGAACCGAACTGGTCCCAGCCCTAATGTTTAATCTCGCGTCAAGCGGCAGTGTGTGAGTATTTCCTTGTTGAGAACCCGGAGGTGCTGAGAACCCGGAGGTGCTGACCAATCAGTCGCTGTTCTCCCGAGAACTGTGCTGGGAACCTGAGGCGCTGTTAATCAGTTAAGGGTTTCTCCTTGTACGCAGAAGTGTACAGAAAAGGCATTGGGAACCCTGGAATTGCTCGAGCGACTCGCGATTTACTTCTCTCAATGGATTAGGAGTGGGTTCTTTGAGGGACTAAGATTAGTCCGGCTAAGTTGGGATCACCTAGTTATCAAAAAAATAGAAATGTTTCCAATTTTTCAACCTTTATTTGACGAGAACTTTTTTTTTGGGTGGCTAAATAAACACCCCTTTTACTAAAAAAACACCCCTACCCAAGACAAATCTAGAGTTGTAGGCCACCCCTTTATTCCATTAATAAAGTAATGATTACTAATTTATTTTTAGTCAATAAATATTAATTAATTTATAAATGTATTTCTATATTATTTAATGATTAAATATATAGGTAAATGATTACTTATTTATTTTAAATTAATAAATATTAATACCATATAGATTTTTTATATGTTATTATAAAAATATAAATGAATACATAAAAATAAAAATATGAGCCCAAAAATAATATCATTTAATATTCTTTCATGAATACATAAACACAAGAACTAGAGACCCAAAATAATACCCATTAACAATCCTCTATAGTTATAAAAGGTGCTTCGGGATTACAAGATTTCAGTTGTCTATAAAGTCCAAACGTGACATGAACATAGTTTCCCATCCAGCTGCACACAGGGCTTTGTGACGGATCCAGTAAGCCGAAATGATAGGGATCGGACAATCTCCTTCTAATTGTACCATCACATAATGACTATCATATACAAGTGATATCGTAATAATCCGATGGTACAAAAATTCTTCCGAACCTTTCCAAAGAGGAAAGAAAGTGATAGCGCCTTGCTTGATTGAAAAAATAAGGACCACACCAAACGTGTTGGCAATCAGGATACCTGTGTCAGGCATAAGCATCCAGTGTTTTGGAGGTGCAGGCGATTGTAAGTACATCAATGAAGTATGTAGTTCATCGAATCCATCCGTGAAAACTCTAGCATAGGCATGGTATGAACTCAATAACTCGTCTAGCAGTTGACGCCGAATATAGAGCCACTCATCTTCGCCATACCCAAGACAAACAGATATTGCTCGAAATCCACAGTTTCCATCACCTCTGACATCATGAATATGTGTGATGTAAGGATGAAACATTAATGGAATCTCATCCGTTAGTCATACAAGTGGTTAGTAGTTAGATTAGAATTAATGTTAAAATTTAAAAAATAATAAAATACAAGTGGTTAGTAGTTAGATTAGAATTAATGTTAAAATTTAAAAAATAATAAAATTTAAAAAATAATAAAATTTAAAAAATAATAAAATACAAGTGGTTAGTAGTTATATTAGAATTAATGTTAAAATTTAAAAAATAATAAAATATAAGTGGTTAGTAGTTAGATTAGAATTAATGTTAAAATTTAGAAATAATAAAATACAAGTGGTCAGTATTTAGATTAGAATTAATGTTAAAATTTAAAAAATAATAAAATACAAGTGGTCATTAGTCAGATTAGAATTAATGTTAAAATTTAAAAAATAATAAAATACAAGTGGTCAGTAGTTAGATTAGAATTAATGTTAAAATTCAAAAAATAATAAAATACAAGTGGTTAGTATTTAGATTAGAATTAATGTTAAAATTTAAAAAATAATAAAATACAAGTGGTTAGTAGTTAGATTAGAATTAATGTTAAAATTTAAAAAATAATAAAATACAAGTGGTTAGTAGTTAGATTAGAATTAATGTTAAAATTTAAAAAAATAATAAAATACAAGTGGTTACTAATTAATGTTAAAATTTGAAAAAATAATAAAATACAAGTGGTTAGTAGTTAGATTAGAATTAATGTTAAAATTTGAAAAATAATAAAATACAACTGGTTAGTAGTTAGATTAGAATTAATGTTAAAATTTAAAAAATAATAAAATACAAGTGGTTAGTATTTAGGTTAGAATTAATGTTAAAATTTAAAAAATAATAAAATACAAGTGGTTAGTAGTTATATTAGAATTAATATCAAAATTTAAAAAATAACAAAATACAAGTGGTTAGTAGTTAGATTAGAATTAATGTTAAAATTTAAAAAATACTCAATTTACAGATATCAGTTTTTTGGTACATTTTCCTAGGTTTGAATGCTCAAATGGGTTTGTTTAAAAAAAGAAGCACTTATAAAAGTGATGATATTATTATTGTTGAAGGAAAGTGATGAGATGGGCAGTGGGGTGTTTATGGGGGTGTTTAATAAAACAGTTTTTGATTTTATTCATCTTTATTAATAACGCAAGTCTAATAAGTTTATAAGACAAAAAAAGATACTTACTACTCTATTTTGGTTCATTGACACTTTTAAATACATAAACAACATAACTATCCAATAAAAAATCACTAGATCCTTATGAAATGAATAAAAAAAAATTTGAAGAAAACAATATGAAAGTTTGATTTTTTAGAAATAAAGTTTATTTTGAGAACTAATTAACCAGAAAATAAGAAACAACTTTTAAAATCTAAAAATAAATTTGAATTAACCAAATAAAGTGTAAAATTACCTTAAATAAAAAAGGTTAACTAATTCTATTCATGTGTATAACAAAATAGACTAAATAGTATATATGTGTTCCGGGATTTATTATTCTCGTGATGTGTCTTACCTAATACTGATTGTAGATACATAGATGGAAGGTTTTAGATCCTTCTAGAGGTAGTAGGATCCTATTAGATGTCTTACCTTATCTAGGAATCCTATGTATGAAAGGACTCTCATTGTAATGCCTATATAAAGGCCCCTTTATTCATTATTATCAATACAATTGATTGACTCTATTTACAGTCTTTTTACTTTCTCCTGAAACACGTTATCAGCACGTAGTTTCCCAAGTGAGCAAGAAAAAAAACCTCCCGTTTTCTGCAATATTCCGGAAAAAAAAAAAAGAAAAAAAAGCGAAAAAAAAAAATTCTGCAGAAACCCTAGCCGCCGATTGCCGTCGCTATCCCCAGATCGCCGATCCACCTTCTTCCCTGATCGTCGCCCGTCTTCTGCTCCATCTTCTACAATCGGCCGCCGGACGGCCTTCTGCCTTCGGCCAAAACACCATCGACCACCCTCGCCGCCGGACTTCCGAATTCCAACCTGCAAACCAGAACGCGAGTCCGACCCTCCGATTTCCGACTGCGTTCCAGCCGCACCAGATCGCGTTCCAGTCCGACGCCACCGCTGCTCCGATCCCGACCACCGTGGTCAATCCAACACAGCCCGACCGGCCTGCCACCCAGAACCCTGCAATCGCCGTCTTCACCGCGCACAACCTGCTCCGCGTCGTCCGCCTCAGATCGGATCCCCCAGCCCGCTGCTGCCAACCCGACCCGGTTCCAGTTGCAGACCCAGTCCAGATTCGGTACGTGTTGCAGATCCAATCCAGTCGCGGTCCGACACGATTTCTTTAGTGCTCGCTCAGATTGTTACCATCTCAACCATGTAGTAAGAACTACAAATTTAACGGTGAAGATCTGATCCGGGACAGTATTTCTCGATGAAACTGTACGCGAAAGAAAAAAAAAAAGAGAAACGAGAATTTCCGCGCGTAAATTTTCTACACAGCGCAGTCGTATCAAAATCATATTTCCCGATTCGTTAACCGTCGGATCGTTGTGAAATTTTGACAGCAACTTTCCAACACAAATATATGTATATTCAACGGTGGAGATCAGATTCCAAGTAGTATTTCATACTGAATCTGCTGCCGAACAGAAGCAGATTTTTACGAGGAAATTTGGAGATCCGACCTCATCCAATACCGAGCTTCTGCATCGCCGCGCTCGAGTCCTTTTTCGGCCAATTATCGAGCCCAGTATCCCTTTTCAGGCGTTTCTCAACTCTCTATTTTCCTAATTAATGATTTATTTGTTCATTGATTTGTACACTTATGAATCTCACATGTTTATGTTTTACGTGTATATAGGAAAATACGTCGCTCATGATGATGTGCACGCTATGGAGAAAAAGCCATATTTATCCCGTTCAAGGATCAAAGTAAATATAGAATGGAGTACCCACGGAAATATGTTGCTCATATGGAGAGAATCTCCCGTTCAAGGATCAAAGCATATATGGAACCAAGTACCCGTAAGACTTTATTAAAGTTCTCGTTTTTCAATTCCTCTCTTTTGGGAAATTTTTTTTTGGGGAATTGGGTATTTGGGTTCTTTATCTCTCACGCTACTTTGCAGTGGATGAGACAATGAGAGGTGGTATCACTCTCGGATGTCGAAGTAAACTGTGTGACGGTCCTTGGGGAGTCACGGATAATTATTGAAAGTCGATATTTGTGGTTGTTGCATACACCACATTTTGGGTGCGATTTGATGTCGTCGTTTTGTCGATTTTAAACCAACAATTGAATGAAATGAACATTGTCGGTAACGGTAAAGTTATGACTCGTTCATGATTAGTCACGGAATTGTGACGTACAAATGGGACAAACATCGATTGCGACGGATATGTCGCGGTTAAAATCGATTTGTGATGGATTTGTCACGATGAATTGAGCGACCACCACGTTGGTCTTGACCCAATCCCATACTTGGAAAACTCCATCTTTCATCCTATTAAAATAAAATATTGCATGTGGGTGTAGTCATGCACCGTCTCCTTGCAATATGATATATGAAAGAATGTAAGAGTACTTCTCATGAATTTTAACATGTAAAGCAATGGCATATTGCGATAAATATATGAATTCGTTGACCTCGATTATAGTTCGCATGACTATAGGTCCGAATACTTTTCCGAGTATTTGTAAAGGCATGTGCCTTATACATTTGACTATGTTTAGTCGATCTTATTGGATGGTCAAGACAAGTTGGTTATGGTATATTCATTATGTCTCATGGTTCAAAATGCTTAATTATGATGCACCGCGTTGTATCTATATAACATGGCTATTATGACATATACTTGCAAATTGAGAATTAAAATACTTGGTTGATTTGATGCACTTTGGTGGATTTTGTCTACACTTTGATCATGACTAGGCGCATCCTCCTTGGTATTTGTTTATGCTTTGAAAGTTCAAACGGAATTAGTGGTTTTTAAACAAATTTTTAGCTGTACCGACATTCCTACTTTCTCTGCAAGTCTACCAAGTTGGAGTTACCGAAAGGATCATTAGTCGAGATAAGAAATCGAACACCCTGATGCGTTTAAACGCACATATGGCTGTCATTGCCATGTTTTTGTATCAACACTTATGCCATTGGATATGGTCTCAACCTTGTTTTCTCACTAAACTTGGGAAATACTAAAGCAGTTAACTAAAACATGCACTGTGATCTGAGTTTAATGATCCGTGTTGTGCACAATATATGGATAGAAATATACGGAAGTCTAGTTTCCAGAACATCTGACCGTTCGTCCATAGCCTTCCTAACAAGGGAGTTATCGCTGTTTTAGTGAACAAAGGTCAAGCTGCGTGGAATTTTATTTCCAGCGATTGTGCTAACTTTTGTCCCAACCAACTTGGTTCCCATCTTGAATTTGCAAGTGGTCTTATGACACATATTTTTCAACCTCTTTTTGTCCGAATTTGCCATAGATGATGCAATTTTTCGTATGCATTGTACGCTAAAATATCATCTTTCAAATGTTGAAAAACAGTTTCCTTGGGGAAGCCCAAAATACGCACCCTTATAAGAAGGTTGAGCGTATGCATGCTAGTGTTATACCATGCTTGTGTCGTAATTTTGCCCCTTAGGCATATAACGTTGTCATGTTATGCACTCAATATGATAGATCATTTTGATCGTATCTGGTATTAAATCTCTATGTTGTTAGAGTGTTCGCTATGCTCATTTTGTAAAATTTTGCAAGCGAAATTGAGTGCGTATTAAGCTATTTCCAAGGAATGGAATATTTTTGGATTTCGTTTTATAAATCCATTGTGACTATGATGAGTAGGTCATCACAATCAATTAGCGGTATGATGCTCAAGTTGTTGAATGCCGAATGACGTTTTCTAGTCACATATGTTCCGTAATAATTGAACCATGTTATGACTTGATGATATATATGCCAAAGTGTATCACTCATAGCATCTCATTATGATTTGTGAGAAATAAAATCTTATGCATCACTTGTATTGGATATGTGAAAAGGAAAAATATTCATGAGTCAATATGGTCCGGCTTGCATCGGTTTTTGTAACCAGAAGATGTATTGGGACATTGACACATTTAGGCTTTAATAGTCCGGAGTTTGGACAATTTGATGATCCATATACCACGGTATTGCCATGGACATCATTTTTTTTTTAAACAAAGAAACTAGTTGGATCAAAGACACCAAAGTACGTTGGTGGAGTCGTGAGCAGGGCTCATGACCGATGGTGATATTTATGTCATCCGCGTCTTGCTTTCATAAGCATGTGTGACGCCAAAGACCCCCCGATGATCCTTCTTAGCTATGTTCATTGATTAAAGCCTATTCTTTGGCACGATTAGGAGACGACATCCTCCTATGCTAAAGAGAATAATGTAGCGACTCGCATAAGCATGGTGCTGAGTCCTCCCTTTTCACCGAGTCCTTATACATACATGATCATAAGTATTAGCCTGGGTGGCTTATGATGCTATGATGGTGTTCACAAATGGTCGTACTCAAGTAATAATATTTATATGTTATGTGGTTCCTTTGACAATGATTGATAAGTTGATGAAACCTGAGTTATGGTTGTTCAACTTGCGGACCAGTCATTGTAAAGGTCGGTTCACCCACTTTTTAGACCAAGTCTTAAAGTGAAATTTTAACGAGTACTTCCTAAACATCCAAGGCTACCTTCTCACAAATTTTGGTGCCATTTGGAAACTTGGAAGGAGGTGAACCACTTAAATGAAGTTTTCACATACCACCAGCCGTCCCAACAACCAGTTCGATGTCATTTCGACTGGATTTTTAACCACAAGGTTGATGGTTTTGGAATCCTAAACACCCGTTTATACATGCTCACGAAATTTTGAGGTGTTTGGGGCTGGTGAAGGGAGTGAACTCTTCAAGAAAGCACTAGAGGTTCGATCGTTTCTTCATGTTCGATCCCGGTGGTGCATGGTGGCGGTTTTGTTGAATTCTCAAGACCAGTAGCTACGGCTATGTAGCATAGGTCAACATGTCATACTCACCTATACCTATCATCATTCAAATACTTAGTTACAAGTGTAACAGTATGCATTTTGTTAACTAGATTGTGTTAACACTGAAAACCTTTATCGTCCACATATTCATGTGCCAAAGTGCGTCACCACAACGCATTATGATGGGTTATAAATGATGAATATGACATGCGCTTTCACTCATAGTCCGCTTAAAATATACCTTGGCAGACGATCTCGTAAGTCACTTTGATGAGCCAGTCTTCCCGTCGTTAGGGGGAGATGCGAACGATCATGTTCGAGTAGAACGACTTGGAATTGTCGTAGTTTGTCCCTACTGTGTCTCACCAAGCTCCCTAAAGTGACGAGATTAAATACATGCTGCAAACATGTCTGCAAGGATTGTGTCCAGTCATGGACGTTCGTCACCTATAAATGGTGATATGGTAACACCACAAATTGTGGTAGATGGTGTTACTAGGCCGTGGATCTCATAGAGTATTGGGATGCCACTTGGTTCGATAAATACTCTCGCTAAGAATGTATGCGAGTTTGGTACATGAAACTTGATCATATGATCAAATGAACTCATCCGTGTCATGTGATTCTGGATTACAGTCATTATTGGGGGACGCCTCAATGAATGCGAATCCATAAAGAGTACTCTATGAATAAAGCCGGTACATGAGGACGTGGAATGTGAGTTTAATCGAACCATACTTCGTTGAAAATCTACAACGTTGTAGCCTTGGCCTAAAATGGAAACATATGCGATTTCAGTATAAATAAAGTGATAGCCCTTTGTTGAAGTGGTGTTGACACTCCAAAGATAAGATCTATCTGTATACTTTGTTAAAGCGAGTGAGAGAAGGAGTTAAACTCACCTCATGGCGCGAGGTTTCTCATGAACGCACTGGAATCGACTACGATGACACAAAATTTAGTTGTGCTATCGTAATGGATGTTAAAGCATCCACTATCTTTTCAGTTAGATAGTTTCCCAAAAACTGACGTGCAGCTTGTGGTTAAATCTTATCTTAGTGGGGAACTAAGTTAAGTGATGGAAGGATCTCGTGGTGGATCAGACTCAAATCAAGTGGCTCCTGACCACGGAGCGCGTCGACAAGTGATTGTCCGGAACGCATACTAAGTATATACTTGATTTGGAAGAGATATGAAGCTTTTGCGTGTAAAACTAAGGGTTTATAGTGATGTACTCTTGTGAGACTAAGAGATTCCGCTAAATCCAAAGTTAAGAATGAAAGGATCTTAGGGACACTTGATGCGTATTCATCAATCGGTTTAAGGCAATCTAAGGGACAGTTTCCTTAAGAGACGATAAAGTAATGCCTATATGATTCCCAATGATTAGTCGAAGTCATCATAAGACTTGGCTCACTTAAGTGATGATGCAGTCTTAAGAGAAAAGTACGGTATTATGTACTCATGTTTGACTCGATGCACTCATTCGTAATAATCCAGTAAAGCCAATGTGATGATGGCCTAGGATGCGCTCACGCAATGTCTGTGATTGACAAGAAGCTTGAAGCTCGCTCTATCTCGATAAAAAGGACACTTGAAAACTGATACCCGACCGCCTAATGTGTTGGTCTATCTCCCATATGACCTACATGGCAGCTCACTTGATGGAAAATGGTGAAATTGGTGCCATTGGAAAGGTTTGTGTCTACTTTCCAAGGAAACCAACCATTTGATCACATCCATCATGGTGAGTGACATATGACTATTGTTGCAAAGTAGGACAGGATATGTCCGGTAATTTGCTGAGTCAACTTCGATAGAGCTTTGTGATCTGCTCAGGTCGATCTAGGTTACGTTCTGTATGTGAATGAAAAGCTATGGGTGTCTAGTTTTCATAAGTTCTTACAGTTTCGTTGATATCTATTGAATCGAAAAAGTTATGACTGATTTCGTGCATGGAGGTCAAGACTTTAGAAAACTTAATTTTCGGAGAAGTCTTTAGTGACTCTGCACTTTGGATGCGTCGCGCTCTTTTTGTCCTTAAACCAAGGTTTGTTTTTCCCACTGAGTTTTCACTTGGTAAGGTTTTTAACGAGGCGACCTATGAGAACATCCATACAATGATGTGTTGTACTTCTGTTCAACTTAGACCAAGAGGTATTTTCCCACTGGGTTTTTCCTTGGTATAGTTGTGAGGGCAACTTGGCATCTGACTCCTATGATTTGAGGTACTCATCAGGGGGAGTCGTTATGTATACATCAGGGGAGTATACATGACATGTTATGTTGGTGCGTTGCAATCTTTTCCTCATCAAGCCTTTGTTTTTCCCATGGGGTTTTGTTTTGGCTTGGAATAGGTTTTTACGAAGGCAACATCTTCTGCACCATTGTTGTATTAGTGCTCGACACAGGTGGAGTGTTCCGGGAATTATTATTCTCGTGGTGTGTCTTACCTAATACTGATTGTAGATACATAGATAGAAGGTTCTAGATCATTCTAGAGGTAGTAGAATCCTATTAGATGTCTTACCTTATCTAGGAATCCTATGTATGGAAGGACTCTCGTTGTAATGCCTATATAAAGGCCCCTCTATTCATTGTTATCAATACAATTGATTGATTCTATTTACAGTCTTTTTACTTTCTCCTGAAACAATATGAAAATAAAATACGAAATATAATGTCAAAAGACATGTAAGAATGATACACATACATGGAGTAAGAAAAAAATATAAAAATTAATGAAATTTTATAGAAGGGGAGCGGCCGGCTGCCACATCAACAACTCATGGCCCAATTGAGATGTGCATGTTTAATTTTTAAGCCTAAAAAATAGGACGAAGGCTAAGTATTTTAAACACCACCCTTTTTTTTTTCTTTGGGTTATTACACTAAGACGTGTTTTATTGATCAAATTAATAAGAATATATTTCCACGTCAATTATCCAAAAAAGGAAAAAAAAGAATAGGTGCTTTACTTCTGTACGGCAGTAGGCCCTCCCCCATATCCACGCCCTGTCCGTTTCTACTCGTACTGCAGACACTCCCCTGCCACTCATTCTCTCTCACACAGAAACGTTCTCTCTCTCTCTCTCTAGACCTGCGCAAATTTCATGGAGGGTGTGGCGGTTGTGTAATGCTCTTGTCGTTGTTGTGTGCATATCGGGAAGAGTGGTTGTTTAAATAAATAAGCGATCTTTTTTAGATGTCCGAGAAAAAGAGCACCAGTCTTTCTTGCTTGCCATTGCCAACATCCCAGGTCCACCACATGGTGAGAAAATCATATATAAACCCTTCATGCTACTTCTCCTTTTCCCTTTTTTCTTTTCTTTTATTTACTTTTTTATTGTTGTATCCTCTGTTTTTTTTTTCATTTTTTTTTTGGGTTGGGGGGTCAGTTGAAAATACTCCATGCTGCTGCAACTTCAAGTCTGCAACCCATGTCGTGGTTTATAAATTATTTTAGTCGGTTACTGGGTGCTGTAGCTCTTCAATTTTTGTGTATCCGTGTGTATATGCTTGCGTGTGTGTGCTTGTTTTCTTTACTATTTTTTAGGATGCAAGGGAAAATGGCGATGGGTTCCTTGAGAAGTCGAGTTTATGAAATGGGGAATTAAGAAACCTTTTTTTTTTAAATAATTGTTGGTTCTTCTGTTGAGGAGATTGATTTGAGACAGATAACGAAGAAATTTTGTCTTCAGAAATATACAGACTGGGAAAGGAAATGTTTATATCTTAATTTTTTTTTATATTTAACAGAAAATGAAAATTAGTACCTTTTTCTTTTTTGGTTTGGAGTGGGGGATTGAGGTCAATGGAGAAATCATTCATTGTGCAGGTCATCAAAAGGTTTACCTCCAATCTCCTGAGGGTAATCAGGATCGTCTAATGTGGGGGGATATTTAGATCCCCTATTAATATTATGCACCTGTTGTGTACCAAAACGGCGCTGCTATGTATGTGCTTTTCTTTATTTTTTTCACCTTTTTTAGCCCTGTGACTGATGGATCGTCTTTTGCACAATGGTGATACACTACATTGGTGTAAAATCGCGTTAAGTATCCCATAAGGTTTTAATATGCTAGATTAGGTAATAGATCGTCCTCTGCACAAAAGCGAATGCGCTGCATTATTTTACAATGGCTGTAAATCACTCTTATATTATTTCCGAAATGTATTAAAATAATTAGTAAATGCTTGAGATTTTGTATTGCAACATGACATTAGAAGTTAGCATTATGCATTTTTTAAGATGCTCGAGGTTAGCCTGGGCAATTAGGATGTCTGACCGTAAAAAAAAAAAAAAATTCTTGTTTGTTCTATACTTTTAAATTTTCTAGGGTTAATCAAATTGTTAGTAGGGTTTAATAACATTCATGTTCAATTTGAAACTTGGGATTTCATGTTTAGTTTCTAACTTTTAGTCCGTTGTTTTGAGTTCCTAATATAAGTTGTTTAATTTTTTGTTTTAGTTTTTTAGAATCTAATAACATTCCATATTTAGTTTTCAAATTTTGAGGACTAATTAATTTCTAGGTTTCTTTTTTATTTCATGCTTATTGTTTCAGTTTTCAGCTCTTTTGGGTTCTTAATCTCATAATTTGGGTTCATTGAATTTTTAACCTTATTTTTCTTATTCCATTTTATTTTATTTTATTTTATATATATATATATAAATAGAAAAAACTAAAAAAATATAAAAAGCGTACATTTTCTAACCAAATGGCTGCATTTTGTGCACAGTATGGCATGCTATTGTTGCACAGGAGCGGATCCAAGTCCGTCATCCCATTGGCATATCGTTGGCATGTCTATGGGTGAACAAATGGCAATACTCCTATAAATGAATAATCACAGTACTTAGCTCATAATTTGACATGAAGATTGGCTGACTCCCATTTCATAGTACAATGTCTCCAACATGCCCCCGACGTGCAGGCATCGTTTATTTTAAGCCATCCGTATATTTCTTTTTTTTTTCCTCGTGTCTGGCTTTATGATTAAGAGAAGGCATATGATAAAGTACCAAGAGAAGTACTTTGGTGGGCCTTAGCAAAGAAGGGTGTATCGCGGAAATATATTGACATTATAAAGGACATGTATGAGGGAGCTAGTACAAGTGTACGTACTAATGTTGGGAGGACAGAAGAATTCCCTATTACGATTGGGGTGCATCAAGGATCTGCTCTTAGTCCTTTTCTCTTTGCCATAGTCATGGACGAATTGACAAGAGAAATTCAAAATGACGTTCCGTGGTGTATGATGTTCGCAGATGATATTGTGTTGATTGATGAAACGAAGGTTGGAGTGCAACATAAATTGGAACTTTGGAGGGATACTTTGGAAGCTCGAGGCTTTAGGCTGAGCAGAAGTAAGACTGAATATATGGAGTGTAGGTTTAGCGAAAACAGTGATAGAGAGGCGGGGATGATCACATTTGATGGAAAGTTGTTCATGGATCCACTTTCTTTCGGTATCTTGGATCTATTATCCAAAAGAATGGAGAGCTAGATGGCGATGTGGCTCACAGAATAAAGGCAGGGTGGTTGAAGTGGAAGAGTGCCACAGGGGTTTTATGTGATCCTGGCATGCCTCATAGATTAAAGGGTAAATTTTACCGCAATTAGGCCTTAAGCTGCTGTTATATATGGCACCGAGTGTTGGGCTGTAAAACAGTGTCACGTTCAAAAGATGAATGTGGCAGAGATGCGTATGCTACGATGGATGTGTGGTCATACAAAAAAGGATCGGCTCAGAAATGAGGTGATCAGAGAGGAGGTAAGAGTTGCGTCTATAGAAGACAAGATGATGGAGAATCGATTACGATGGTTTGGTCATGTGAGAAGAACCTATTGATGCCCCAGTGAGGAGGCTAGAAAGTTGGGGAACAAGTAATGTTGTGAAAGGTAGAGGAAGACCCAAGAAAACTTGGATAAAGATGATTGAAAATGATATGCGGTTTCTTGGAATTGGAGAAAGTATGCAAATGTGGCGGGAAAGAATACGGATGGTGGATAGAGTCTGATTCTTTTTTTTTTCTCTTTTTTTTTTTTACATTCATTCTCTTTTTTTATTTGTTTTTTTCTCTACTTTTTCCCTTTTTTTCCTTTTATGTTATTTATGTAACGATTATTGACGGTTTCAAAGTTTGATTCATGTTAGCCGACCCCAAATCATTTTGGGACTAAGGCTTAGATGTTGTTGTTGTTGTTGTGCATGGCTTTATGAAGAATAAACACCTCATTAATCATATTCTTACCAACCTTTTTGCTCTAATGTTAGTAGTTTCAAGTTTTTATATTTGCCACATGTGCGTTCCTTTGGTTGATGTTGTCTTATGTTGTCCTTATTATCTGCTAATAAATGTGGCATGTATGGTAATGATTTGGTCAAATTCATCTCCTTATTTTCCTCAATTAGAACCTCCCTATTGTGGAACTCAAAATCAGTTTAGAGTACCGAAGAGCCGTAGGAAGAAACACATACAACAACATGTTTTGTATATTAGGTAAACGCTTGACCGGCATTGGATATTCTTCTGCTATGTGGATGTTTATGTTAATAATGTATTAATGTCTTAGTGCAGAGTTTAGTTATACATTATGATTTGTTGATGTAGGCAACTAAATAGCTACCTTGATGGTTGCTTGATTAAAATTTGGTATTGTTATCTTATATACGGCTCTCAAATGGTTAACTAAAAATGACAAACATGTTTGTTGAAAGTTACTAGGCCATTTTTGCGAGCATCACAACTTGAGCGGAGGCCACTCTTCATAAGAGTGGCAATGGTTCGAGTCCCGTCGACGACAGTTTGATGAGATTGCTGGTTAATTCCTTAAGGGATAGTTTAATAGGTGATGGCTACCCACATTTGTGTAGCCAATTACAATTTCTTAATTATATTCCGTTCTAGTCCTTGACTAGAGTTATTAAAAAAAACGTGAGCGGAGGCTACACTTTTTCCTTCATTTTCTTCACTTTTTAGTTTCAACATAGAGCTTGCCAGCTGCATTGTCGATTCCTCTAAAGATGAAAAAGGAAGCTTCCTTTTCGCCTACAGTTTCGTAAATTGATTCTTCAACATGAGATGTTCTTTATGTTTGGTAATTACGAATGTGGCATTATGGTTGTCCTGTTGCTTGGAAGCTGTCACCTAAGAGTAATTACTTCATTGAATCTCCAACAGAAGTGTGAAAGGAAACTGAGATTCTCATAATTTGGTGTGTGCTGTTATAATGTTTCATTTCATCATCGCTTATATGTGCTGCTTGAGTGATTTTTGGTGTCCTGTTTGTTTGAATGGAAAATATCGGGGAATTGTGAACGTGCAGACAATACTTTTGCATACAGTTTTCTTCTTGAATTTGTAGATGATTCAGGGTTTTTATGGATATATTGCATTTGAAGGGTGTCGAAAAGAAAAGAAAACATGTGCCTTTAGGACAACTGTCTTAAATAAAAGAAAGGACTACTATTTATGTCTTTTTATTCTGAAGCATGTTTTCCTTATTGCTCTGCGGAACACCAAAACCATGTTTCATAATATTGTTTCTCATCAATGCAATTACACAACAAATAAATTTTATTTTTAATGTCTACTATAAGAACGTGAAATCAAATTTCAGTTTCTCCCCAATGCAATTTCTATTGCCTTTTGATTTATATCCTTTCTAACTTCACGTACTTCTTCATGCTTATTAGTGCTTTTAGAATGTGAAAAAGTTCCTTTTCATCTTTTTCAAATTGGTTTATAATTACGAAAAAAGTTTTATTGTATTATACATTCATTTGATAGAATGTCGAACAGTTGATGCAAGCAAATGAGTTCATTATATACATATTGCCGTCGTCTTAAGAATAAAATATAGCTAATGGTTTAATGCACGTCTTTCTATTTGCAGGACTGTTGCGATATATGTGGCGACGTTGGTGTTCCTGAAACTTTATATACTTGCTCTCAATGTAAAATAAATTGTGAGCATATGTAAGATTTCTATATTTCTTTCTCATTTACTCACTAGCTGTTGTCCCTGTCTTCATGTATGTATGTGTGCTTTTATTTTTACGTTTTGGTTGGTTGGGTGTGGAAGGAATATATATATTATATATATACATATATATATATATATATATAGGGATTGACTATGGTGGAAACACCCTTAATGGTGAAATCTAGAACCCAATTGCATTATTAACTAATTTCATTGCATATTTGTTATTATTTGTTGCATCAAGCTGGTCGCTAGTATATGCAACAAATAATGCAATAAAAAAAATACATAAATGCATATAATTCTACTCATCTACAACCGTTAGGTCACTAATATCAATGGCCTACAAAAGTTTCTAGATTTTATAAGATAATTAGTTTTCATATGATCTATGCTGTAAAGTACTGCATCTAATATTGGTACTGCATAGAACGCGCCACTAGGGGCGCGTTTTATGCAGTACCAATATTAGATGCAATACTTTACAGTACTAATTTATGCATGAGTTTTGTACTAACTATGCATGAAATATATGCATTTCGTGCATCAAAATTTCAATGCATTAATTCTCACAAAAATTTGATGCATATAATCTAATATTTTAATGCATCGATATTTTGATGCATATATTGCATATTTTAATGCATTGAAATTTTGATGCACGAAATGCATATATTTCATGCATAATTAGTACAAAACTCATGCATAAATTAGTACTGTAAAGTACTGCATCTAATATTGGTACTGCATAGAACGCGCCACTATATATATATATATATATATATATATATATATGTGTGTGTGTGTGTGTGTGTGTGTGTGTAGGGCGTTCTGGTGAGAATGAGATTTAAGTTAAGAAATAAGAATGAATTTGACCCATAGATCTTGATTAAATGGATGGGGATGGCCTAGATTTATTCTCACAAAAACATATGCATCGAATGCAATATTTGGTGCATTGATATTTTGATGCATATAATGCATAGTTTTAATGCATTTGATGCACGAAATGCACATATTGCATGCATAAGCCAATTCAGACCGTACATCACACAAAGATCAATGATTCAGATTTATTCTTATTTCTTACTCAAAAATTTATTCTCATTTGATTCTCTCTCTCTCTATATATATATAATATATATATATAGGAAATAGATCATACGAAAACTAATTACCTTGTGAAATTTAGAAACTTTTGTAGGCCATTGATATTAGTGATCTAACGGTTGTAGATGAGTAGAATTATATGTATTTATGTATTTTTTTATTGCATTATTTGTTGCATATACTAGCGATCAGCTTGATGCAACAAATAATAACAAATATGCAATGAAATTACTTAATAATGCAATTGGTTTCTAGATTTCACCATTAAGGGTGTTTCCACCATAGTCAATCATATATATATATATATATATATATATATATATATATATATATATATATATATATATATATATATATATACATACATATATATATATATATATATACACACACACACACACATATATACATGCATACATAGATGGTACTCTGCACGGAATTGGTCAGCAGACGTTTGCTAATGTGTATCTGAGTTCTAAGGCATGATATTTTACTCCAAGATGCAAATGATTATGAACATTTTCAGAAATTACACTATTCACTCTCATTTTTGTACAAATTTCACTATTCACTCACATATTTCTAACTACCAATCATTTTCAGCCATTATTTTCTTGCTCTTTTTATTTTACATCTACTTTTAACATTATATTTTCATCTCATTGTCCAATTACACCCTTAAAACTTCATTCTTCCTCTTTCAGGATTCTTTTCAATCACTATTCTCTAGCAGAAAGAAAAATTCAGAAAAATGAAAGTTTATCATATCGTTGCCTTTTCTCTAAAGTTTTGAGTTTCTGATCATAGGTATTGCATGAGAATCCCAGCTGAGGAGCACACAGACGACTGGCAGTGTGAAGAATGCGAGTTGCCACTAGCCTCTTGTCTGACTGGTGAGTTGCCTCGCGTGTCAAGATTTACCAACTCTGTGGAAGTACGAAACAGTAAGAAGTTGATGTATGGATCAAGGGGGCGTTCTGTTGCTTGGGAAAAAATGGTTGCAGCTGGGAAGACTAAATACATCAGTGCTAAAGAAGCTATCATGCTCTCGTCAGGGGAGAAAAAAACTCTGGCCTTTGCTAATAATTTTAGTCGACCCTCAAAAACCCGACGGACTGAGATTGGGGTGAAAATATTGGAGAGAACACCAATCAAGCCTAGAACTGTACCTCGAGGTTTCTCGCCTAAGGAAGGTCCCGCTTCAAGACATTTGGCGCAACCAAAGCTTGGTAATATGGAGAATTCTGAAAGGAATCGTCAAAAATTCAAAAGCCTCTCAGGTTATTACTCTTTTTTCAGCATAAACTATTATATGCTGCAGATGAACGAACATTGAGTTGGCATCATTTTCCTAAAAAGTAGCTTTTAGCGGTTTCTTGAAAAAGCTTGGGTGATGGTGGCGGTAGAGGTGCCCATCGCCGGGTCCGGGTCCGGGTCGGGCCCACAGGGTCGACGGGTCGGCCGGCCAGGACCCGGACCCCACCCGTACATATGAAATGTACGGGTCGGCGGGTCGGCCACGGGTCCGGGTCCGGATCCGACCCGTCATAATTTTTTTTTTAGAAGTATATAAAATTTTTTATTTATTATCATTTTATACACGAAAAATAACTATAAGTGAACAAGGAAATCATTTGAAAAAATGAAGTTGTATTTAATTTTAAGTTTTTAGTTAAAATTAAATTGCCTACGTATCCTCGTGAGGAATCAAAGCTCTACGTAGTTCTTTTATTTGAGAAGAGTTAAAAAATGGACTTCTATTTAATTTTAAGTTTTCACTTAAAATTTAAATTGCCTACGTATCCTCGTGAGGAATCAAAGCTCTACGTAGTTCTTTTTTACTTACCTTACTTACCTTTAGTCGAAGTCGATGTCGTCGTCGTCCTGATCATCGGTTTGACTCATTTGACTAGACTCTCCTTCACTAGTGCCTTTTTTATAGGCATCTTGGTCCGCTAATAGGTCATCCCACTTATTTTCTTGATCTCGTAACTCGGCTTTTGTTGCGTCTTTAAGTATCATTTGAGCCTCGAGATTTTTTGGCGTCATTCGGGATCTCCGCTCATCCAACATATAGCCTCCTTCACTAAAAGCACTCTCAACGGGGACTGTGGATGCGGGCACTGCAAGAATTTCTTGTGCCATAATGGAAAGTATGGGAAATTCGGTTTCCCTTCTCTTCCACCAATCCAACAGATCAAATGTACCTGCATTGTCATCCTCCGGCACAAAACTAGTTGCATAATATCGACTAAGGTCATTTCTTTGACCGACGTTACTACCACCCCTATTTCTTGCTATATTATAGAGTTGTTATTGAAATGGGTTAGTGGGAGTTCTCTCGAATTCCATGTTAAATGTATTTGTAGTCCTAGTTCTTGTTTTTTGAGTTTGAATCTTATCACCATATTTAGCTAAATATTCAGCAAAAACAGTTTCTAAACTATTTTTTAAATCAATTTTTGTTCAACGTCAGGAATATTTTCAAACAAAGTTTGACTTTCAACAGTATCCACAATATTAGGAAAACCCAAAATCTTAAGAATATTATAATATATTTCAAGTAATTGTTGTACTTGAGCTAAATTCATATCGGGAGATAAAACAGCACGAGTCAAGAAAACATCACGAATACGATTAAAGTATTTTAGCCATTTTAAACATATATTGTAAATATCATTCGATAATCTTTCGGATAAAACAACAATGAAATAAAACTTTAGGAGACATGGGATAATAACAACCACTTAAATCTTTAGTTGCATTTTCAAAAACCTTTAATAGTTTTATTAACTGTAAGTGTAAGAGTTTGAATGTGGTAAAATTTTGTAATGATTGGCACTCTACTTAACAGAAAAGACGTTCAAATCTAATTGAAAATGAAGAAAATGAAAATGAATTCTGATTGTTGCTAGTCAGATGACATGTAGCACACCACTTGGTTGCTTGTGGCTAGAAAAATATCTAGTGTTTTGCCACCTCTTTCGTAATGAAATACCATGACTTTTTGGAATTAGTTCTCAGTTTTGTCGTCTTTCATCAATGTGGTTATGCCAGAAGTGCAAAGATCAATTAGCAGCCTCCGACCTTCGCAAGCCCCTACGAACAAACGCATGCAAGAGGAACAACCAAGAGAAGTTCAATCACCTCAAGCAAAGGCAAGAAGATTAACGAAGAAGAACCCTTCATCTGCACCATCACCTAATGCCTCGCCATTTACAATCTCAGTCTTAGGCAAGAGCAATATTTATTTACTCATTTGCTTCATGATTCTGCTTGCTTATTTTGAGTTCGCGCATTGATTACTTATTAATAAGAATGGATAGACCATTGAGTCAATAGTATTTGTTTTATATCTGAATGAGGGAATCTTTTCCATATTTGGTGTTGAAGGGAAGGACTCAATTTAGCAGATAAAGGTATATTAATCAAGGATTAGCTATCTTTTTCTCTTTTTGAGGCTGCATGACAGAGTAACTAATCATTGAATACCGAGTCGCTGAAAAAATAAATTGTATTACGAAGACATAAATATATGGTTTGTTATTGTGAGATGTAGACTCATGATTTTATTGCACATTGGATTTTGTATTGGAGATAAGGATAAATTTTGGTAATAACAAATGTACATGTATTGTCAGCTGCACCATGGATTTTAGGCGAATTAATGCAAATATTTGTGAGTTCATTTTGGAGAAAAGTTTATAGGAAATAAAGAAAAAAACAAAACAATCATAAAATGAGATTCTTTTTTGATGAATAGTATTATTTATGATTCGTGAAGATATCATGGATCCCAGTGTTCTAAAACTCGCCCCCACTCGGCGTGAAATCGCCAATTTCATTTTGTTTTTCTTTCGGAGTGGGGGACCTAATTTATTTGTCTTTTTTGGAATTTATTTGTATTTTTAGGATTTATTTGTATCAAGGTCTGCAGTACATTTAAATCCAGTAGATGTTTAATGTATAGAATAGTTATTTTCATCCATTTCTATATTCATAGTTTCCTCCATTTAATTTTTTTTAACCATGTTGGTTAAATAGTACATGAACCGCACTGTATTTTTGGATTTTATTCCCCACCTCAACGATCGAGTCCCGAGTCTCGTGTTTTAGAACCTTGAGAGATCCATATCCACACGTTGCCTTCACTTAATTTTGATTTGGAACTTTGTTGGAGCACTTGATGTTACGTATGTTGTTAGGATATACTCACGTGTCTTTGATAATGTTTAGCAGTTGATGAAATCTTATTTCTAGGTGGTACTGGTCTTGCTACCGTACAGCAGAGGACTTGTAATGCCGAGAATCTGAATAACAATCTTTTGTCTGATTCCGACGAATGTTCATGCTCTCCAGCTTTAGATGCTTTATGGAAGTGAGTTTTCTAATCTTTGTATGAGACTTCCATTCTGTCTGAAACAAGCAAGCGAGAGTGGTTTTAACTCGGGTCTCCTATATTTATACAAGAAATATTCTATCTTGCAGACAGTGAGTTTGTTATTTTCTGTATTCATCGTGCTATTATAAGATTACTGAAAAAGTTCGGTGTGTATCACTTTTTTTCCACCATGATCAGAGGAAACTTCCGTATCCAGACTGATCGTGGACACGGCGGGCTGAATCATCAAATTCAAGCTCATCCTCCATCCAAAGTTCGTCGAAAGATCTATGAGTTCTCAAAGAAAATGCCTCAAGTGCTTCATTTTCAATTGGTTCCAGTCAAAGAATTCTGGATCAATTTATTCAAGGATTTTTTACCTGATGAGAAGGATATTGGCCTGTATTTCTTCCCTGGTGCTGGAGAAAGGTGTTTTTTTTCACAGACTTCGCTAAAAACTCAGTCATGTTCCACGATGTACATGTTGATTTTACAATATCAATCCTGTAATTGGAAATGACTACGACAATTATTTCAACTTACCTCCGTCTCATGATATTTTCCA